>CM021101.1:403840939-404437165 GCA_007115665.2 Sequoiadendron giganteum
GATTATCTTCTTGATTCAAAGGTTATATTTCAATCACTCTCTATCCATCCATTTATCTCCCTCTCTATCCCTCTCTATATATTTATCTCTTCCATCTCTATATATCCTTCTCTCCTCTCTCTATTTATCTCTCCCTCTCCTCTACATATCCCTCTCCTTCTCCTTCTCCATATCCATACCTATCTCTATCTTACTATCTATCTCTATCTCCTTACCCCTCTCTCTCTTTCTCTTCCCCATATCTCTCCTCTTTCTATCCCTACCTATCCCTCTCTATATATTTATCTCTTCCATAGATCCATATATATCCTTATCTCCTCTCTCTCTTTATCTCCCCCTCTCCTCTCCTCTCACTATCCCACTCCTCCATCTCCATCTCCATCTCCTTACCCCTCTCTTGCCTGCCCCCCTCTAACTCTCCATCCCTTTCTATGTTTCTCCCTACCCATCTATATATATTGAGCTATCTCTCCCTCTCTCCCCCATATTATTCTCTCTCTCCCTCTCTAAATATTTCTCTCCCTCCCTCCCCCCTCTTCTTTATCTCCCTCTTCTACCTATCTCTCTCCCCCTCTCCTCCTCTCTCCCCCTCTTCTCTATCTTCCTCTTCAATCTATCTCTCTCTCTCTCCCCCTCTTCTCTACCTCTCCTCTACCTATTTCTCTCCCTTTCTCTCCCTCTCTCCCTCTCTCTCTATCTCCCCCCTCTCTCTATCTCTCCCCATCTCTCCCTCCCTATCCCCTATCTATCTTTCTATCTCTACTTCTCTCTCCCTTTCTCTTCCCATATATCTATCTCCCCCTACTTCTTTCTCCCTTTCTCTATCTCCCCCTATTTCTCTCTCCATATCACCATCTCTATTTACCTATCTTTAATTCTCTTTGTTTTTCTATCTCTTTGTCTCTCTCTCCATATCTTGATATTTTACTTGCCGGTTTTTTCTCATCCCCATTGTTCACAACACGCCATTCATTAATTGGTAATCAAAAAACTCTAAAATGATATTTATGATTGTTATGTCAAAGTCTTGTTTGTGATGACCTTTCTCAATCAATTGCATATTTTAATTATACGGAACACAAGCACTACCTCATTATTGATGAGGGAAAATAATATTTGAAAAATATTATATTTAAACTAAGCATTTTTTATTTAAGCTAAATATTTTCTTTTTATAAATTATAATATATTATTATTTATATTTTAAATTTTGTTTATTTATAATTTTATATTTATTTACACTATATTTTTTAATGTAGTTAATTCAAAAGTATATTGATATTATAGTATTTATTGTCATTATTTATAATATATACGTATATAGTATATTATTTATAATTATTAATAATATATATTATTTATAATTATTAATAATATATATTATTTATAATTATTAATAATATATATTATTTATATATTATTAATAAATTATATAAATATATTATAGAAATTAAAAAGTATATTATTAATATTATTTATTATAAAATAACACTATTGCAAACATAATATGCATATGGAAACAAAATTGACAGCCAAGGGTTCGAGTGGATGTTGGCCAAGAGTTTGCTCAAACCAACCCAACCAAGATTTTTTATCATTATTTTGAAGGGGTTTTATTGAACCAGGGTTTGATCGAACCCCCATTTGATCGAACGGGTTTAGTGGGGTTTGAGCGAACCATTTTTCCCCCTTCTCCCCCTTTGGCACAAAATTCCTCCAAAAAAATTCCATTCGAAGTTTGAATTGAGGATGAAAATGGTGGAAACTTCATAGACCCAACTGGATAATGGTAGTCCTCAGAATGAGCTATCCAATGAATATAATTTTAATATGTTTTGGTTTTATTATGTATTAGTTTTTTTAGTTTAATTAAACATAGGGTTTTCACTGAAAATCAAGCTCTTTGTTCTGCACATGTGGAAAAATAGAAAATTATAATTTTTTTTTGAAAAATATCAGTGCACTAGATATTGAAGTCCTTGATCCAAAAAAATAATTTGAATTTTGATACATACAAAAAAAATTATGTTGTATATGGTCTGCCTATGTCTGAATTGTAATTGGTTTGACTTCAAAACTTGAATAAGGAAAAAAAATTCAATAAAAAACTATGAAACCAATTGGAAGCACTAGATATCATAGTTGCAAATCTAAATTCAATTTTATTTTTTATTTTTTATTCTTCATAGAAAAAAAGTTATGTTGTATACGGTGAGCGTCACTCCTTAAAAATGGTGTTTACTGAAAAAAAACTAGTTTTCAAACGAGATGGAAAAAGAAGTGCACTCTGATTCTAAATATTAAAAAAATATATATTTAGAATCTACAGATAAAATGTCACAAATCACTAGTTTTCACCATCTTCAAATTCCTCACGGTTTAGCCACTATAGGTGCCCGAAAGTGAAGATTTAGTTAGAAAAAATCAGTTCAGTGTCTAGTTTGGCCAAAAATTGTAAACTGGTATTGTGGGATCACCCCATGTGTAGTGTCAAGTCTATTATGACAAAAATAATTGTTACAGGGTCTGATATACTATTGAGCTATAGGTCAAAACAACCATGATGAATCATCAAACTCCCTCCAAATTACCAAAGATCAACTCGTAACCACAACCAAAATCTTTGCAAAGCATTCACAAAAACATAATCCAAAAACTACAACTAAAATACTTTGAATTATCTTCTTTTTGAAACCCTGGGACTAGAAATTCATTAAAGCACAATGTGATTCCTAAATAGAACCACTCCAGTAGCTAGGGATTACCTTTCAAATCCGAAATTAGGAATCAAATGAGGGCTTTCATCCTCAAACGATTTTTGGAAGAACTCACAAGTTCAATCCGACAACATAACAATATGTATAATATTCAGCATATCCAATTGAGCCCCCAACACCTCCTTTTATAGATTTTTTTGTTTCTTTTCAAAAAAATGTTGTTTTCTTTTTTGCTGCTTTTTTGAAAAAAAATCTTTTTTGCTGTTTTTCAAAACCACTTTTTTCCAAAAAAATGCTTTTGATTTTTGCTGATTTTAAAAATAAAAAAAAACACTTTTGATTTAAATTAAATAATTCATTATGTGCAAACATTTAATCACCTTTCCAATGAGCTATTACACTAAGTTGCCATTTAATTATTTCTCAACTTTAGACAACATTAGTTGAATTTTAATTAAATAACTTAATAACTCACACAAATTTTGGAAAGTACTCCAACGACATTGGAATCTAATTCTGACCACACCATGATGAAACTGAAGCAATAGGAAGATGATTGAAATCAACTTGGCAACTTTTTAAAAATTGTCTGCTACAAGAAGTTTGGAGAGCACCCAAAAGGTTGAAAATTGATTCTAAAAGCATCAAAGGGCTCCAACTAACTAGCTAAACTCAAACCAAGAACAATTGCTTTATAAGACTAATCAAATGCTTCTCTAATAATCTTCGAGTTCTCCCTATCTAACCAATTAGCATCCAGAAGACATGGAAGCTGGCTAAATGTGTATGAATTTTCTAAGCACCAAAAGGGGAGGGAACATTACATGAAACCTAAACAAACAAGTATTTTGGAAGAAAATATATTCTTGATAATTTAATTATAATAGGGGAAACCAATAAATCAGATCAAAAGTCAAGTCAAAGGACTTTGTTGGTCATAATTGTTTTGTTAATTAATTTAGACTTTGATAAAAGCTTATACTAGAATATGCTAAGATTTCATCATCAAAATGATGAAATCATTAGGTTTTTTACCTCAAATTTGTGCTCATGTTAAAATAATTTTCAAATATGTTAATACCCACATAGTGGTTAACAACTCTTTATCTTAATCTTTCTCTCCATAATACTCCATTAGACAAGGATATCCTGTATCACCCATTCTATATGTGATTACTACTAATGCATTTGAATATTTATTATTTCCAAATAATGAAAACTTATATATGATACCTTCATCCCACATAATTCTATTGTGATCAACTCACACTGCCAATGATAGTCTCCTATTTCTATAAAAATCAAGAAAAGAATTGAACAACTTAATACATTTTGAATTTATATTGTGTTGTTTTAGGATTGTGACTAGCTTCTCATAAAAAAAAATCTCTTAATATCTCAAGTTAGGACCATTCCTCAATGGATTCCCAAATATTGGAAACAAATCAAGCATGACAAAAAAAAAACTAGATATCTAGGCATTTTGCTGGTTTAGGATTATCTAAAATGTGGAAATGGTAACTAAATATACTAAAATATAAAATATTTAGTGGGGTAACAAATTCCTATCATTGGTTGGAAATTTCAAATAGAATTTTTTTTTTTTTGCTACACACATACTTCTCTTCTTGCTAGATGTCATCTAGAAGAGGATACAGAGATTTATGTAAATTAATTTGAACTAAATGGGATGTTACTATTGGTTGTAAATTTGTCCCCTAGTATTTTTAGTTTTAGCCTAAATATAAAGACGAACTTGGAATTATAGGTCCTAAAAATCATGAAACACGTTTTATTTTTTTATAGATCATTAAAGTTGCTAAAGATGATGAATTGTGAAAATATTTAAAGAGACATGGAATAATTATTGCTACTCTTAAAGGGAAAAGGCAAAGATGGTCAATTTTTTCTTGCACCATATTTTCATATTAAAGCTTCTTCTATTCAACCCATTTGGAAAGCATGAAAAAAAGTACATGAAATTTTTTAAATTGAAAGAGTCTTTATTATAATATAAAATGGTGTAAAAGGGGGCATCCTAGGTCCTAAAAGCATATAACCTAGGATTTAAGGGACCTTTTTCAAGATTTCATTAGAATACCAATCTCAAAGTCAAGAGATTGACTTTCATCCTCAATGGTGAGACAATCAGACCTAAGTTGGTGGTTCTTTAGGGATGATTAGGAATGATTTAGAGATGTTTTGAAATGATGAATCTAACTAAACTATATGACCTAATATGCAAAATGAAGATTCTCAAAGATAAAAAAAATTATAACAACACTTTACAGGCAGATCTAGGAGATATTAGAGAGTATGTGCTTGTCACCAAAAGTTGACTCTGGCATGTATAGAGGGGTTGGTTTTCCCCTAGGCAAATGGGTCTTTGATTAGGCTTCCAAAAATGCTTTTTACATTCCTCTAGTGCTAGATCTGAGATGTTGTTTTCCACCTACAAATTTGTTGAAATGTTGGAAATGAATTTTGCAACTTAGTTTCCATAGGTTGACGAGAATGATGACAACAAATGCAACAATGCAAAATTGATCTTCAAGATCTCTTCTTGATCCTTCTTCAACCTGTAACATGCACATACACAAAGAGGCAAAAAAAATTGTGCCATTTAGGGGTTTACCTCAATCAAACCCCATGAATAGTGTTCCCACTTTCACAATGGCAATGTCAATGATGAAAACCTTAACAAAAAGGAAGGAAATGATGAATGAACAATTTTTTGCAACTCACCACCCTTCAATGGCTTCTTTGAATGACTAAATTCATACACGTCACTTCAAGGGAATTGGATCTTCCTTTCTTGATTTTCTTGAATTCTTGAATGCATGAAGACATAAAACACTTGTTAGCCTTCACAAGACAACATGAACACACATAAAATTTGACATGATGTTAGGGTCTTGATTGCTATTGCAAATATATGATAATGTTGCTCTTGAATGCTCTTGAAAATAATATTTACTCAATAAAATTTCTTCATAAAGTGTGTTATCTATTGTTCTATTTCAAATGATAAAAATATTATGTATTTATAGTTTTTTTATCCAATTTCCTGAAAAATTAGATTCCAAAAGTTGGCACTTACAATTTGAATTTTGATCATTAAAATGTCATTAAAAAATATATTTTAATCTAGGTCCTAGCTCATAAAGGGGACCCATTTTCCCATGGGTGAATGGATCCTGGCCTATAGTTCTAGGACACACCTGATCCAATTCAATTAAATTTTTAAATACATTTATTTAATGTTAGACCCCCTTTCGGAAAATGGTAAGAATAAGGTTTTGGAATGCATAATTTGGAAAATTAGAAGCTTAATTAAGTCCAATAAATTAAGAGACCCAAACATAGTGTGAAATTGTAAAGGTATACAATTTTCTACACTACATTTAGCCCCCACTTTAGTGAGAGTATGAACTTATGTTCGGACTCACACTAGAAAGTAGAGAAATATGTTGAACACCCAAAATACTCAGAGGGGGGGTGAATCAGTATTCTCTTAAACCATTTAAACATTAAACATCCAATCACTAATATTCAATAGCAGTAAGGAAAGAAATCATGAAACTGTAACAAAGGGAAATTTCTATGGTTAGCAATGTAATATGCAGAACATAAAAACCCAAAGTATGGTAATGGAGTGCATTGGAATAGATGAACAACCTCAAAGGTTGTCTTCATCCTCCATTACACCTTCTAAATTTGCTGAAATAAATAACTTGCCCTCAGATTTACAAAGAGCAAGTCAATAGAAATGACAAGCCCTAAGCAAACATTGAAGGATTTGATAAACTATATGCTATACTATGCCCTAATGCAATTAGTAAGCATCTAACATTTCTAAATATCAAATGAAATCTAAACTATGCTATGCTAAATGAGAATAATAATGCTATGAAATGCAAACAATTCTAAAAATGCAAAGGACCAGAGATGTAAGAGATGCAAGATGTGACCAAAATTGCTCTTTTATAGAAGAGGCAATTTTGTGTGAATGGCCAAGATTGAAAGTTAGAGATGCCCTAGAATCAATAGACGAGATTCCATATAACAACCCACAATTAGGGTTAGGGAAACATTAGGTCGAATTTGAAATGAAGGGTCAAGATTGCCTTTTAGAAAATCAAATCAATGGCTAACAATGCATGTGACAAGAGATTCCTTGGGCACGAAAAACGGAGTCATTGGGGAATCAAATAATAATTTAAAATTATTTGATTTAAGAGGGGATGTTGAACTTTTAAATTAAAAACTATTTTAATTCAAAAAGGGTGGGGTCATGTGACAGTAAATAATTTAATTTAAATTATTTACTAAAAGAGGGAATTAAAAAGGGGACTTATTTTAAATAAATAAATATTTATTTAAAATGAGCACAATAAAATAGGAGAGATTAAATAAATAAATTTATTTAATTTAGGTGTTGGGACTTATTTTAAATAAATAAGATTTAGAAGAAATTAAATAATGAGAATTATTTAATTTTGGTGAGAGGGTTAAATAATAAAGATATTATTTAATTTAGAGGAATGTGACAAAATGGAACCTTTTAAATTAAATATAAAGATTTAATTCAAAATTAGGGAAGTGGATCAAATTAAATAAATGAAATTTATTTAATTTAGAAGTGAAAAGGTTAATGAATAATTAGATAATTAAACATAATTATTTAATTATAGTGGAAGGTGGATTAGATAAATAAATAAGAATTTATTTAATTTTAAGGGAAGGAGGACTTAATTAGTGATGTAATTAAATAAATAAATAAAGTTATTTATTTAATAATTAGAAAGACATAAAGGGCAGGAATAATTAAATAAATTAAGAAATTTATTTGATTATAGGAAGACATTAGACTATTAGTGACGCATTAAATAAATAAATAATTTATTTATTTAATAATCATGAAGAATGAAAAGATATGAATTAATTAAATAATTATGAATTACTTAATTAATAGTTGAAAGTGAGTCAAGTATGTTAGGAAGAAAATGATTAGAAATGGAGCTTGCAAGCCTAGGTCAGTTTTATGTGTCTACAGAAACATCCACAATATCACATTGTAGACACTTAAAAATGACCTAGGCCTACAAGCTTTGTTTTACCACTTTCGTCCTAGCATAATTATGACATTTAATTATGTCCTTGGTCCACATTGGACTATTAATTAAGTAATTAATTATTATTCAATTAATTCATGTCTATTGTATTCTTCATGATTATTAAATAAATAAATAATATTTATTTATTCAATACGTCATTAATTGTCTATTATCTTCTTACAATTAAATAAATTTATTAATTTATTTAATTACCTTTTATTCATTTATTCTTCCTGATTATTAAATAAATGAACTTTATTTGTTTATTTAATATGTCACTAATTCTCATAATTAAATGAATTTATTAATTTATTTAATTATCGGTCATAATCCTCTAAATTAAATGATTATATTTAATTATTTAATTACCTAATTTAACATTTCTCTCATTTTAAATAAATGAAATTGTTTAAAATGATTTCGTTTTATTAACCGTCACTTAATTTTAGTAAATAATATGAAAAAGATTATTTATTGTCACATAAAATCCTTATTTTGAATTAATTTAATTCAAAATGGTAATCCTCTTCCAAAAATCAGGTAATTGAGCAAATTCTTATTTTCCAAATCTGCTTTTCAGTCCAACTCTTATCTTATTGATTTTTCGAATCTTACAAATCAAGTAGTCTTATCTTCTTGATTTTTAAAAATCTTTATATTTTTGACTAATTATCACATTCATTCTCGACCGCCGATTTGATTTTATCAAATGACATCTTGGCCACTCATTTAACAATCTTTCCCTAACCCTAATTAGGGATTGTCACATAAAATCTCGTCCACTGATTTTAGGCTTTGTTAGCTTTTAATCTCATCCGTCCATCCAAAATTGCATTTTCTATAAAATGTCAATTTTGCTCACAATTTAGGAACCACTTCATTATTATAGACATTTTATGCTTAGATTTTACTTGACATTTAGCTATTTGATTTGATTACTTTTCATATGCATAGTTTTTTGTCATTCAAATCCTTCAAAACTTGCATAGGGCTTGGTCACAATCGTTTGCTCACACACACAAATATGAGGTCAACAATCATACGTTGCAAGCTAGAAGGTGCTATGGAGGTGAATCATGGAAGCTCCA
Organism: Sequoiadendron giganteum; assembly: GCA_007115665.2. NCBI lineage: Eukaryota > Viridiplantae > Streptophyta > Pinopsida > Cupressales > Cupressaceae > Sequoiadendron > Sequoiadendron giganteum. Next base: position 403,849,862 of record CM021101.1, read on the forward strand.
ATGAATATATGATATAATCGTTCTTGTTATTTTCTTTCTTTGTGCTTCATAACTTCTTTGGGTTTTATTTATTTAATCTAATCCACTAAAACTTACTTGAAAATAATCCATTGATACATTGGTGAACCTGACGTTTCTTGCTTTGATCATTAGTTTTTGTTACAAAAATTTGCATTATCTAATCAATTTGTGAGTTTTTGTGAAATTGTAGATTTTTGGTGAAGCGACCGCAAGTTATTAAAACCGTCCCAATCATCTAATCACGAAAAATTCCACATATAAGATTAAGGAAAATGATTTATGGGTTCTTTAGATCTCGGTCTCACCTTTCCATGGATATTTTATGATTGGAATTTCGATAAAAAAAAGAAAAAGTTACACAGTTTTCAATTCTGCTATTGTAAAAAGAGATTTTTTTTCAAAAAGATCAATCAATGCAATCTCACATAGCTTAAATAGGGGGTCAATTCACAACAAATTTTCAATTTCAGATTTGCAAAAAGTTTCTAATTTATATTTTTCGACATTAGATAGATTCTAATTTAGTTTAGAGTTTAATTTAGAAACTAGAATTTATATTTTAAAGTAGATTCTAATTTAGATTTTGAATTTGAATTAATCCTTTAGATTTAAATTAGATTTTAACTTTGTGTTAGCTTTTTAGATTAGATTTTTAATTAGATTTTAGATGATTTTTTAATTAGATTTTTAAATTAGTTTTTTAATTAGATTTTTAAACTAGTTTTTTTATTATATTTTAGATTTTTAAATTAGATTTTATTAGATTTTAGATTTTAGATATAGATTCTAATTTAGTTTAGATTTTTTTTTAAAAAATTTAGTTAGATTTATAAATTTTAATTTAATTTAGATTTTTAATCTTTTAATTTAGTTTAGATTTCTAATTTGTAATTTAGTTTAGGATTTTAACAAATTGCATGTTTTAGATTAGAGATTTTTGGTTACTAATCCTTGTTGGCAACGTGTGGCATTTACATTTCGAGGGTCCAAGACAATTTGTTCAAACTACTAATTTGTGGTTTTGTAGATTCATTTGTCCAAGAAATCCAAATTTGAAAACATTGTTTTTATTTTTTTTAGAATAGAAAATATTTCATTTGGTGCACTTAAAATTAACATGTCTTCCATATTGTTTGATTGTGTTTGAAAGTGGTAGGCGAATATGCTCTCACCCTATGCAAACTAGGTGATCAGAAAGCCATACCCACTTTGTTTCTATGTAACCCTGATGCAATAACCGAAGTATCTTCTCCCCTTGCGCAGTCATACGATCTTGGGTGTAAGAGAAACGATTATTTCCTCTAGAAATTGGGTCTTCCTGGGGATTTCTTTGTGCTTCATATGGACCAATTAGTACTCCCCAAAACCATGTTGAGCTTAACCTCTTCAGGCTGGAGTGCCTCCTAAATGAATATTAATCTTGTGCCCCATGTATGAACACTCAAACGGGGGTCTCGAATTAAAAACTCTTGTCTAGTAAGCCAAAAACCTTCTATTTGCTAGTATAGCACCGATTGGTGTGAAGCCTTCCATGTCTTCACAGTCTTTAGTAGAGGTGATCAATCTGCCATGGGAGTTTCAAGGGGGTTGGAAGCTTGGTTGGCCTAAGAAGAGAGTGCACTGTAAGGGGGATCCCGTGCAACCAAGCTTCTAGATTCACACGCTACTGATATGCGGTTGGGGAAACCCATGTAGATTCTAGCGAATACTATCTTGGGTTAACCATAGGATTGTACTTGTTCTCTTATGTGCTTGATTACTTTTCAAAATATCGTTCTTGCCAAGTGTTTGTTGGATATTGAAACGAAACAAACAAAACTCAAACATCTTGAAACAAATAGTCAAACTTTAAACAATTCGGGCTTTTGACCACAAATATTAGAAATTTGACTTTTTTACATCCTACAACGCATCTGTTAAACTGTGATCACTCTGTCGCACTGCATTTGTAAGACTTCACAATGCATCTGCTCTTCTAAAATGCATTTTCTGCTCCAAACACCGCATTCGCCTATCTTGAAACACATTTGCCTTTTGTAAAGCCGCATTTGCAATACTGAACCGTATTTGACTTTTGTAAAGCCACATTTGCAAAACTGCACCGTATTTGACATTTCTAGAGCCGCATTTGATCACGGCAAGGCATTTGCTGCCTGTAAGGACACAATCACCTAAAAGAAAACCAAACATTGTCCCAGACCAGAATCTGAGTCCAGACATCTTAGCCTGCTGTCAAACATCTTTTTCAGAAAGTCTCTATCAGAAACCAGAATTGAAATTGCTCGAAACATCCATCATTTGCATACATTAGCTTGCATTTTAACCATAGGTTTAAAATTTCCAAATTTTAGTTACATTCCCTAGGCGTCATAATTGTCATTTTTTGCATATATTTGTCCTTAGGTTTCATCTTGGCAAACTTTGGATTAGGAAAAATCTCCACACTTTGCAAAAACCATTGTTTTCAAAACTAGGTTATCTTGGGACTTGGTCATTATTCCTTTTTTCGGTCATTGTTCTTTTTGTGAGAACCTCCAACTCAACAGTCTAGTTAGGCAGGCTCACTTGTCATTTCGACCTTGTCATTTGGTCCCTTTAGTAAGTCCCTTTTGATAACCAAAATTGAGACATAAGTCAAGCTTAGGGTGGTTAGGCAAACCTTTCTCCAAATATTGTCCAAACTTAGTCCTCATTTTAAACTTAGACTTTGCATTGTCCATCTCTAGTCCTCATTTTGAACCTAGACGTTGCATTAATCATCTTAGTCCTTCATCAAAATTATCATCTTAGTCTTCATTCGACACTTTGGCTTTGACAACCTTGTCATCTTGCATCAATCATTTCCTTAGACAAACGTCACCATTGTCTTGCATTAGCATCCTTTATCGAAAATCCAAAAACATAAGTCTTGCATTAGCATCCTTTATCGAAAATCCAAAAACATAGTCGTGCATTGTCATCCTTTATCCAAAAATACAAAAACATAGGCTAGTGTCATCCTTGCATTTGGTCATCATTTTCATCTCTCTCATTTGAGCAATTCCCTTTTATGGTGGAAACTAGACTCCAAAGAAGGACAAGACAAATGGTAAACTTTGGACAAGATTCTAATTCCAATGTCACCAATCACACTTACGACCCAAATTGGACTTTTGACGACCCATTTAGCAACACAACTACTCAACCTCTCATGACCATACCATCCTCATCAAACAAACCTTTTGAACCATTCTTACGTAAGGATGAATATAGACAAATACTTGAGGAAAACCTAGAGGTAGCAGCACAAGATCCCGAGGCCGCCTACTTTGTAGAATGAATAGCCTTATATGACAGAGACAAATATTTAGCCATAATTTTAAGTCAAGGAGCTAAATTACCTCTTGGGTTCGACATTAATACTTTGAGACCGCCATCTCCTGACCATAATGTCAACAATACGAATAACATGTCCAATAGTGGTCAACCTCCAAACAACACAAACAATACCTTTTTTGATGCTACCTCACAAACTATCACAACAACCATGAGTGCTACCTCCAACATTCCAAAAAATTCCAATTCAATTAATGCTACATCCATTGGAGGAACACAATATGTCGCATTGCCTACACTATCCACAACATCGTCACAATAGGATGGAGGCACCTTTGGGTCCTCTGCAATGTGGGAAATTTATTCCAATCCTCTATTTACCACTTCGGTAAATGCCTTGGGGGAAACATCAAGCCATATAAATCCCCCATTGACGACTACATCTAGTACCATGAGTGCATCCTCATCATATCCTCTCATTGGTACCTCACTTAATCCTTTCGGTGGAGGTAAACAACATCTCTTTATTCAAGGACTACAACCAAATGTTAACACATCAACACAGTTTAATACCAACCCCTCCCAAGGAAAAAACATGAATTCCCCCTCGGGACAGTTCCAACAACCCCGACAAGGCAATCAAAACACACAACCTATGGCATCTATCAGACACCAAAATATTCCTAGTCACTATATTCCCCAAATATCGACCCAAATGGCTAAGGGACACATTCTAACATATTCGTCCCATATTCATACCCATCAACACATCCCCAATCCAAACTTTCAGTACCAACACACAAACCAAAACATGTCATACATGTCACAACAACATATCCCTCAACAACACACCAACATCTACTTACAACAAATGGGGACCCAGGGTGTACCAATCAATCCTATGTATGGGGCCACAAATGACCCTATAATTGATGCCTTGCAAGCTAAGCTAATGGGTCTAGAGAAGACCATAGAAAACATAAAAATATACGGCAAGAAATTAGAAGTGTCATATGATTTATCCATATATCCCTTTGACATGAACTTATACATGCCACCATTTCCTCTGGGATATGTGTCACCTAATTTTACCAAATACAGAGGAAAGACAAATCCTATCAAACATGTCTGAGAATTCGCGACCAACTGTATGGACGTCGCCTATGAAAAAACATACTTGATGAGACTCTTTCCTAAAAGTCTTGCAGGTCCCGCCATTGAATGGTTCTCCACTTAAAAGGATATCCAAAAATGGGATGAACTTAAATGCAAATTCATAAAAAATTACGCATACAACATTGACATGGACACCTCTATTACTAGCTTATGCAATCTCACGCAAGAGGACGTTGGTGAAACGTTCATCCCATTCTTCCAAAAATGGAGAAGTCTAGCTAGTCATTGTCACATTGACATACCCGAAAAGGAAAAGGTTGAAATGTTCGTACAAACACTTCTAGGTCCCCTAAAATATGCAGTGCAGGTGCATTGTTGCACAACTTTCACGGACCTAGTCCAAAAAGGTGTCCAAATTGAGAAATCCCTTATTGTAAAGGGAGAGCTAAAATACAGTCCGAAAAACACAAACGCAAATCCTCCCACTAACAAAAATAAGTATTGGGTCAAGAATAAACACATCACAAATGACAGTGTGGTTCATGCAAAAACCGTTAATGCAACAGGTCATGTACTCACCATCAAAGGAGTTCAAAATCAAAATGCACCTGTGACCACACCCACACCAACTACCAATGCTATTCAAAATAATCCTACTCAATTTAATCAAAGGCAACCGCGTCAACCACGACAATTTCAAAAACGCACATACACTCCCTTAGGTGAGTCAATCAAAATTGTCTGAAAGAAACTTATCCAAAATGGTGTCATAACTTTGGAAGAACCTAAAATGTATGACCCTAGTCAGTTCAAGCCATCATGGTGGGATGATAATGCATTTTGTGATTACCACCGTGTCAAAGGGCACAAAATTTCCTCTTGCCACTAGCTGCAAAATCTTGTGCAAGAATTTTTTTGAAAACCATACCATTGAGTTAGGAGGTCAACTATTTGCATCTAATGCAGACCATACAATCCACAAGAACCCACTGCAAGATCATGGTTCTGGTAAACCCTCCTCATCTGGCACAAAACATAACAATAATCAAGCCAATCACGTTCGTCCTGCCTTCAATTATTTTGGTGGTACCATCATCAACAACTTGCGAGCTGCTGATGAAGAGAAATGTGTCAATACTATTACCATTAAAAAGGCCTCAAAATGCATGTCACAACACGTAAAGGAAAGGTCACCATCCCAGGTCCCTCTGCACATCAGCCTAAAATTACCATACCTGGTTCATCTGCCAGACAGTCAAACCCTAAACCAAAGTTCAACCTTATTGAATAATTGAATAAAACACCCGCCCAAATCTCCATCCTTGAATTGCTCCGCATTTCATCTGCACATAAGGCCATCTTGGATAAGGTTCTACAAGAGTCTTCCATCCCAAGAAACATTGATTTTAATCATTTTGAAACCATGGTTGGATATATGACTTCACCTCACCACATTACCTTTTCAGACAGTGACTATTCCTCACCCAAACCATCTCATAATGATGCCCTTCATATCAAGGTTTTTATCCACAAACATAAGGTTAGATGAGTCTTAGTAGATGGCGGAGCAAGATTGAGCATCTACTCTTTAAAACCGGTTAAAGCTCTTGGCTTCTCTGATGCATGTGTGGATGCTACCAAGAGCATTGTCATCAAGGCATATGATGATGAAGAACATGATTCTAAAGGCATCATCACAATTCCAATTCGTGTGGGACCAGTTATTATAGATACAACATGCCAAGTCCTGGATCGTGACATACATTACAATATCTTACTTGGTTGCCCATGAATTCATGCCCTAAAGGCCATTCCTCCCACATACCACCAATGCCTGAAGTTCCCTTTTGATGGTACTGAAATTACTATCTCAGGAGATCCTGATCCATTTCAATACTGTACCAATCTGAGAGCCACTTCTGAGCACCAGGTACCCATCAATCGAGAAGCCTCAACTTCCACCTCTTCCAAATATATTGACTCGTCTGCACTCACCAAATCATCCATTCCATCGACTTCCACCACACCATCCTCCTCGGCCTCCATACCAAGTAAGGACCTTCAGATCCAGGACCTTGGCTATGGAGAATTCAAATTGAATACGGCTTATTGTATCACCAAAATACCTAAGCCGCCTAAAGTCTATGGTAGACCATGTTTCGCAGTCGAGCCCAAAACAACTTTCAAAGTTCCACCAAAAAGTGTTTTCACACTATGGGGTGATATGGTGAATGAAGTCATTATCGACATAGCTAAATGGATCTACAAAGACCCAAGAGAATTACCTCCACTACCAGTGCATCTCTATAGAAAAGGATATGAAATATGCAAGGCACTGGGTTTTGACAGCACAAGTGGTCTTGGAAAGGCCAACAATGGAAGAAGAGAACCTGTCATTATCTCTGCAAGACCAAGGTACATTGGGCTAGGGTTTGACCAACTCAAAACTGACGATCAATGTACCTAAGAAATTTCAAGTGAGGACGTAACGACTCCATAAAGTGTCAAACAAGCGAAGAATCCCTTACCGAAATTGACTCTAATGAATGGGAATGGGGATCTGAGAAAACCCTGAGCAACTATGATATTGACGAACTATTCTTGGACCCTGGTCAAATCCCCTTTGAAGAAATATTATGAAAAGAATACAACATTGATCCTATTGACTGACACTCCAAAAATAAGGAATGGGTAAGCATTCCTTGGGATCCAGAAGAACATAAATTATCCTCGGCAACATCTGAAATGTCCCGCCCCATTCCCGAGCCCACCCATGAGCCTAACCTATCTGAACCTACCATCCATACCTCTGAAATTCCATCCAGTAGTCATGATGCTAATACTTTTGTGCCCTATTATGACTATGGATTCAACTCATCTAAATATGAATATGGTCCATCCATTGCATCTGACACGGAAGTTGAAATTGATAACTTTTCCTTCACACTTGAGGCTTCAATTTGCACACTTTCCACATCTTCCCCATCTTTTACCAGCATTGACGATGGGATTTCCCTTGTTTACCCACAACTGATTGACTGGGACCAACAAGAACCACCAGTTATGGATATCTTTTAGAATGATGAGGCAATAGCAGAATTCATGGGGCTCTGAGAAGGCATACCGTGGGGTGATCACAAAACATGATTTTCCATTGACCTAGATTGTGCAACTTACTTTGGGGAGATTGTGCAATCCTCCAGTCGCAAAAATACAAAGAAAAAGATAAAAAAAGAAATGTCTTTAGGTGAAAACCGCAAGACACCTTCTGACAATAAAATAATAAAAATAAAGGATGTATCCGAAGGTGAAAACCTCTCTGAGGCACCTAAGGATGGAGGATTGGACTTTCTTCCTGTAACATAGGAAAAATTGGCAATGCTCATCGAAGACACCATCAAAGTTAACATAGCTACACCAGAAAACCCCAAAATGGTTCTCTTGGCCACATCATTGTCAGAAGAAGAAAAACCTGAATTTCAATAATTCTTCAAAGAAAGTAAAGTTAACTTCGCATGGTCATATGCTGACATGCCAAGCCTTGATCCAAAATTGGTATTGCATCATCTTCCTCTAATCCTAGGTATAAAACCAGTCAAACAAAAATTACGGAAAATGCATCCACAGATTGCACTACTTGTAAAGGTTGAACTAAAGAAGTTACTGGATATTGGATTCATAAGATCAATAGATTATGCTAACTGGATATCCAACATTGTCCCTGTCACAAAGCCAAATGAACAAATACGTATCTACATGGATTTCATAGATTTGAATAAGGCTTGCCCAAAAGATGATTTCCCATTACCAAATATAGACATGATTGTTGATCTCACAAAAGGGTATGAGATTTTGTCTCTCATGGATGGTTTCTCGGGCTATAACCAAATCCGCATTGCAACTGAGGATTAACACAAAACGAAATTGGTGCAGGAGCACCTAGAAAAACACCTAGGAAACACTAGGAATAGGAAAGGTTTGTGAATTTTTGTTTTAATGTGATAAGGTCATGTTGACCGTTGAACTTGTGGGAGAGATTTAAAAATATCTTGGTGAGGAGCTATCAGGAGTGGAAGAGTTGTGAGTTTAGACATTCATGGTTGGTAAGTTCTAGTAATTGGAAATAAAGACCCAAATGTTGCTTTGTGCAATTTTGGCCAAATGTGGTGGTTATGTCCGACCAAGGGAAGGGTAACCACCTTGGGAAACCTATTTAAGGATTGCCTCGACCTGTGTGGAAGGTTGGAAGGCATTTGAAGTTTTGTAATCTTGAAATGTTTATGAAGGAGAAATAAGAACAGTAAGAGCAATTGTTTAATTTTCTGTGTTTGAGCTTTTAGCAGTGTGTTAATGGCATAACCAGGCATTGGCATACTTATGGAATGTAGTTTAGCTGATCTCAAAGTGTTGTTTGGTTAATAGCTAGTTGTTTCATCGTACAAGTTGTTAATTTTCTGTTCTCTAAGTTCTTGTTTTTGATTATTCTGCTTGGCAAGCTGCAATAAATGGAGTCCTATACCACCTTTCCCCTGTACCTGGGGTATGGGATCTTGGAAGCAGTGACTAGGCTCCATGCCTGTACTTTTAGTAGGGTTAGGAGTCACTAGGAGTCAAGTGAGCATGAAAGAAGACCTTTCTTAGGCGAGCTAAACAGTGCCCGGCTAGGAAAGTCAAGAGGTGTAAATCACCTAACTTGTAGGGGAGACCTCTCCATGACAATTCCCATGGTAGAAAGGTGGAAGAAGGACCTATAAAGGTCTGGTATCTGGTAAGAGGCCACATCAATCCATTTGATGGAAGAACTCTTTGACAATTCAACCGGGTGGCCAGGAAATGACAAAAAAACCCTACATTTGCTAAATTGGTGAAGAAACCTATGTACGAAAAGACAAGGCCTAAGAATTTGGAAATATTGAAGAGGTTGGCATCAGGACCAAGAAACCACAGGAAAGCTTTTGGGTTCTTTGGGAAATTTTTGAGTAACATCCACTTTTCTCGGGTTAGGAGGGCTAATAGTGGCTCTAGGCTTGTACCCTTTTAAACCCTAAGTGAGGGTTTGGATGGAGCGATGGAGAAATGGAGCCTAATGGTTGTTCAACAACCCTATTAGGATGCTAGGAAGCATGATATCACATCTCTACACCCCTGCAAGAATCTAGTTGAGTGTTGTGTGTGTTTGGCCTTTAGGGATGATTAAGGGTCAAGGGTGAAACAGTGGCAAAGCACCAAGTTTTGGTTGGGTTGTATGACATGGATGGAAGTGGGGATGGCCAGTAGAACTAGGGGTACCTACATTTGAGTTAGGACCTATAGGTTGAGTTGGTGGGGAGTGCCACCAAAGGGAATTACCAAGGTGAGACCCGGAGCATGGAACAATGATTGTTCCATCCAACCCCACTTACACCAAATTGGTATCAGAGCAGTGAAAGGTTTGGGATAGTGAACTGTATGTCAGAGGTTGAATCAAGTGGTTCCAACACCATGGTGACCAATTCTGAATTGGCAAGGGCTCTGATAGAGCAACAAGAGAAGAACAGGCAACTTGAAGAGAGTTGAAGAGATGAAGCAAAAGTTAGACGAAGGGGTAGAGGTTGTAGGAAAAATGAAGGTACAACTAGCAGTGGTTAGAGACAAGGGTGAAGATCAGGTTAAGGAGGACATTGAACCAGACCCTGATCCTCCACTGAAGGAGGAACCCTCCCTCAAGGCATTGAAGGCTTTGAGTGGTAAAGCATTAGAAGGTATTTCCATCTTTACAGGTAGAATGGATGCTGAGTTGGTCATGGAGTGGATAGAAGGAATGGAGAATCACTTTGAGTGTGATGGAGTGATTGAGGCACAAAAGGTGAAGATAGCAAAATCAAGATTAAGGGGACAAGCACTGACTTGGTGGAAGTTCCTACAAGAAGAAAGGGAGAATGAAGGCAAGAAACACATTTCAAGTTGGAAATATATGGTGGCCAAAGTGAAGGAGTATTATCTACTAGAAGACTATGATGTCCAACTACATAAGAAAAGGAAAAACCTTAGGCAAAGAGACCTAGATGTAGCTGCCTACACTGAGGAGTTCCAAAAACTAAGCCTTAGGTCTAGGGTGCAAGAAGTGGAAAGCATCAAGGTGGCGAGGTATCTAAATGACCTCAAATGGAACATCCAAGAAGATTTGAGTCTCTTTACACTCACCAATCTCCATAGTTGTTTTCAAATGGCTTTCAAGGCGGAGGAGAAGCTGAAAAAGAAGCAAGACTCTGATTCTAAAGGCAGAGGTAAAGGCAGGGAACAAAGAGATCAAAGAGGGCAAAGGGGTGGCTACCAAGGTAGAGGCAATAACCAAAGAAACCAAGGAGAGTTCAAATCCACAGATCATGGCAATGAAACACCTTCTAGAGGAGGGTATAACAGAGGTAGAGGTTCTCAAGGAGGATCAAATAGAGGAAGAGGAGTAGGCAGGAGTAATTCCTATTTTGCAAACATGAAGTGCTATCATTGTGGTCAAGTTGGACACCCAACCTATAGGTGCCCAGAGAAAGCAACTTCATCAAGCAATGAGAAGAGAGTGGATTATACACAAGAGGACACCATGAGTCCTAAGGCAACTAAGGTCAGTCACATTGAATCTAAGATGGGAGAGAGTCTGATGTTTAGAAGAGTCTTGATCAGACAACCGGTCAAAAAAGAACCAAAACAAAGGAGAGCTCTATTCAGGGTAAGGTGCAAGATACTTGGTAAAGTATGCAAGGTCATAGTAGACTCAGGTTCCACAGACAATATTATCTTAGAGGAGGTAGTAATGAAACTTAAATTGGAAAAGGTACCCCACACCAATCCCTACAAGGTCACATGGCTTAACAAAGGGCAAAGTGTTTTAGTGAATGAGCAAGTAACGGTGGAGTTTTCCATTGGAGGGTACAAGGACAAGTTAGTTTGTGATGTTTTACCCATGGATGCATGTCATCTACTATTGGGTAGACCATGGCAATATTATAGGAGTGCCATGTATGATGGAAAGGAGAATACAATCTCAATTAAAAAGGAAGGAAAGACTTTTAAGTTGCAGTCACCGTCAGAGGAGGATGAAGGACAGTCCAAGACACTGAGTGTTCTTCTACGTAGTGGAAAAGAGTTCCTCAACACTCTACATGAAGGTGGAGAAGGATATGTAGTTTTATTGCAATCCAAGGAGGAAGATAAGACTAAAAAACCAGTCATACCCGAAGCAATCCAGAATTTACTTGAGAAGTACAAGGACATAGTAAGTGATGGCGCACCTGCAACTTTACCTCCTAAAAGGGCTATTAGTCATCAAATTGACTTCATACCTGGAGCATCTTTGCCTAACAAAGCAGCATATAAGCTTACACTGGATTAGAATTTGGAAGTGGCCAGACAAGTGCAAGAGTTGTTAGATCAAAAATTAATTCAAAAGAGCATCAGCCCATGTGCAGTACCAGTAGTTTTGGCAACCAAGAAGGGAGGAAAATGGAGGTTATGTACTGATTCTAGAGCAATAAATAGAATCACCATTAGGTATAGGTTCCTTATTCCTAGAATTGAGGATCTAATGGATTGTCTTGGAGGAGCTCAATATTACACCAAGCTGGATCTCAAGAGTGGATACCATCATATCAGAATTAAGGATGGGGATGAATGGAAGACAACATTTAAGACAAATGATGGGTTATATGAATGGAGAGTGATGCCATTTGGTCTCTCCAATGTCCCTAGCACATTCACGAGGCTCATGAATGAAGTGCTCAAATATTTCACAGGAGTATTTGTGGTGGTATACCTTGATGACATCCTGATATTCAGTAAGACAAAAAAAGAGCATTTAAAACATGTGGAGTTGGTTCTTAGAAGGTTGCAAGAGGAGAAGTTGGCAATCAATCTAGAGAAGTGTGAGTTCTTTAAACAAGAGCTTGTATATTTGGGATTTTTAGTGTCTAAGGGATCATTGAAGATGGATCCAAGCAAGGTGGAAGCAATCATAAATTTTCCTACACCAACCACAGGGACTGAGGTAAGAAGTTTCCATGGATTGGCTCAATTCTATAGAAAATTCATAAGGAACTTTAGTGGTATTTGTGTACCAGTCCTAGATACAATCAAAGGTGGTCCGAAAACCAAGTTTAAGTGGACACAAGAAGCTAAGAAAGGATTTGAGAAACTGAAACAAGAAGTGGCAGCTCAACCTATTCTCTTGTTACCTAGCTTTGACAAGTTGTTCACTGTGGAATGTGATGCTAGTGGAGTGGTAGTAGGAGGAGTGTTAAGTCAAGAGGGCAGGCCTATAGAATTCTTTAGTGAGAAGCTCAATGAAGCAAAGAAGAGGTATTCAAATTATGACTTAGAACTTTATGCTTTGGTTCAATCACTTAGGAAGTGGAGGCATTACCTTCTACCCAAGGAGTTTGTGGTCTTTACAAACAATCAGTCACTCGGCTACATCAACACCCAAGAGAAGTTGAGTAATAGGCATTTGAAATGGATGGAATACATCCAAGCTTTTACCTTCACCATCAAGCACAAGAAGGGGCAGATGAATAAGGTAGCAGATGCATTGAGTAGGAGGTTGTTGACAGTACAAGAGATACAACTGAAGAGCATAGGGATTGAAAGCTTCAAAGATCTCTATGGAGAGGATGAAGATTTCTCAAAAGCTTATAAGGTATGTTTAGATTTTGAGAATCATTTTCATAGTCAATATGTTGAGTATACATTGCAAAGTAGTTTATTGTTTAAAGGGAATCAATTATGTATTCCAAGAGGGTCAATGAGAGAAAACCTCATTCAAGAGAAGCATAATGGCAGTCTTAGTGGACATTTTGGCATCAACAAGACTTCGGAACTAGTACAAAGGTTTTACTATTGGCCTAAGTTGGCAAGAGATGTTAGAAGGTATGTGGAACAATGTGTTGTATGTATGAAAGCTAAGGGAGGAGCTAGCAATGCTGGTTTATATCAACCCCTACCCATTCCTAACAGACCATGTGAGTGTGTGAGCATGGATTTTTTGGTAGGACTCCTAAGACCAAGACTGGTTTTGATAGTGTGTATGTAGTGGTGGAAAAATTTAGCAAAATGAGTCATTTTATTCCTTACAAAACTACTCATGATGCTAGCTACATATCTCATCTTTTCTTTAAGGAGGTTGTAAGGATTCATGGCTTACCTTTAAGCATTGTTTTAGACAGGGATGTTAAGTTCATGAGTCATTTTTGGAAGACTCTATGGAATAGATTGGGTACCAACCTGTCATTTGGATCAGCTTACCATCCTCAGACCGATGGTCAAACAGAGGTGGTTAACAGGGTGTTGCATAATCTTCTTAGGTGCCTAACAAAGGAGTATGGACAGACATGGGATATGGTCATCTCACAAGCTGAGTATGCCTATAATGATAATGTCAACTGGACCACATGGAAGAGTCCTTTTGAGGTTGTGTACGGGATGCACCCAAGAGGTATTTGTGAGCTCAGGGATCTAGGAGCCATGGAGAATAGGAGTGGACATGGTGAAGACTTCAGTTAGACCATGAAAGAGATTCAGGAGCAAGTGAAGAAGACAATCACCGAGGCTACACAAAAGTTGAAGGAGAAGGTAGATTTGTCAAGGAAGGATGTGAAATTTGCAGTGGGAGATTATGTCATGGTTCACCTCAACAAATCTAGGTTGTAGAAGGGAGTGTCAACCAAGCTACAGATGAAGAGGGTAGGACCATGCAAGATATTGGCCAAGTATGGGAAAAATGCATACAAGGTTGAGCTACCTACCGACTTAGGAATCTCACCAGTTTTCAATATAGCTGACTTGATCAAATATAAGGGATCAATCAAAGGGATGGATTAGAATAGTCAAGAGATCTTCAAGGACATCAGCAACATACCCCTACCTACTCAAGACAAGCACCAAGCTGAAAGGATCTTGGAGTCAAGGGTGCAAAAGTCTACAAGACACAAGGTGTACATGGAGCACCTTATTAAGTGGAAGAATAAGCCTGAATCAGAAGCTACATGGGTACAAGAAGATCAGTTCCAGAAGCTTGGCATTGACATGTCCTTGTTCTCTTCTTCTACTCCTTAGTGTTTGGGCAGAGAGGGGGAGAATGGTGCAGGAGCACCTAGAAGAACACCTAGGAAACACTAGGAATATGAAAGGTTTGTGAATTTTTGTTTTAATGTGATAAGGTCATTTTGACCATTGAACTTGTGGGAGAGATTTAAAAATATCTTGGTCAGGAGCTATCAGGAGTGGAAGAGTTGTGAGTTTAGACATTCATGGTTGGTAAGTTCTAGTAATTGGAAATAAAGACCAAAATGTTGCTTTGTGCAATTTTGGCCAAATGTGGTGGTTATGTCCAACCAAGGGAAGGGTAACCACCTTGGGAAACCTATTTAAGGATTGCCTTGACCTGTGTGAAAGGTTGGAAGGCATTTGAAGTTTTGTAATCTTGAAATTTTTATGAAGGAGAAATAAGAACAGTAGGAGCAATTGTTTAATTTTTCGTGTTTGAGCTTTTGGTAGTGTGTTAATGGCATAACCAGGCATTGGCATACATGTGGAATGTAGTTTATCTGATCTCAAAGTTTTGGTTGGTTAATAGCTAGTTGTTTCATCGTACAAGTTGTTAATTTTCTGTTCTCTAAGTTCTTGTTTTTGATTATTCTGCTTGGCAAGCTGCAATAAATGGAGTCCTATACCACCTTTCCCCTGTACCTGGTGTATGGGATCTTGGAATTAGTGGCTAGGCTCCATGCCTATACTTTTAGTAGGGTTAGGAGTCACTAGGAGTCAAGTGAGCATGAAAGAAGACCTTTCCTAGGCGAGCTAAACAGTGCTCGGCTAGGAAAGTCAGGAGGTGTAAATCACCTAACTTGTAGGGGAGACCTCTCCATGACAATTCCCATGGTAGAAAGGTGGAAGAAGGTCCTATAGAGGTTTGGTATCTGGTAAGAGACTACATCAATACATTTTATGGAAGAACTCTTTGACAGTTCAACCGAGTGGCCAGGAAATGACAAAAAAACCCTACATTTGCTAAATTGGTGAAGAAACCTGTGTACAGCAAGACAAGGCCTAAGACTTTGGAAATCTTGAAGAGGTTGGCATCATGACCAAGAAACCATAGGGAATATTTGGGGTTCTTTGGGAAATTTTTGAGTAACATCCACTTTTCTCAGGTTAGGAGGGCTAATAGTGGCTCTAGGCTTGTAGCCTTTTAAACCCTAAGTGAGGGTTTGGAGGGAGCGATGGAGAAATGGAGCCTAATGGTCGTTCAACAACCCTATTAGGATGCTAGGAAGCATGATATCACATCTCTACACCCCTGCAAGAATCTAGTTGAGTGTTGTGTGTGTTTGGCCTTTAGGGATGATTAAGGGTCAAGGGTGAAACAGTGGCAAAGCACCAAGTTTTGGTTGGGTTGTATGACATGGATGGAAGTGGGGATAGCCAGTAGAACCAGGGGTACCTACATTTGAGTTAGGACCTATAGGTTGAGTTGGTTGGGAGTGTCACCAAATGGAATTACCAAGGTGAGACCCGGAGCATGGAATAGTGATTTTTCCATCCAACCCCACTTACACCAAAAATTCACCTACCCATGGGGAACATACTGTTGGAATGTCATGCCTTTTGGCTTAAAGAATGCAGGTGCCACATACCAAAGAGCTATGACAAAAATATTTCATGATATGATGCATATCCTAATGGAAGATTATGTGGATGAACTTTTGGCCAAATCTTTGAAACAGAGGGATCATCTTGGGGTCCTGGAGAAATTTTTTAGACAGCCAGAGGATTACAAGGTTCGTTTGAACCCAAAAAAATGTTTCTTTGGGGTTACTTAAGGAAAACTATTGGGCTACATAGTTTCACGATGAAGCATAGAATTTGATCCTGCTAAAGTAAAAGCAATTCTAGACATGCCTCCACCAAAAGGAATCAGTGAGTTGAGAACACTTTAGGGCAGACTGTAGTCCATTCGACGCTTCATCACACAATTGGCAGACAAGTGTCAACCATTTTAGTACCTGTTACGCAAAATTATCCCCTTTGTATGGACAGACGAATTCCACACAACCTTCAAACAAATCAAA
This sequence comes from Sequoiadendron giganteum, assembly GCA_007115665.2. Lineage (NCBI taxonomy): Eukaryota > Viridiplantae > Streptophyta > Pinopsida > Cupressales > Cupressaceae > Sequoiadendron > Sequoiadendron giganteum. The sequence goes on from CM021101.1 coordinate 403,866,412, forward strand.
GAATATCTATTGACACCACCTATCCTAATGTCGCCCATTGAAGGCAAGTCATTGATCTTTTATGTCTTGGAAACTATAAATGCACTAGGGGCATTATTGACACAAAACAACCATGAGGAGAAAGAAAGAGCCATATACTATATCAGTTGCACACTGATAGGATATGAGTTGAACTATACAACCATTGAACGTGCATGCCTTGTAGTTGTATTTGCCACACATAAACTAAGACATTACATGCTGAGTCACCAAACACACCTAGTAGCTAAGATTGATCCACCAAAGTATCTCCTAAGTCGGGCAACATTGATAGGTTGTTTAGCAAAGTGGGTCATGATTTTAAGTGAATATGACATACAATATGTTGAGCACAAGGTAATAAAAGGGTAGGTAATAGCAGATCAGCTTGTGGATTCACCCATCCAAGGCACTCATCCATTGATAACTGATTTTCCCGATGAGTCTATCTTTCATGCATAGCCTATGTCACCATGGAAACTGTATTTTGATGGGTCTCATACTGGTCACGGATCAAGGGTTGGTATCTTGTTCATCACACCACAAGGGTATTCCATTCCTAAGGCATTCTGGATCGCCTTCCCTTGTACTAAAAACATTGCAGAATATGAAGCATTGGTCACAGGACTCAATATCGCAATTAAATGGAAAATTCAGACACTACTAGTATTCGATGATTCTCAGTTAGTTATCAACCAAGTGAATGATGATTATGAAATGAAATATGAAAAGTTTCTCCCCTACAAGTGAATGGTGGATAGATTCATGACATATTTCAAATTGACTTCCTTTGAACAAATCCCCAGGACACAGAATAAGGCAGCCGATGCAATGGCTACTACTGGATCTCTCTTAGACATCCCCAAAAATGTGTCACAATTTGAGTTCTTAGTTGAACAACTATTGATGCCAGCATATGACATCCTAGATTCATAAATGCTTTGTGAGATTGTTGGTCCTAGTTCACCTTGGTACCAAGACATCTATGAATATCTTAAGTCCCAAACCCTACCACCCAATATTTCCAATAAACAGAGAAATTCCTTTATGCAAAAAGCCATCCAACACACCATCGTCAGTGACACCCTATACCATCATGGATTTGATAACACCATTCTTTTCTATCTCAAAACTGATGAAGCCCAAACAAATTTATGAGAAGTACATGAGGGTATATGCGGATCTCATTTGAGTGGTCCGACTTTAGCTAGGAAAGTCACCAAACTTGGATACTACTGGCCGAAACTAGAAAAAGATGCTCTTCAATTTGTCAGAACATGTCAGAAATGCTAGGTGCATAGCGACCTAATCCACACACCTGCGCAGGAGCTGAGATTGATCACTTCTCCATGGCCTTCCGCACAATGGGGACTTGACCTCGTGGGAAAGATCCATTAATCCTCCTCTAACGACCATAAATTCATAACCACCACCACTGAGTACTTTACTAAGTGGATTGAAGCTGACCCTCTCACTTACACCACCGGTAAGAAAATATCCAAGTTTATCCTAAATTATATCATCTGTTGGTATGGTGTTCCACAATCCATCATCACAGATAACGAGAGTCCATTCAAAATCAGGACGTTCGTGAACTCTGTGAGCGATTCCACATCCAACATAATTTCTCCACCCCATATTATCCACAAGGTAATGGTCAAGCTGAGGCGTCAAATAAAAAATTCTTCGCATTCTTAAGAAGACCATCAATGACGTTGGCTGAGATTGGCAACTACAACTTAATCCCGCCTTATGGGCCTACCGTACCAGCATTGTACATCCACTAGAGCCACTCCATTTTCCCTTGTCTACGGATCTGAGGCCATATTGCCCATCGAGGTCAAAATTCCTTCTCTCTGAGTCTCCTTGAAGGGAATGATTGATGATGAAGAGTATAGACAGTTTGGCCTACATGAGTTAGAAATATTACAAGAAAGATGACAAAATGACCTGAATCAATTGCAAGCATATCAAAATCATCTTTGCCAGAGCTATAACAAAAGAGTGATGGTGAGAAAATTTGAAATCAGTGACTTGGTCCTCATGCAGAATCTAAGAAATTAGGCTGACCGTGAAAAGCCTAGAAAGTTTGAGCCTAATTGGCTCGGTCCTCATATTATTACTACAACATTCAGTTCTGGAGCTTATCAGTTGGCCACACCTGATGGAGAACAATTGACAGAACCCATCAACAACCTACATCTGCAAAAGTTCTACACATAGCATCAAAGAGCTTGGCTAAAACCTAAAAATACAAAAAAATTGAAAAATAAAGAAAAAATCGTCCCGTGATGAAACCTGGCAAACAGGCATCTTGGTGACACCATAAACATAAAAAATATGACAAAAATAGTAAAAGGAAATAAATTCGTCCAACAGTGAAAACCTGGCAAATAGGCACTTTGGATAAGTACCAAGGTGAAAACCTAGCAAACAGGCGCCATGTGTAGTCGATCATTGCCTCGCCATCTACTGTTACTCTAATTTACCCTTATCCGCTTTGCTTAATCACAATGGTCTGACACATTCAGGACATTCATCCTAAGTCTTGTCAATTCTGGCCATGGTTAGCATTTGGTTGACATCACCCCTTGCATATCCTTGTCGTTTGCCCCGTATTTCCATATCATTTGGCCTGGGTAACTCCCGATCTATCTGGGGGAAAGACCTTTATCATGTAATTGCAGTGGGTGTTGCACATGATTTTGCGTTTGTAAAAAGTCTTGAAAAAATCATAAAAATCTGAAAAAGTCCTAAAAATATGAACAAGTCCTGAAAAAAGATAAAAAAATCATAAAAAGTCTTGAAAAAAGACAAAAACATCATAAAAAGTCTTGAAAAAAGACAAAAACATCATAAGAAGTCCTGAAAAAATCCTAAAAATATGAAAAAGTCCTAAAAAAAGACCTAAAAATTTGAAAAATGTCTTGAGAAAATACAAAAACATTCAAATCAATGTCAAAATCCCAAAAATAGAGTAAAATTCAATGTTTGTCTTGTCAATCCAATCAATCACGTCAATCAATATTTTGCCCATGTCCGAACTACATTGTCTCTATGCATTTGCTATGTAGGCAAGATTCATCTTTGAATCCCCGAGACATTAGGTTAGTCTTTCTAGGTTTGTCAAAATAAAATCATGGTTCAATATTTTTGTCCTTCGGACAAAGGCATTGGTTGTGTCGAACTACGAGGTCTCTGAGTGCGCAACATAGGCAAGGCCATCAATCGATGAGCCCCCGAGGCCGCACTAGGTCAATCCATTAGGGTTCATGGCATTACACTGGCACACACATCAAAAGTCTTCAAGTAAGGACAAGTCATTTCCAAACATGGCAAACTCCTAAAACAAATTATGGCAGTCACTTATTTAACATGACAATCACACCAACACGTCAACATTGACATGTAGTCAACTTCAGTCAAACTTAGTCGAAACAAGTCAAATTGTCACAACCAATCAAACTATCAAATCTTGGTTATCTTTCAGATGTGTCCTTCTGAAGAATAGCCTCTGTCATTTATTCATTAGTATGTGTCCTTCCTAGGCATCGTCACCGTGATCTGGCATTTTGAGGGATCCTCTCCACATCAATGTTCTTTCAGATGTGTCCTTCTGAAGAACAACCTCTGTCATTTATGCCTTAGGATGTGTCCTTCGTAGGCATCATCACCATCATCTAACATTTTGAGGGATCCTCTCAAAATCTAAGGATCATTCCTCTCGACATCAATGTTCTTTTAGATGTGTCCCTCTGAAGAACAACCTCTATCATTTATGCCTTAGGATGTGTCCTTCCTAGGCATCGTCACCTTCATCTAAAATTTTGAGGGATCCTCTCGACATCTAAGGATCATTCCTCTCGACATCATTGTTCTTTCAAATGTGTCCTTCTGAAGAACAATCTCTATCATTTATGCCTTAGGATGTGTCCTTCCTAGGCATTGTCACTGTCACCTGGCATTTCGAGGGATCCTTTTTGCATTTAGGGATCACTCCTCTTGACATCAACATTATTTAGGATGTTTCCTTCCTAAATTCGGCAATCTTCGACACTCATCATCTTGGCATCATCAAAACCTTGACACCCTGGCATCTCGACATCATCAAACTGGACATCTTGAGATTAAAACACTTGGCACTTGTCTTCGGCTTTTTCATCATGTTACGAGTTTTTTAGCGAGATCCTGACAACAGGATTTAGAGAAATGACATCTCATGACGTTTGTCTTGTCTTTTGACACTCATGTTACTAGTTTCTCAGCAATGTCCTGACTTCGAGATTTAGAAAAACAACGACATATCATGATAATGGCTTTATTTTGTTCTTTTGGCAATCATGTTGCTAGTTTCTCGAGGATGTCCTAGAAACAGGATTTAGAGAAGCAACGACGTTTCATGGCTTGTCCTTCTTGTCCTTTTCTGCTTGCGGTTGGTTATGACAAAAAGACTGGGGCAATTGCGCTCTTAGTATGAGTCATGATCATCCTTGTCTGTATGAATGCTTGTCTTATGTGATGGTACGACCTTTCACACCTTGATTTATGTCATATCATGGTGTTTGTTGGCCATCACAATAATCTGCCCAATATGATTAAGAGCAATAAATATTAAAGTCCTATGGTAATATGTTGAAGGATTTGGTCTAGGAACTAACATGCATCTGCTTCTATCTTTTCATCTTCTCTCGCTCATCTCATATAGGCATTTCATCCATATCATCATCCATATCTTTTACACTAACATTTCTTTGTCTCTTCATATTCTAGTCTTCTCATCAATTTCAAGAGCACACCCGTGTTCTTGGAACCCATTTGTCCTCTTGAGGGGGCGTACCGCTACCCTCCTCGTCATTCTTCCTCATCTTATTTTGCACTGGGGCATATTTTTGACTTATTTTCTTTGTCATAATGCGATAACATTATGACAAAGAGGGGCAAAATGTAGACACTTAAAAATAACCTAGGCCTACAAGCTCTGTTTTACCACTTTCGTCCTAGCATAATTATGACATTTAATTATGTCCTTGGTCCACATTCGACTATTAATTAAGTAATTCATTATTATTCAATTAATTCATGTCTATTGTATTCTTCATGATTATTAAATAAATAAATTATATTTATTTATTCAATACGTCATTGATTGTCTATTGTCTTCTTACAATTAAATAAATTTATTAATTTATTTAATTACGTTTTATTCATTTATTCTTCCTGATTATTAAATAAATGAACTTTATTTGTTTATTTAATATGTCACTAATTCTCAAAATTAAATGAATTTATTAATTTATTTAATTATCGGTCATAATCCTCTAAATTAAATGATTATCTTTAATTATTTAATTACCTAATTTAACATTTCTCTCATTTTAAAAAATGATTATTTAAAATGATTTCATTTTATTAACTCTCACTTCATTTTAGTAAATAATCTGAAAAAGATTATTTATTGTCACATAAAATCCTTATTTTGAATTAATTTAATTCAAAATGGTAATCCTCTTCCAAAAATCAAGTAATTGAGCAAATTCTTATTTTCCAAATATGCTTTTCAGTCCAACTCTTATCTTATTGATTTTTCGAATCTTACAAATCAAGTAGTCTTATCTTCTTGATTTTCGAAAATATTTATCTTTTTGACTAATTATCATATGCATTCTCGACCACCGATTTGATTTTATCAAATGACATCTTGGCCACTCATTTAACAATCTTGCCCTAACCCTAATTAGGGATTGTCACATAAAATCTCGTCCATTGATTTTAGGCTTTGTCAGCTTTTAATCTCCTCTGTCCATCCAAAATTGCATTTTCTATAAAATATCAATTTTGCTCACAATTTAGGAACCACTTCATTATTTAGACATTTTATGCTTAGATTTTTACTTGGAATTTAGCTTATTTGATTTTATTACTTTTCATAGGCATAGTCTTTTGTCATTCAAATCCTTCAAAACTTGCATAGGGCTTGGTCATAATCATTTTCTCACACACACAAATCTGAGGTCAACAATCATACGCTGCAAGCTAGAAGGTGCTATGGAGGTGAATCATGGAAGCTTCAACAAATATCTGGTATAATCGTTCTTGTTATTTTCTTTCTTTGTGCTTCATAACTTCTTTGGGTTTTGTTTATTTAATCTAATCCACTAAAAATTACCTGAAAATAACCCATTGATACACACATAACCCATGAACACCGAGATTTTTTATGTGGAAAACCCAAAATGGGAAAAACAATGGTAGGGATTAGCTCACACTATATTATAACCAGTTATAGTATATTACAAAAATTCTCCCTATAGGTGGACTCATTGTCCAAGTGGTCTCACTGTCCAAATGGACTCATTGTCCAAGTGGACTCACTATCCATGAAGAAAAATATAGAAGAGAGATGGTGACTCACGACCTATTTAGAACAGTTAAAAATGCATCTACAATATGTAGGAAATACAGTTCCATTGAAGGACAATAACAATCTTTATCTGATTTTGGTTCAACACTCTGCCTCACTCTTCATTCACACAACTTTGATCTCAACATTTAGAACTTAACTTTGCACTGCTCTGATCAAATTTACATCACTCATAATATATGTTGAATCTCTATCACCAAACCCCCAAAACAATCTAACATATATATCTGCATCTAGTAGAACATCAATTAGGTCAGCCTAATTAGATGTAATACCCAAAATATAACTTGTCAGCTCCAAAAATTATCATCCATAACACACGCCACAATTCAAATCTCAAAATACCTTAGGATAGGTCAGAATGGACCTATAATATATCCCACATAAGATAAAAAATACTTATCCTTCACACAACATCAAACATGTTAGGTCGGCTCCAAATAAGACCTAAGAGAAAAAACCTTCATCTATGTATCCACATCTTGACACATGGACAAAAAAACTCGATACCATCTGGAATTCACACTCAAGTAACATCTGGTAACTTATCTTCAACACCACAATCTAAAAGCTCATTCGTGGAGAAGTTTGAAATCTCCCACACAAACACACTGTACAGGAAAATGATTGTAATATGCCAAGCCGAACTCTGTTACTCATATCTCTCAAACTATTTGTCCAAACAAGATGAAATCTTGGATTTAGGTGCATTTAGCATCTAGAAAATTAATGTCAGAATTGTAGAATGATATCTTCATTTACAGAGTGGTGTAGACCCAAAAAATGACACACTATAACACTAAACTGGAAAATTTGACACTTAGTCAAATTTCTATGTAACTGAACTTTCTGGACCAACTCAACTTGCACAAATGTCTTCCAAAACATCTCAAAAACCTATTAGGATTAATCAAAATGAACCACAACAATGTTGACATCAATGAAAACACTATACTACATTATTAAGTGCTCTCCATGCTCATGTTTCTAGCAGCATCATCAATGAAAATCTCCTTAAACTTCCAACAATCTCCCCCTTTGTCATTGATGGTAACATGCAAAAAAATCCAAAAATTCTCCCCCTTTGACATCAAGGGAAAAGGGTGCCTATATACACTATTTTGATTCTATCTGGAACTCCCCCTGAATGATGTAGTCATATATACAGTTGGAAAAAATCATGAATTGACTCCCCTTGAGTCATATACCGAAGAAAAAACTCAAAATTGTACTGAAAAACTATTCTATATGGTATGTAAATGTACAAAGAATCTAAATTGAAATAGGAAAAAATGCATAAAAACACAAACAATGAGTCAACTGAAGGTGGTTGATGCTTTAAATTTCTTCAACTGATCTTCTTAGGCCTATCTTCAATCTTCCCATTCATGCTTAACCTTTGCAAGCAACCTATTCTACATTTCAAATTCCAATAGAATTTCTTCTCCTTCTTCCAGAATATAAGGTATCAGATAAGAAAGGTCAACTGCTGAGTCATATGCACTTGAGGTTGCATTGATTGGGCACTTAATGGAGTCCATTTCCTTTCTTATGCTTTGTGTGGTTGTAGGACACTTCATGCCATACTACAACAGTGCCTTAGCCTCATCTATGCATTCTTTTGCATCCTTCAATAACTCATAAAATTTCTTATATGCAATAGCACATTTCTCTGTGATCTCCAACATCCTTTTGTCACTTTTCTCGACCTATTTCATTGCCTCTACCTTCAATTCGAATGCATATGTTTTGAAGGAATCAATTAATAGCTTGAGATTATCCATACCAGAGAGAGATACATCTACATTTGATCTAGGTATGATCTCATGCAATGCCTTAACTACCTCATCCATTAATTGTCCATTCCTCTTATGTGAATCAAAGTTTTTCTTTCTAGCAGATGCATGGAACATGTCTCCTAGTTGAAGCTTGTGGATAGGAGAAATCTTGTTCAAGTCAACACTTCCTTGATTTATTGGCAGTTGCAACAATTTTGAGGACACAACTAGTTGGAAACTAGGTTGTACACTCAAATTATTTATTAGAGAATCTTTGGAAGAGTAAGAGGATTCACCAAGAATCTTTGTAACTTCCTCAACCTTTCCCTTATCATATGCAGTACTAGAGTCAACTAGTCTATCTTTCTTTGCATATTTGTATGCATCCTTGTCCTTATCATCCTATTCTTCTTGCTCTTCATCATCCTTTTCTCCTTCACTATCATCTTCATCTATTCTGACTTCCTCTACAATGTTTTCAGTGATTGACGGAGGAGTGACTTCTTCTTGAGTAGGAGGAGTAACATCTTGCTATATCAGAGGAGGATTAGTAGTTTCTTTTGCAATATCTTCTTCAATCATTGCATCCTTATCAACTCCTTTGGTCATATCTTTTGGAGGAGTGTTATCTATTGTAGCTTCTTCATTGACATCATTCTCATGTTGAGAATCATCTGCATGTACTTTTTCCTCTGCATTGGGTTCTAAAGTACTAGTATCAACATTCATTTCTTCTTCTACTACCAGAAGCAATCCTAGATTTTGAACAATCTCCTTATCCTTTTCATTTCTCTCTTTCCAAATCCTTTCAAGGTCATCTTTGTACTTTCCCATAAGGGTTGTAACCCTTTGTTTGGTCCTCAACTCCTTGATAAACATTGTAGCCAATGTGGCTCTGTCATCTTCTAAAAGTGGAGCACTAAGTATTTCCAAGGCTTCATCCTTTAGCCTTTCATGCTCTTTTATTGCTTCTTGTCTCCTCTCTAGAAAAATGTTCCATAAATCATTAAGAATATCCTTCTTGATATTCTACATATCAACTTCCAATACAACAATGTATTTGATTATTGCTTCTATAATGGTAGCCTTGTCTACCTCATCTACATCCATGTATAAAGCAATTTTCTCCACTAACATTTCATTTTGTACATTACTATTGAACAATGCCTCAAGTTTCATTGGGGAGTGAGGCTTTACCATTTCCTTTTGTTCTTTTTCTTTATCTTTACCTGGAGTCTTCTTTTCTTCTACAATATTTTTCTTCTTCGATGAACCCTTCTTGGCTTCCTTCTTTTTCCTTTTCTATTTCCTCTCCTCTCTCAGTATCTATTATGTCAAACCTTTTCCTTTTGGTGCTTGCTTCACCTTGTGAAGCATCACTTCTTTTTTTGACTAGTGGAGGTACATCTTCTTCCAACTCTTCTTCATTAGCAACATTTATCCCAATATTTTTCTCTCTTGTGGATTTTTGTTTCATTCTTCTTTTAGATAGGGTAGTAGGAGGTACAACAGTAGTAGTCCTCTTCTTCTTTGCCCTTGTGGCATGCACAACTAGAGGGGATTTATCCCTTATCGGAGGATTGGCAGTAGATTTTATCTTCTCTCTAGCAACAGGTAAATCCCTGGAGGACTTCTGAATAGATGGTGGTGTCGTAGCCGTTCTACTTGATCTCCTTGAGCTATTTGAAGCTTCACCAACACTTATATATTCTCTTTCTCTTTCTCTAGCATATCACACTCTCTCCTTTGAAATTCCATATTCTTGTGCATATATGTCCACCATAGCATCAACATTCTTCTTCCTAATAGGTCCTTTTTGCTTCAAATTTACTTCCATTGATTTTTCCTCATAAGTCTCATACCTTGGTTTTGTTGTATCTTTAGGACTATTCAGTAAAACATCTGCACAACCAATTAGCTCTACCTCTGTTACCTCATAACCCAATTTAGGAACCCAAACTAATCTCAGTTCTATTGCCTCCATAATGAAATGATTTATGGAAACCAAGAATGTGATATCACTTTTGTAATTTTCCACAATACTTCTTGGAATTCTCTCTCTTTCATGCATTCTTTTTTGAAATACTATGAAGAAGGCAGTAAGGGCATCATCTTATGCATTGGTGTCTCCAAGGTTCCTCATGTAATCTACAATTTTATATGCAATGGTCCTTCCACTTGCCCAGTTAACCTTTCCAATTATAGGAACCTCCTTCAAAAACTATAAGATTAGGCACATAACCAAAGTGCCATACTTAAACACATATTTCTTTTTCTTGATCTCGTTTAGATTCTCCATCAATTGTTGCCTAAGAAACTCACAAAAGTCCTAGTATGCACCATTCTCTATCATTTCATGTGTCACATTGATTGCACTGGTAGATACTTGAAATTATCTCTATTTGTGAAGTAAATCTTGTAACCAATGACCATGGTAGCATACCTAACAACAAGGTTTCTGATAGGGTTTACTATAAGGGAACTTTGATCACATGTAGCACCAATTTTCTCCATTACCTCTTTATTTTTAACAAACTTTAGAACTAGAACGAGCCCGGTGGAACATAGATCGATGACCTCTCTTATCACTTCCTTTGTAATCATGTGAGGCATATCAGTCCAGATGAATAGATCATGAATTCTACTTAGAGCCATTCTAATCCACTTGATATCATAGAATAAATTAGGGAACCATTGGTTTTGTATTCCAACTTAAGGGAGAAGTCCTCACTAGTTAATTCATTTTTCCATATGTCCCTAAACTTACAAGAAGAATTATCTTCCATGTTTCCACGAATGTATTCCCTAATATCCTCAGTTGGTAAGACCCCATACAAAATATGTGAGAAGGCACCTAGTGGGTCATATTCTATTGCTTTTGCAAGGTATCTCTTAAATTTAGGTTGGGGTTTCTCCGTAATCTCTATAACCTTAGGTGTAGCCATCACAATGTAGATTCAAACTAACATCAAACATGATTTTTTGAAATATATGACATGCAATATTTTAAAAATACATTTTTAGCTCATTCACCAAACTAGGGTTTTGATGCTTTTAATCTCAAATCACCTTAAACTCCTTTAATTATCTTCTCATTGCTCTTCTCCTCTTCAAATTCCTTTGGGAAATTAATTTTCCTTAAAAAAATTACTTATAACTCTTCAGTCTACCAAAATTATGCAATAATTGCTTCAATTCATAAGGTTGGCAACCCTAAAACTATATGCACATTCAGCTTCCGAAGCTCCAAAATTTTTTGCAATACCATATTTTCTTTTGTAGTCTTCATCAATAGATCAAACACGTTGGTATTCATCTCATATCTTTGTGTTGTAGCCTCAACACCTCTTTTCTAGAGGGGGACAAAATATATTCATTAAATCTCTCCCTAACCCATAGCTCTTAGTTTTTAGAGGAAACATTTGCATCAGAGGATGGTACAAATTCTTCCATGTTTTCTGTCTCTTCCTTCTTTCTCTAGATCTTTTCCATTTCCTTCTTTGTTTCTACCAAATCAATATTTTTGACTAGTTCATTCCTCTTTACTGGATTATCCTTCCTTGTGTTTCTACTTCTGCAAAACTTAGCAATATGTCTAGGTCTACTACAATTGTGACATACAACATTATTTTGAATATTATTCCTTCCATTCATCCTTGATCTGCATTGATTAGCTTTGTTTCCAAATCCACAACATGTATAATAGTAACCATTGAAAGGTTGAATCATTCTACCATTGTTATATGTATTCATCATTTGACTTATGTATGCACTTGCTCTATGTCTAAATTTCTTGCATGTAAATCATTGACCAGTAAAGGATGGAACATTCTAATTCATTTTGCTTCTATATTCCATTTCTCTATGTCCAAATTTATTGCAATAAAAACAAAATCCATTGAAATATTGGTACCTTTGAGCATTTGGTTGTCTGACCGTAGGTCTTCCAGCATTATTTCTTTGATTCTAGATCTTGCCATTATTCTTTTCTTTAGTCTTCTTTGGTTCCTTGATTTTTTATTTTGCATTAGGTGGCTGATCTACTTTTGAGCTTTCACATTTTTCAAATCCCAAGCCACCTTTGTCTTTGGATACTTCCTGACTTGCAATCATCTTATCAAGCATTGTGGAACTTATTTTGAATTTTTCTTCATGACTTCTTGCTTTCTCCATATCTAATCTTAGGTTTACCACTTCTTTTTTAAGCCTTGTGCATTCATTAGATTTGATTTTCACCATTGTATTTAGACATTCCTCAACTCTTTTCTTTTCTTCAACTTGTACTTTCAAACCTATGATGTTTTCATTTTCTTGTTTCAATTGCTTATTGACTTCCTTATGCCTTTCTCTAAAATTCTTGATTTTATCTCTCAATTTTTGGATGCATTCATTTGCTTCTTTAATAATTTCCTTCAAATCTATGTTTTCACCTTCAATCTTGTCAAGATCTTCAAGAGAAACATTGAATTCTCCATCTTTGTCAAGCATGCAATCCTCTTCTATAAATTCAACTAATGGAATCTCTTCTAGAAGAATAGGATACCTTCTATCGGCCATGTGTTCAATCTCCAAGACCTTCCCAAAGTGATTAGTCTCCTTCCAGGGAACCAGGATCTGATACCAGTTGTTGAACATCCAAAATATTGATAGGGAAGGTGAATCAATATTCTCTTAAACCATTCAAATATTAAACATCCAATCACTAATGTATATTCAACTGTAGTAAGGAAAAAAATCATGAAACATCCACAATATCACATAACACATGAAAACTAGGATTTTATGTGGAAAACCCAAAATGGGAAAAACCACAGTGAGGGTTAGCTCACAATATATATTATAACTAGTTATATTATATTACAAAAATGCTCACTATAGGTGGAATCACTGTCCACATAGAAAAAATATAGAAAATAGATGGTGGCTCATAGCCTATTTAGAACTATTACAAATGCATCTACAATATACAAGAAATATAGTTCCATTGAGGTACAATAACAAATTTTTTTCTGATTTTGGTTCAACACTTTGCCTTGCTCTTCATTCTCACAACTCTAATCTCAACATTCACAACTTTTCACACTGCTTCGATAAAATTCATATCACTCATAATACATGTCACATCTCTATCACCAAACATCGAAAACAATCCAACATATATATTTCCATCTAGTAGAACATCAATTAGGTCAGCTTAATTGGATGTAATACCCAAAATGTAACTTGTTAGCTCCAAAACTTATCATCCATAACACATGCCACAATTAAAATCTCAAAATACCTTAGGATAGGTTGACATGGCCCTATGATAGATCCCAAATAAGATGAAAATACTTATTCATCTTTCACACAACATCTAACATGTTAGGTCAGCTCCAAAAAAGACCTAAAAGAAAAAACCTTCATCTGTGTATCCAAATCTTGACACGTGGACCCAAAAAATCAATACCATCTAGAATTCACACTCAACTGACATCTGGAAACTTATATTCAACAATTAAAATCCAAAAAAATGATTTTCAAAGAAGTACAAAATCTCCCACACAAAGATATTGTACAAGAAAATAATTTTAATATGCTAGGCCAAACTCTATAACTCATATCTCTCAAACTATTTGTCCAAACAAGATGAAATCTTGGATTTAGGTGCATATAACATCCACCAAATTAATTTTAGCATCACAAAGTGATATATTCATTTGTAAAGTGTTTCAGACCCAAAAACTAACAGACTGTAACACTAAACTAGTAGATTTGACACTTAGTCAAATTTTTATGTAACTGAACTTTCTGGACCAACTCAACTTGCACAAATATCTTCCACAATGTCTCAAAAACCTTTTAGGATTAATGAAAATGATCCACAACAATGTTGACATCAATTAAAACACTGTACTACATTGTTAAGTGCTTTCCATGCTCATGTTGCCAACAACATCATCAATGACAATCTCCTCAAACTTCCAACAAAATATATGTCAAGGAAGGCCCAATTGTACAACTGTTGGAAAGATAAGATGGCAAAGGATCAAGGAGATTGATCAATCCCCCAAGATCTATGATCTCATGGAAAACAAACATAGGCACAAAAGAACACACACATGTGTGTAGCAACGATACAAGGTACACAAACATTCAATGTCAAAGTTAATACAAAAAGGAAAAAGATGGACTAGCAAGTTGTGTTATGATATGCATCCATAAAATATAATCACAAGGGCTAGTGAAGTCTGATATTCACTAGGTGAGCCCACAAGGAAAATATGAGAAACACACACTATGTCTACGAGGTGTGCACTCATAAAAAAAGTGGCATAAATAGGAAGGATGCACTAGGTCTACAGGTGTGTACCCATTTTTCAAACCATACCAAAAGCTATACTCCCTGATAAATTTGATAAGGTGCCACAAAAATGATCAAAATTCTATGCCAATTCTTACACCAAGTTCAGATCATGAAAAAAGTGAAGCCAAAAATGTCAAACGTCAAACACACCACTAAGTTTAGCGTGTGAACAAAGTGAAGAAGAAATAATTCCAATGTATGCCCCCACTTTAAAGAAATTATAAAAAACCATGCTATGAGAAATTACTTTAAAGTAGAAAATGATAAATGTCATGTCACAAAGGATCAAAAGAGCTTATTTGGAAATCCTTAAGCCAATGATATGTTTCCAAATAAACTACTTCATGATAAGGGGTTTCCCCTAGAATACAATGCCATGAAAGGTACACTGAGGGATCCACATATTTGGGGTCAGCATATGTCTTTGCTACAATGATATAATAGAGCTCAGAACTATCATCATCCCCCAAATACTTGTGGAACAACGAACTTAAAAGAGGAATGAAACATGGAGAGAACAAAAAATATTTTGGGTCAACATGGAAGAGACCTAAATATCTTGATTCCTTGCATCATCCCCAAAAGGAAAACATAAGCCAAACAAAATAATACAGTTTAGGACATAAGACAAAGGAAAAGATAATGTCATTGCAGATTTGTTTCTTTATTCCAATGGAGCAAAAAGGGTCATCCAAAGAAACTTCACAAACATAAAGTCACCAAGCAACATGATACGGGAGATCACATTACATGCAAACAAACACAAAGAACATAGTAAGCATACATGAAGTAGTATGTCACATGTGAGTCGTCCTAGGGCAAGTCGTTTGCATCCCAATCTTGCTCATTATAAATGGAAGGAACATAACTAGCCAAGAGGACTACAACAAGTGTCGTACTAGGAGCATCACCAAGCTCAACATGTGGTGGGCCACTCTCATTAGGAGGATCATCACAATTTCCCCCATCTAAGTTCATAGAAGTGAAAAATAAAAAATTCAGCTCATTATGCACTTCTTCATCAATCTTAGCAATCTCATCATTATTATCCAAATTGATCACAATATGAGATTTTATGATTATTGCATTTGAATTTTCTTGTTTCACCTATTGTTTTGGTTCACTGTCTTGTTTTGGTGAAGGTTGAATTTCTTCTTGAGTTGTTTCCATGGGTGTTGGTTTATTATTTTATTTCAATTAATGAGTGATAACACAATGTCTACACCTACACTCTTTAGCATTTTGGTTTATTTTTGTATGTTTTTCAAGTTGTGATGGTGTAGGAGTGGGTTTATCAACCATTGGTTTATTTTCTTCCCTTAAGGGAGGAACTGAAGGAACCATCAGGGGTTGGGAAATCATTGTCTCTTTTGGTCTATAGACTTGTTTTATCAATGGAGGCACAAAAGGGATCATCTTATTATCTCTTGGTCTCTTATAGGAAATGGGTGGAGGAACTATGGTGAATTTATCTTGGTTACTTGGAAGGGCTTGTGGATCAGTAATAGGTTCATCAATGGTAGGTTGGGGGGAAGGAATACCCATGGACTTATCAGACACAAGAATATTGCTAAGAGATAATTTCTCTATGTGCTTTTCCTTTAAATTTTGATAGGACTTGAAAAAGAAATATTCATGAGGTTTTATAGGTTCCATAGGTATAGGCTAGAATAAATCCAATGAAAAATTTCCATGAGAAGACAAAGGATTAAACCCACTATGGTGCATAGAAAATATCTCATTTTCAACGGGAAACTTTATGCACTTGTGAATAACCAACAGGAGGGAATTCATGGAGTGTAGCCATGAGTAGCCTAGCTTCACATAGAATTGGTCTAAAGTTGGGATGATGGAGAATGACACATCTAATTTTTTAGGTCCTACCTTTAATGGAAGAGTGATTGAATCTATCGTAGGGCAAGAAAAACCATTATGTGTTTTAATCCATTATTTTGATTGTTCATAAGTATCTTGATAAAGCTCTTCCACAAATAAGAATTCCTCGATGATCACATTCTCTACACATGCGAGATCAATAAGTATTCCTTGTGCAGGTTTGTTATTGATACGACCAAGAATGCAGAGAGGACCATAAAGCACATTTCTAAGTACATCATCATTAGTGAAAGCAATGTTAGGTAATAAAGTGGTTTAGCCCTTACGAATTTGATCGTCAATGAGATCGATCATGGTTTGTAGAGGATCGTCCTCATTATCACTCTTATCATCATCGATCATGTCTTCTATCTTATCAACATTCATCACATCATTCTTACCTTCACTAGGTTTTACAAAGGTGATTGAATGATTTGGCATTGGGTTTGTTAAGATTTGAAAATTTTGGTTGGGTGGGGCTATAGACTTATTCCCTTGATCATTAACACCACCCAACTGGATGTGATTGGAATCAATGAGGTCTTGCACTTGATGTTTAAGATGCGTGCATTTTTTTGTATAATGTTCAATTTTTCGGTGATAATGATAAAAGGCATTTGGATTATGGTTTGGAGGTAAAGGCTTGGTTGTATCAATATGTATACTAGAGGTAAATTTATTAAGTTCTTATTCAATATTTGTAACATAATTGAATGAAGCGAATTAGAGAGTGGGGTGAATTGCCTACCCTTATCCCTAAATTGGTATGGCATTGTCTTTATAGCAGAAACTTGAGGCTCAAAATGGAGGGATGTTTGAGGTGGATTTATTTTAATAAAACCCTTATTTTGATTCTTGAATGATTGAAAATTGTTGTTAGGTATGGGTTTAGATTTTTTAGGATGATTTGAGGAATTTTTCTCTTCATGTTGACTAATTGGATTCTGATAATCACATAGAGCCACACACAAATGTGTAAAGGATGGGAACTTCATCATTCCAAGCCTATCTCTTATGTAATTTTGTAAGTTGTCAATGAAATTTATTTGAAGATCCACATCAGGGAGGTTAATATTGATTTGCGAGTAAAGAAATTGATAACATTCTATAAAATCTATGAATTTTTCTCCTTGTTGTTGCTTACACCTCATTAAGTCAGGTAGAGCCATCTTAGGACCAATTTTCACTTGGAAATGGCTAAGAAAGGCATCAACAATCTCATGGAATGAGTGAATTGAATTATTTGGTGATGAAAAAAACCATTCCGAGGTTGTGTCTTTCAAGGATCTAGGAAAAAATTTAGCCAAGAGCTTATCTTCAAAATTGAAGTCACTACATAAGATTGTATATGCTGATATATGGTTACTAGAGTCTCCTTTACCACCCTATTTCTCAAATTAAGGTATCTCTATACCTTGTGGAACTTGTGATTTCAATATATCCAATGACAATGGGTTTCTTTTGACATATTGTGAAGGTTGTCCATTTTGGTTTTGGTTCAATGTTGTTATTTGTTGTTGAAGGGATGTGACATTTTGAAAAAGGTTTATGAGGGAGTCATTGGTTGTGTTTTGGGATGGAGGTGAATATGGTGGAGGTGTATATGTGTTGGGTGGAAAATTATATTGAAATTTTGTGAGAGGTGATGGATTTGGAGATATTATGTTTGAGATCATAAAACTAAAAGGATTCCTAGTGGAAATACCCAAGGTTAGAGATATACTATTGTTTGGTTGCATCATTGTGGTAATAGTTGAATTTGTATATGTGGGAATATAGGTTATATTTATAGGGGGGAATTTGATTTCTTCCTTGGATTTGAGTATATCCCAAAGCTTGAGCACAACTAGCCATTGTTGAAACATGATCATCAATAATATGGGCTAGGCTATGCAAAACCTCTAATCCTTGATCATTACCAAGCATTTTCCTCATGTTATCTATGAAAGGAATTGTAGTAGCAACAATATATTCCATACTCACATGGTCTTGAAGTTTTTCTAAAGTTTTGTCCAATTGTTTGAGTTTTTCTTGAGGAACATGGGAAACCATGGTTTCAAGGTTAGTAACGATGGTTGATGGTAAAGTTTTCATGGGAAATGTGGCATTATGGATGGAGTCCAACACGGGTTGGCTATTCTCAACACATTGTGTGAAAGATTTGGAATACCTAGGATCCACAATGGATGTAGCAGTAGTGCGGGATTCCATAAGTCTCGAACTACATCTCATTGAAGTATTGGTAGTAGGAAACCAAGTTGTGAAACTCATACAAGTTTCACAATACCAAATTTGCACCCAAGATGAACACCAATATAATAAATAAATAAAGTGAACACCTAGAAACATGAAGCAGCAAATGGAAGCAAAAAAAAAACATAGTAACAAAGGTCTCATAAATTTTTTGGTTAGCCAAGACAAGTAGGATAAGGTCGCCTAGGGGTGAAGGGTCCTGCTCAACGGTTCTAAGAAATGATAGTTTGGTTGTGAACTACACTGCTTAAGATCCTGAATTGAATGGCAGAAAGTTGATATAGTAAATGAATTTCTAGAATTTTCTAAATGTAACTATGAAAAAATATTAAAGATGTTTGAACAGATTGTAATACAATTTTCAGATCTAAAATATGATAATTGATTGATTGTAAGATGCAAAGACCCGAAAATAATGATTTTTTAATGCATATTTTTATTCTAAACAATGCACTTTCTTTTACCAAATGAACTAAATGTAAAATGATTCAAAATATAAAACTTTTAAAACTGTAATAGAGATTTTCAAGTACAAGGAATCTAAGGAAACAAAGATAGAAATGTATACAATTTTTTTCAAAAGCACCTATACAAGGACAGGGTCGCCCAATGGAGAATGAGTCTTTGTATAGGGTTCTAGTTACAAAATGATTCTATAGTGACTGTTTTTTCTAGATTTTTTTGATGAAATGCAAGTGAATTTATCTATGACAATGTATAACAAAAGTGATAATTTTGAGTGTAATTTTGAACAAAATTTTGATCTAAATGATTGAAACATAAAATAATGCAAACTATGGTGCAAAATTTATGTAATATTTTTGGGTTTTTATGAGTTTTAATGATGCAAACATGCAATATGAAACCCTAAATGAAGAATGCAAAACACAATGATGTAAAACCTAGATCTAGGGTTTGAAAGACTTCCAAATCATAAAGTTATGATGTTAAATGCCAGGTTCACCAAAATGAAATAGAGGGAAAAGGGGGTTCCTAGATCCTAAATACAAAGAACCTATTATTTAAGGGACCTTTTCCAAGATTTCATTAGAATGCCAACCTCAAAGCCAAGAGATTGAATTTTAACCTCAAAGGCGAGTCAATCAAACTTGGGTTGGTGGTTCTTTAGGGCCTTAGGATGATTAGGAATGATCTAGAGATGATTTGAAATGATGAAACTAATTGAACTATATGACCTAATATGTAAAATGCAAATTCTTGAATATAAACAAATTGTAATAACACTTTGCAACTAGATCTAGGAGATATCAGAGAGTATATACTTGTCACCAAAATTTGATTCTAGCATGTGCAGAGGGATTGGTTTGACCCTAGGTGAATGGATCTTTGATTAGGCTTCCAAAAATTATTTTTACAATCCTTTAGTGTTAGATCTGAGATGTTAAATCCACCTCCAATTTTTTTAGAATATTAGAAATGAATTTTGCAACTTAGTTTTCGTAGGTTGACAAGAATGATGACAACAAATGTAACAATACAAAATTACTCTTCAAGATCTCTTTAATCCTTCTTCAACCTGTAACCTGCACATACGCAAAGAGGGAAAAATGTTTCTGTCATATAGGGGTTTGCCTCAACCAAACCCCGTGAATAGTGTTCCCACATTAACAATGGAAATGTTAATGATGAAAACCTTAACAAAAGGAAGGAAATGATGAATGAACAATTTGTTGCAACTCACCACCCTTCAATGGCTTACTTGAAGGAATGAAGTCATACACATCACTTCAATAAAAATTTATCTTGCTTTCTTGATGTTCTTGAATGCTTAAATGCATCAAGACCTACAACCCTTGTTAGCCTTCACAATACAACATGAACAAACATAAACTTTGACATGATGTTAGGATCTTGATTGCTACCACAAATGGTTGATAATGCTGCGCTTGAATGCTCTTGAAAATAAAATTTTCTCAATAGGATTGCTTCATAAAGTGTGTTATCTCTTGTTCTATTTCAAATGATAAAAAGACTATGTATTTATAGTTGTTTATCCAATTTCCTGAAAAATAGATTCTAAAAGCCAACACTTACAATT
Source organism: Sequoiadendron giganteum (assembly GCA_007115665.2). Lineage (NCBI taxonomy): Eukaryota > Viridiplantae > Streptophyta > Pinopsida > Cupressales > Cupressaceae > Sequoiadendron > Sequoiadendron giganteum. Next base: position 403,887,162 of record CM021101.1, read on the forward strand.
TGAATTTTGATCATTAAAATGCCACCAAAAAACATATTTTAATTTAGGTCCTATCTCATAAAGGGAACCCATTCGCCCATGGGTGAATGGGTCCTAGCCTATACTTCTAGGACACACATGATCTAAGGTAATTTAATTATTAAATGCATTTATTTAATGTTGATTCCCCTTTCAGAAAATAGTAAGAATAAGGCTTTGGAATGCATAATTTGGCAAATTAGAAGCTTAATTAAGTCCAAAAAATTAAGGGACCCAAACATAGTTTGAAATTATAAAGGCATACAATTTTCTACACTACATAATACTCTGTCAAATTTTAAATTGAAAGGAGTCTTTATTATAATATCACTTTATTTTTTCTTGATCTAGTAAAATAAGCATGTACATATGAAGGGAAGTCATTGACCAACATGTTTTCTAAGCAAGATCATTATTTGTTCAAGAAAGGTTTTGAATATTTTAATGATATATGATACTTTTCTTCCTTGCAATGGTCTTATTGGCTAGTCATATAAATGATTTGAATTGTATAAAAATTACAAGCAATTTCTTAATTTTGTGTACTCATATTCCTTGAAATTTCTTCAGAAATTGGCATTGAATTTATTCCTATCACTTATTATTCTTCATCTTAAAACAAATATATTTATATTTTCTTCCCAAATTTTCCCTAGTTCCATGCCTTAGTATTAAATGGAAATGCAATTTTAATCATACAAGCTAAATGAATAAATCTAGAAGTCCAAAGATGATGCAAATGCTCAAATTCTTGGAAAATATTACACTTCAAATTATTTGTTGGTGAAAGATTAAAATGCATGTTTGTTCAAATATTTAAATTCTCTTTTTCTCATGTAGATGAAACTATGAAACATTTATTTTGGGGCTACATATTTACTAAAAAAATTGGTCTATAGTTTTGGAGATTTAGCTACTTTATTTTATCATCTATGCTATAAAAAGGATTTATTTTGAATAGGATTGATGAATAATATGGTTGCAAATTCAACTAGACATGTTATTCTCTTTCATTTATGGAGAACCATAAGTTAACCAATACATTGTTAACAAAATAATTATGAAACAAGTTCAAATATCACATACTAATGTTAAGCTTCTTCAATCATAGTTGTTGTTTATCTGCAATTATTGTTGATGATGTCTCTAATTATTCATGAAGTTGTTTTGGATATATAGTTGCAACAAAGTTTGTACATAGTGGTTGTTTATTGGTGTTGTTTCATTTTGCTTTCTTAAACTATTGCTTCAGCTATGGTCTCATCTTGATTCCATTACTAGAATTGTATCTACTTGCTCCAATTATGGTATTATGTTGTATTTATTGAAGTTGTGGTCAGTGTACAATGTCTATTATTATATTTTAATAAAATTGGTTATTCGACTATGTATTAATTGGTTGTCAGCTTCGAGTAGTTATAGGCATCAGTTAGTTAACAATTGTGTTCTTCTTGGCAACCGTTGGGTCCTTTAAATACATTGTGTATTATCAAAGAGAGCAGTATAATCTAGTCAAATCAAATTTGATCCTTGGTTGTCCATCTCTGGTATTCTTTGTAATAATTGCATGTGCAAATAAAGATATATTTTATGCATGTTTCTGACCTATGTATTGTCATCTCTATTATTAATTCATATATTTAATTTATCAAACAGAGTAGTAAACAAAAGTTATTTTAATGTTGTTGTTTATTGTATTTCTCATAATTGTTTCCTCTCTAGACTTTGGTTTGGCAACCCTTTTTGGTTGCTAATTTTAATTCACTATAATTTACTTTGTTCAATATATATTGCAATCTTTTATTATTAAATAATTTTTTAGAAGATTAGTTTTCACCTACAAATGCTAGATAATATATAAAAATCTAAGGCCATGTAAACATTTTCTTCAAATAATTGAAATGACCTTTATTAATGGTAATTTTGGGGTATTTTTTCTCCAAGGTAATAACAATGAATATGAAGAAGAGAAACGAAAAGAAAAATAATATCATTTATGCTCGTCGCATCTATTCTATATAGCAATCCCATCCAACTTTGTTGATCTATAAAATGTTGGGTACAATGCAAATGGATTGTCCTACAAGTATGTGCCCCTTAATTTCTCAATCCATAGGTATTAATTTTATTATTTGAACTTCCAAAATCATTTTTTGGCTAAGATTCTTTAGAAGAATGTTATATAAATTTTACTACTTCTATTCACCTTTAAGCACGTGAAAAATTTGACAAAACTTGCAATTTTCTTCTTCAACTTCATGAATATTTTTGGTAATAGATCAAGTTTCTTAATTGCAATTATAGAGGAAAAATATCTTCCTAGATTTATTTACCAATCTAAAACCCCATATTTATTACCTTTCTTGTTGAAGATGGAAATCCAATCATCGCAAAATGATTTTCTAGTGAGTTTTCTAGGTGCTTCATATGATCCTTCATGAATTACCTTTCCAATGGTTTCATCATGGGATTCAAGTCCTTCAAAGAGATCATTATGGAGATCAACAATACATACCTCTTGAAATACTCTTGAATCGAATATTTTTGGGGATAGAGCTCCCTTGCACTTCTAGGGTTTTGCACCTAAAAGGAGAAAGGTATCCCACAAACTTCTAAGGGTTCACTCAAAAATAATGCAAATATGATTGAAGTATTCTAAATAGAAGGTTCTAAATGCTGAGAATAGATAAAAGAGATCAAATACTAATACAAAACCTAGAAAATGAACTTTGTTTGAAAACACATTATGATATGCAAACATAACTAAATGACCTAGAAATGCAAACCGAACTAAACAAAAAGCTGTGAAATAGAAAGTCTGCACCTGGAAACTTGTAGTGGCTGGAATGAAGACTGGAAATGTTTCTTATTTTGGAATTTTTTCCTATTGGGACTAATTAGCCATTTTGGGCAACTTAGTCCCAAATCTAGAAAACTACACCAGAGCCTGTTTCAGCCAAATGGGTATCTGAATCTACAGGAATTTCTAAAAATCATGTACAATGGGAATAAGTCACCATTGATGATGACTTAGTCCACTTTAGCTTTTCTAGAAACCCGAAAGTGGAAACGGAAGCTCTCGGTTTGCCCTTTCTGTTCCTTCGAGTGTCTGGTTCTAAAACTCTGATTTTCGACACTATAAGTGAATTTTTGTGGATGTTTTTCCCTAGCCAACAAGGATATGTCTTCAAAAAATTTTCAATCTATTCTTCAATGATCTCCAAGCCTTCAAGGTATCTAAATCCGCAACCACATAAAGAAAGAGAGAGAAATGTTGATTGTTAGGGCATGGGGGTTTGCCTTGGTCAAACCCCTTTTAGGTAATTAAACCAAAATGATGAAATATGATAATGAAGCATATAAAATATGAAACAATGAAATTATAAACTTTCCATGAATATTGATCTTGAATTTTTGCAACAATGGATGAATAATTTGCCCTTGAATGCCTCAAAAAGCTATCTTGATGACTTAGAATGTCAAAACCCTAGCTTGCTTGACTTGAGATGAATGATGAATGATAAATGAAGAGGGGGGAGATTAAATTAGGGCTTCTAGGTGGTGAAAATGAGTGGAAAACCTCCTATTTATACACAATTATGCCCTAATTCCCAAAAATACCACATCACAGGCCGATCTCAGGTCTTAGAAAAAAAAACCTGCCAGAATTTTGAAATAATTTTGATTTTTGAGCCAAATGGGACTAAGTCACCCCTAGTGGCGACTTGGTCCCACTTAGGAATTTTAAGTGGGTGTCAAGAATTAAGTTATATTAAATGATGTTTATCGGGTTTATTCTCAAAAAGACACTTAAATAAGGCCTATAAGTGTAAAATGGAGCCAATTAAAGCATAAGAAAGGTATAATTATTGATGAAAAGCCTAGAAAAGTGTGAGTTTGTTACAACTCCTTACAAAACTTTGAAATAAGGCTTGGTAAGTGATAACAAGAGGTTATTTAAGTGAAATACATTAAAAAGGTCCTAGAAAAGTGTGAAAGTGTGTTACAACACTTCATAAAACTTTTACAAGACATCATAAATTTTTTATTGATTTACAAGGGTTCAAGTCCTAATGTGAATGTGTTGGCCACATTACAACATTAAATCTAGGTAAAACTAGGCCAAAATCCACAAGAAAGACCCAAATAAGCGTGAAAATGTCCAAGGATACATTTTTCTACATTACATTTATCCCCCACTTTAGTGAGAGGATGAACTTGCTTCAAACTTACACTAAAGTAGACATTCAAAAGAGGGGTCCAATTGTACCAATGCAGATGACAAAGGATTAAAAAGATCAAAGGAGGTAGTGCAAGCCCCTAGGATCCAAGATCCTAAGTCAAACCAACATAAGTGCAAGAGGACACACACAAGGGTGAATTATTTGCAGAAAAAACAAGATACATGATCATGCAATGGAAAGAAGTAAAAATGAGCAAAGATAAAAAGGTGGATCAATCTTTGACTATTTGTCCAACATTTTGTGGATCAAATCTAGGCTATTTGTCCAAAAATGCATACTCACTCTGAGGCGACAAATCTTTTGACTGTTCGTTGGGTGAGAAATCCAAGAAGGTGAGGAACATACACTCATGGACGGTATGCACTCACACAAATGCAAGTGGCTATGGGGAAAGTCATGTGTCATAATGGGCTTCCCACTCAACCATACCAAATTTATACCTCTTGATAACTTTAATAAGGTGCCACACAAAAATGATCTTCGAGCTCTATGAGGAAAACAACTTTGTATGCTTGAAACTCATAGGCATTGTAAATACAAGATAGTGTCGGGAATGTTCAAAGGGATTTTACTTAGTTTGTGCAAGGTCTCATCTTAGGGAACATCATGTTTAATGTCTCCAAGAGAGGAAAAGTGCAAATGGTCTCATCTTGTTTCCAAGAGAGGAAATCGCAAGAAAAAGAAAATCACACAATGAAATATGAGTTTCAATGTATGCCCCCACTTTAAAGTGGTTGCTAACACCATTAGTGTGAGAAATTTCCTTAAATTAGAAGAAGACACGAGAGCATAGTCAGAAAGCCCTATGCTAGGTCATATGTTTCCAAATGAAGCTACGTCATAAAAAATATAGTATGTCACATGTGAGCCAAATTAAGGCATGTCGTCCACATCCCAAGCTTGCTCTTATATGTTCATGAAAGGTGATCAACTAGCCGAAAGAAGCAATGACAAGTGACATACAAAGACAAAGCTAACTAACCCCTTGCCCCCACTTGGTGTAGGAAAAGGATGAGACAAAATGAGGGAGGAGATGTATGATAGAGTGAAAATCAGTATCAATTAGAGGAATTAGTTCCCCCATAGAAGGGAGAACACTAGACTCCTTAAGATGTTGGATTTTACCATTCAAATCCTTACATGCATTAGTAGAATGACCATGAACTCTGTGGTAGGCACAAAATGAAGTCGTGTAATAGAATTTATTTCGAGTTCTTGGAGGAAGGAATATCAAGTAATCTTGGAGGAGTCTCGACAATATACCCTCTTGATCAAAATTAGAGGATGCTTTTGTAGTTTGCGACAAAGATACCTCTGGCTTAGTACAAGATGTCATACTTATTAAAGTCTCTATAGATTGCAAGATTTTATTTTCTCATTTATAGGAGGGTGTAAAATCTAACGAATTTGAATCATTAGAGTTTTGTGAGATGACATTGACATTAAGCGAAGACTTCTTTGTTTGTTTCATGTTTTGCAAAGGATCACATTTGAGACCACTAGTGTTTATCAGTTTAGGATGCTTTATAGTTAAAGGTGGCTTAGAAGAATGTTTTGTGATGGTTTTTATATTGATTGAAGGCTTGGTGATTTCGATCAAAGGACAATAACCAAGGCCATGAGTTGTTTCTTGAGTGTTAGGCTCAATGGGGACACATCTACCTTGTTCTCTAGCACCACATCCTTTTCCACTATATCTAAGTTGTTTCATAAGCTCATAACCTTTTCCATAAATATTTTTCATGGCTTTCAGAGCGGGTGGTTGTTCATGGTTAAGTTCATCAAAGTTTATTGTTTAATTTTCTTCTTTGTCTAAAGTGGTTGAGGTGGATGCTTTCGAAGGGTTTTGTAAGTTTTGTGTGGACATTACTGTTGCTGTGTAACCCTTATTTATGTCTCTGTTTATGATCTTGTACTCTCCCATGAATGTATGTTCAAAATTTAAGGAACCCCAATCATCTTCTAATAGCTTTGTGACTTCGTCAATGTGTTTTTATTTATCTTTTTGTTGTATAGGTTCCACTTGTGTGGTTGGTGTGAATGTTGTCAAGGGATTTTCTTTGTTTTTCTCAAGTTGTAAGATATTGTAAGGCTTAGGATCTGTATGAATGCATTTTTCCTACCTAAGAATACAAAGCTAACTAAAAATTAAAAGGAAAGAACACATGACCACCTCAAATATTAGCCTAAGTAAAGCACAAAAGAGAAAAATGAAAAGCGATGAAACAATTATACCTTTTATGCTGATCTCCTTGGTTGGCCCTTGATTTGGATGGAAGTGTATGCTCCTTGATATCAAGGTGATGTACAATTATTGAAATGCAAATGCAATATGAGAGGAAATGATGAGCAAGTAGAGTGGATGCAAGTTGCAAAATGTGCTTAATGGAGGCTTGAATGGCTTAGAATCATGAATTGGATGCTAAAATGCATGAAGACTCTAGATCCATATCTTAAGATTCTTTAATCAAGGAAGAGAGGGGTATTTATAAAGGAAATTGAACTCTCTAGATAATTCAACGGTTAGGATTGAGCCACCATGGCCAAGATGGAGGGTTGTGGTGAGTTGAGGACTCACAAGCCCTCACATCTTGACATGTGGAGGGTGAGGGGCCAAAGGGGATGATGAGATGGAAAAGGGTACAACTGAGGTGGAAGAAGGACAAATTATGTGGAGGAAGGACAAGTACTTTGCAAGTACCTTGGGGGATGAGATTATTTCCTCAAAAAGGAACCTCTTGTCCCCAAATGAAGGTGAAAGTGATATATGAGGAATTTTAGTATTTCTCAAAAAATCCTCATGGAGAAGAGAGAATTGGTTGGAGAAATAAATGTGAATATTTAATTCACATGATTGGAGGGGATAAGGTGGTTGGGATAATAAATATGAATGTAAAATTCATATGATAAGCACCTTATGGATAAGAGGAGGTTCTTATGGAGGAGGTTGAAAAGTGCCTTGTGGATAAAATAATGCCCTTATAATGGAAGGTTCTTGGCCTTCATGTGACTTGATGTGACCTTTCAATGATCACATGGGGAAGAGGAGATTTCTTGGGGAAATCAAAAGTGTATTTTAAATTCATGGGGAAGAGGGAGATTCCTTGGAGGAATCAAAAGAGTGAATTTTAAATTCACATGGGGAAGACAAAAAGGAATTAAAAACTCCTTGGGGAATGAGAGAGTTTACCAAAGGGGGATTGATTAGACTGACTTATCACTGATTAGAAGATAGTTAGTGGCTAACAAATATTAAGATCCAACTTGAAAAATTTGGAGGATGTGACACATCCTAATCAGGGATTATCCATGTGCACATCCCTAATGATGGGATTAGGAAATGGATTAGGATTAAGGAAAAGGATGTGACATGTGAGGAATTAAAGAAATGCCATATTTATTTAATTCATTTGATGAAAAGGAGAGTAAAGGGGGTAAGGTATTTAATCATTAACTAAATACCTTAGGGATTGAAGAGAGATTAAGGGTATTAATTAGATAATAGCAATATTACCTAATTAAACAAATAAGAGGATGTTTAGATGAAAAGGGATAAATTTGGACAAATGTAAGTGTCCAAATTTGGATGTCTACAGGATTAGTGTCAAGTGTGTACACTTTGTTGTTGTAGACTTATTTCATTTTACGATGAAGAGTAGAAGGCACCCCATTCATTGCATAAATCCATAGTCTGCCTAAGAGAAGATTACATGAAAGTTCATGAGGCATAACATGGATTGGTGTATCCAATGTGGCCTTTCCAACTATAAGAGGTAAAATGATCACCCCAAGTGGTTTCTTTTCAACATTGTCAAATCCATTAAGAGATAAAGAATCAGGTTGAATGTTTGATTTATCAATGCCAAGCCTATCCAGAAGGCTCACACTACATGCAGTAAGGGTAGATCTTGTATCAACAAGAGTTATCTTTATCCCTTTTAATTTGTATTGAGCTATGATCATGAAAGAATCATTTCATTTTTGCACTTCCAAAGAGGGGAGTTCACTTTGGTGGAAAACAATGTCAGCGTTTATTCCTTGAATCATGACTTCTATGTCATTTGGTTGCACATTAGAAGGGATAGGAACTTGTTGCAAGGTTGCTTGAATGATGTTGTGATAGTGAGGGAAGGCTTGAATAAGGTCCCATAATGATATCTTAGCAGGAGTATTCTTAAGTTGCTCGACAAGATCATACTCCTTTCCATGAGAAGGACTTGGTAGGATAGGGTTAGGCAAAGGTAAAGATGTCGAGGTTGATTGTTGAGGTTGTGGATTGTTTCTAGTGGGATACATATGAGCAATGGTATTATGACTCAGTTGTTGTGAAACATTGTTCTTAGGCAGATAAAGAATGAGTTCGATTTTGTTTTGAGTTAGAGGTTTGTTTGAAGGGGGGTAAAGGATGAGTTAAGGTTGAATAATATTAACGTCCCTTAGTGAAGGAGAGTCTAACATGGGCTCTTCATCTTATTCTAAGGGCATAATATCACAATTGTCAATGTTATCCTTGTCTTGCATCATGATATCCTCTCTAGGAGGAGAGTTTTTAGGAGAACTACAAACCACATGTTCTTGATAGTCAAGGGTTGGTTCTTTTAAAATGACTTCATCACAAGTAGGGGAATGATCAATGATGGGATTATCGATAGTGGTATGATTAGGAGAAGGTCCTATTTGATTGTCCTATTTTTCGAAGGTCTCATTCTCTTGTTCCATACTATCTACCCTAGTAGGAGAGCTTGGAAGATGTTTACCACTTGCCATGGCAAGAGTTATTAAACTAGCTTCATCACAGGTAGGGGAGGCATCAAGAGAAGGACCACTATGATTTTCAAATAGATTGTCCCAAATGGTAGGAGCATTAGGGAAGGGAGGGTCAAGATTCTCATGACTTGTAATAGGTATATCTTCTAACACCAACCTATCCTCTTTGCATCGAGGAGGTATATTAGAAGAAGGACAATTTTGATTGTTATGGTTAGGGAGACTAGGTAAGGTGATGTTTAGAAATGTTTTTATGATCTCATCATCTTGTTTTCTAATTTCTTCCAAAGGCAGAAGAGGAGAGGGACAATCAAGACTCTCAATGCTTGTATCTTCTTTCACCAAGATACCTATGTCACCAATAGGAGGGGTATTGGGAGAAGAACAAGTATGATTGTTATGGTTGTCTACACTTGCATCCTCTTTTTTATGACATTCTTACAAATCCGATAGGTACTAGGAGGGTATGCAACATTCTTATCAAATGTTTTACTTTGTTGTCTTAGATTATGTCCATGAAAAATAGAATCATACAAGCCACTTGATATACTAAATGCTTGAAAAGAACACATGCTAACATGAGAAAATAAATAAAGCGCAATGCAATGATTTAAGGCTAAATGTTTTAAATGTAATTTTTAGATGTGAAATGAGGTAATTGTTTAATTACATTATGCAACAACTTGAAAGAGGAAATGTTGTAAAGGAAAATTTGAAATCAATGCATGAAATGAGCTAATTTAAGCTAGATCCAATGAAATGCATGTAATAGAAACTCAACCAAATGATACAGATAGGTAATGAAAACAAAAAAATAGAGTTTTTAGTATTGTAAAAGGCAGTTTCAGGGGTGAAAAGGGACTAAGTCACCCAAGGTGGCGAATGAGTCCCAATGAGGATTTTTTTCAGATTTTTCAGATTTTTTTGATTGATTTTTATGTTTTTTGTGTTGTATGATGCAAACCTAAGATGCAAATGCAGAATTTTGATGATTTTGAATGAAATGAAATGAAAAAATGCAAGCTATATAAGCTTTTCACTAATGCAAATTTTAAAACCCTAGAATGCAAATTAAACAATACAAAATGCAATGTAATGCTAATGTAAGCTATTCCTAGGATGTAAATGTATTGTATATCAGAAATATGATGTTCAATATGCAGGTTCACCAAAATGAACCGAAGATTTTTGGGGATAGAGCTCCCTTGCACTTCTAGGGTTTTGCACCTAAAAGGAGAAAGGTATCCCACAAAATTCTAAGGGTTCACTCTAAAATAATGCAAATATGATTGAAGTGTGTCTAAATAGAAGGTCCTAAATGCTGAGAATTGATAAAAGAGATCAAATACTAATGCAAAACCTAGAAAATGCACTTTTTTTGAAAACACATTGTGAGATGCAAACATAACTAAATGACCTAGAAATGCAAACCAAACTAAACAAAAAGCTGTGAAATAGAAAGTGTGCACCTGGAAACTTGTAGAGGTTGGAATGGACACTGGAAATGTTGTTGATTCTGGAATTCTAGCCTATTGGGACTAATTAGCCATTTTGGGCGACTGAGTCCCAGATCTGGAAAACTACACCGAAAGCCCATTTCAGCCAAATGGGTATCTAAATCTACAAAAATTTCTGAAAAACATGTATAATGAGACTAAGTCACCATTGATGGCGACTTAGTCCACTTTGGCTTTTCTGAAAACCTGAAAGTGGAAACGAAAGCTCTCGGTTTGCCCTTTCTGTTCCTGCAAGTGTCTAGTTCTGAAACTCTCATTTTCGACACTATAAGTGAATTTTTGTGGATGTTTTGCCCTATCCAACAAGGATATGTCTTTGAAAAAAAAATCAATCTATTCTTCAATGATCTTCAAGCCTTCAAGGTATCTAAATCTGCAACCACATAAAGAAAGAGAGAGAAATGTTGATTGTTAGGGCATGGGGGTTTGCCTTGGTCAAAACCCTTTTAGGTAATTAAACCAAAATGATGAAATAATATAATGAAGCATGAAATATGAAAAAATGCAATGAAACTTTCCATGAAGATTGATCTTGAATTTGTGCAACAATGGATGAAGAATCTGCCCTTGAATGCCTCAGAAAGCTATCTTGATGACTTAGAATGTCAAAACCCTAGCTTGCTTGACTTGAGATGAATGATGAATGATAAATGAAGAGGGGAGAGATTAAATTAGGGCTTATAGGTGGTGAAAATGAGTGGAAAACCTCCTATTTATACACAATTATGCCCTAATTCCCAAAAATACCACATCACAGGTCGACCTTAGGTCTTAGAAAATAAAAACCTGACATAATTTTGATTTTTGAGCCAAATGGGACTAAGTCAACCCTAGTGGTGACTTGGTCCCACTTAGGAATTTTAAGTGGGTGTTAGGAATTAAGATATATTAAATGATGTTTATCAGGTTTATTGTCAAAAAGACACTTAAATAAGGCTTTTTAGTGTAAAATGGGGCCAATTAAAGCATAAAAAAGGTATAATTATTAATGAAAAGACTCGAAAAGTGTGAGAGTTTGTTAAAAATCCTTACAACACTTTGAAATAAGGCTTGTTAAGTGATAACAAGAGGTTATTTAAGTGAAATACATTAAAAAGGTCCTAGAAAAGTGTGAAAGTGTGTTACAACACTTCACAACACTTTTACAAGACATCATAAAGTTTTTATTGATTTACAAGAGTTCAAGGCCTAATGTGAATGTGTTGGCCACATTACAACATTAAATCTAGAAAAAAATAGGACAAAATCCATAAGAAAGACCGAAATGAGCGAGAAAATGTCGAAGGATACATTTTTCTACATTACAACCCCTTCAACCTCTTCAAAATAAATTTTTGAGGGTTCTTTATCTTCAAGATCTCCATTTGTGTCATGATCTACAGTCACAAGTTCTTTCTCAACCTCAATAGACAAATAAGGCTTCAATTTTTCTTCACATTGGTTGACAACCTTTTTAACCAAACTATGTGAAACTACAAAATTATTTGGTCCTTGCCTCTATTGCAATGTGTGTGTCCTTGTTCTCCTTGTGTTAGTGCAACGCTTGGGTTCGTGACATGTCTTAACCGCCTCTTATGGATTCATTAACTCCATCAGTTATATTGGGCATTAACAAGTCAATCTTTTGGTGCAACAAAAAATGTTTGTGCAAAAATTAGTATCACAGCTTGGGTCATGGGTTTGAACCCCTCTCTTTTGCTGGGGTGGGTTGTTTCAAGGTGTGCTCCCTTGGTATCCTTGTGTTATGAAACACAACACTCAGGTTTGTGACATTGCTTAACCACCTCCCATGGATTCATTAACTCTGCAAGTTGTATCAGGTATTAATAGGTCAATCTTTTTGTGCAACAACAACCATTTGTGCAACAACCTCAATCCAACCAACAAGGTAGATAAGAGCGATTGGGATATTTCATCACTCTTATTCATAATCAAATTCATGATGGCTTGATTGGAAGATATGAATTTTCCTACGTGATTCTCATTAACAACACCCATGAAAAGATGAAATATTTCAAGAATAAGATCCTCACAACCAAGATCCAACATGATAACACAAGATCTAGTTTTTGAAATAGTTTCTAAGATTTTTACCCTCTTAGGAAAAGGACTCTCCATATCACCCAAACTTTGAAAACTCTCAACAATCAAGTGAAATACATCCTTCATGATACTACTATCATAAGGTTCTTGAGTAGCTATTACTCTCATAATTTCATTGACACGGGAAGCAACTGCAAGTCTTACCTCCTCTTTTGGATGTCTCAAGAGCTTTGACTTAACCAAATAATTCATCATAAGCATTGCAACAATCTTTACCTTCGTGGAATAAAATTGGTATATCTCTACAAATAAAATATCAATTTTATCCAAGATGCATAGTATTTCATCCTTAGGTAGAGGCAAGTGCTTAAGTCTCTTTTGTGCACCATAATTTTTTTCCCCAATTCTTCATTACATGAGGCCATGATTCATAATTGTTGACAATACCTTGAATGATGAATCCCTTATTGAGACGTAAAGCCACAAAAATCTTCTATACAATTTTTGAACCAAAGCTAAGAACTTGAAGAATCTGGTGACAAGGGTTAGTTTCCCACAAGTTGGCAAGAAAATCAAATTTGATACCATTGTAATGAACAACCCTATTTTTTTACAAAAATCTTGTTAGGTCAAAAGTTAGAAATCACTAAACAACTTTCCTTTCCACTTTTTGATCACCAAGTTCCCAGTGTGGGCAAGATGAGAGCACATAGTGTATGGGATTACAATAATACTTGAAAATGAAGCAATTGAAAGTAATCCACTTATCTAGTGGGATTAGCTTAGCACTTCCACTTTTCAGTGGGAAAGCTCATACAATACTAGAAATGTAAAGCCAACTCTTCTGATTTTCAGTGGTGAGTGAATACTATAAGCAAGAGCAACTCTTCTAATTTTTAGTAGTGAGTGAGAACCAATGAGACACTTATTCAATGGGGTGATCAACACAAAATATCATGAGCATATCATTGTTCTTACTACCACTCAATGTTACAATGTTAGCTCAAGGAAATCATCTATAAAATGAAATGTGCTATTTTTGATGCAAAGTAACTGTTGTAACAATGATAAATATCAACCCTAACATCAGAACAATCACAAAAACAACCAACTCAGTATACTTGGAAATAAGAGTGATGGTGTGAACAAGGCTAAGCTGGTTAGATGGTTGTAGGTCTATTACTCCTCATCAGTAGGTAAAATAGCCACCCAGGATCATTCAAAATGTAATTTTATGAAACCAAAGACACCTCAAGTTGATGCCCAACAACTGGAGACATAGTCCCCTCTACAAATAACCTCCAAAATGCATGGAAATAACAACATAAAGATCTGGTATTCATCTCAAATTTACCCAGACAACAATATAATGATCCATAAATCATAAAGAATGCATACCCAATTCATCAAAGGATATTATGGACTACTATAAGTAGTTCTCAATGTAATTCCCTTCATCTAACAATGCCAAAAACCCAATTAAAGGACATTGCATGTCTAAAAATCACTAGTAGACTACTATATGTGTAGTGTCAAGTCTATTATGACAAAAAACATTGTTACAAGGTCTGATATAAAACTAAGCTATAGGTCAAAAAAAAAATGATGAATCATCAAACTCTCTTCAAACTACCAAAGATCACCTCCTAACCACAACCAAAATATTTACAAAACATTCATGAAAACATAAATCCAAAAATTGCAATCAAAATACTTTGAATTATCTTCTTTTTGAAACCCTAAAACTAGAACTTCATTGAAGCACAATGTGACTCTTCAATAGAACCACTCCACTAGCTAGGGAATTAGGAATCAAATGATGGTTTTCGTCCTCAAATGATTTTTGGAAGAGCTCGTAGGTACAATCCAATAGCATAACAATATGTGTAATCTTAAACATATCCAATTGAGACCCCAACACCTCCTTTTATAGATTATTTTATTGCTTTTTCAAAAAAAATTGTTTTATTTTTTGTTGCTTTTTTAAAAAGCATTTTTTTAGTTTTTTTTTTCTTTTCAAAAAAAAAATTGCTTTTTTCAATGCTTTTGATTTCCGTTGTTCTTTTTTCAAAAAACACTTTTGATTTAAATTAAAGAATTCGTTATGTGCAAACATTTAATCACCTTTCCAATGAGCTATTACATTAAGTTGTCATTTAATTATTTCTCAACTTTAGAAAAAAATAGTGAAATATTAATTAAATAACTTAATAAGTTACCCAAATTGCGGAAAGTACTATAATGCTAGTGGAATCTAATTTGGACCACACCACGATGAAACTAAAGAAATAGGAAGATGGTTGAAATCAACTTGGTGACTTTAAAAATAGCTTGCTCCTCCAAGAAGTTTGGAGAGCACCCAAAAGGTCAAAATTTTATTCTAAAAGCACCAAAGGGCTCCAACTAACCATCTGAACTCAAAACCAAGAATAATTTCTCTGCAAGATTGATCAAATGCTTCTCCAAGAATGTTGGAGTTCTTCCTAACTAACCAATTAGCCTCTGGAAGACTTGGAAACTAGCTAAATGTGCACGAATTGGTTAAGCGCCACAAGGGGACACTACATGAAACCTAAACAAACTAGTATTTTGGGGGAAGATATATTCTTGATAATTTGATTATAACAGGGGAAACCAATAAATGGGCTCAAAAGTCAAGTCAAAATGCTTTGTTTATCAAAATGTTTTGTTGGTTAAATTAGACTTTGATAAAGATTATACTAGAATATGCTAAAATTTCATCATCAAAATGATGAAATCATTAGGTTTTTTACCTCAAATCTATGCTCTTGGTTAAATACTTTTCAAAGATGTTAATACCTATATAGTGGTTAACAACTCCTTATCTGATTATTTCTCTCCATAGATCTCCATCAGACAAGGATATCCTCTATCACCCATTCTATATGTGATTACTACTAATGCATTAGAATATTTGTCAAAGCCAAATAATGAGAACTTATATATGGTATCTTCATCCCACATAATTCTATTGTGATTAACTCACACTATCAATGATAATCTCCTATTTCTATAAAACTCAAGAAAAGAATTGAACACTTAATACATTTTGAATTTATATTGTTTTGCTTTAGGATCGTGATTAGCTTATCATAAACAAAGCTCTTAATGTATCAAGTTAGGCCCATTCCTCAATGGATTCCCAAATATTGGAAACAAATCAAGCAAGGCGAAATAATATGATATCTTGACATTTTGTTTGGTTTAGGATTATCTCTTACTAAAATGTGGAAATGGTAACTAAATAGACTAAAATATAAAATATTTAGCGGGGATAATAAATTTCTATCACTGGTTGGAAAACTTCAAATAGAAAATTAAAAATTTCTTGTTACACACATCTATTCTTGCTAGATGTCATCTAGAAGAGGATATGGAGATTCATGTAAATTAATTTGACAATTCCTTTCAACTAAATGAGATGTTACTGTTGGTTGTAAATTTGTCCCCTAGTATCTTTACTTTAATCCTAAATATAAAGATGAACTTGAAAGTATAGATCCTAAAAATCACAAAACATGTTTTATTTCCATATAGATCATTAGAGTTGCTAAAGATTATGAACTATGAAAATATATAATGAGACATGGAATAATTATTGCTACTCTTAAAGGGAAAGGCAAAGATGGTCATTTTTTTCTTGCACCATATTTTCATATTAAAGCTTCTTCTATTCAACCCATTTGAAAAGCATGGAAAAAAGTATGTCAAATTTTAAATTGAAAGGACTCTTTATTATAATATTATGTCAAATTTTAAATTGAAAGGACTCTTTATTATAATATCACTTTAGCTTTTCTTGATCTAGTAAAATAAGCATATCCATATGAAGGAAATTCATTGGCCATCATGTTTTCTAAGAAAGCTCATTATTTGTTCAAGAAAGGTGTAGAATAGTTTAATGATATATGAGACTTTTCTTCCTTGCAATCACTAGTAGAATTTGAAAAATAAATGACTAGGTGACTAAAAATTTTAGTCACAACAACTAAAAATGACTAAATTCTACTAATTTTTTGCAACTCAACTATAAATGAGTAAATAAATGACTAATTTGGTCGTTGAAAAAAAAATTATTTAGTCACAGAAATATAAAATGACTAAATAGTTAGTCACCAAATACAAATTAGACAAATTTAAAAAAAAAAAAAATCGTCCAATTATTGGCACGATGTATTTCATGCGTCGATCTATTGGCGCTTATTCACATTTATTCACATTCATTGCTGAAATATTCCTCTCTTCATTTGTTAGTTGCAGGTTAGCCTGGCACTGAAAGATTTAGAGAGGACCTGAAGACTTCTGAAAAGGCGGGCAAGGGCAAGGAATTTTGAGTTTTCTTCAATGAATTTGAAGTCGGTGAGGCCCTTTGCAACAAAGTCAGATTTGGGGATGCCCTGTACAGTGAATTCAAAACCCTAATTATATTAAACACAAAATCTATATCTTTCTGATTGGAAACTTACAGTAGTTACAATCTACTGCTTTTAATAATGTTCTTTTACAATCTTTCCACTATTCTGCTTCATAATATGTTTGAGCTAAATATAATAAAATCTGGGTGTCAATGCCAAAATAGAATTTTCTCAAACAATTTTGATACATTTTTAGTGCAAGCACAAACTATCCTTGTGCAAAGTAAACATGTGCTAGATTTACCCACACATCAGGAATCTAAACAAAGATGTTTCCTACAACAACTTTTATACCTGTGTAAAAATTTCCTTTGCAATATCAAATTGATCCCTTTCAGCTAGCACAATGGCTTCCCCATTTGCAACAAAAATATTTCCTAGTCTTTGTGCCAACACTTTACAATACAGTTCTCTAGCCTTCTCAAGATGTTGTGCCTCCACCTTTGGATCCCTCCTCTCATTGTGAAAAGCTACAAAATAATTTTAATTTCCAAGTGAAATTTCAACATAAGAATTCTTTGCATCTGATTCACTTTGTGCAGCTTTAATTGTTTCTTTTGCTTTAATCCAGTCATGTGTTTTCAGTTCCATTTTTCCAAGCATAGATAAAGCATTTGATGAGTTTTTATCCACCTTAAGTGCATCCCCAATCAATTCTAGGCTTAGTTGGATCTCATTTTGAGCCTGAGCCATGGCTGCAAGATGTAGATATGCATCCACATAATCAGGAAACTTGAACAATATTAGCCTATATAAAATATTTGCTTTTTCAGTATCATTTAGTTGTTCAAACAACCTAGCGAGATTAAATAGTGTTGTGACTTTATCCCATGGTAACTCAAGTAAAACACTACCTTCTTCTAGTCGATGGAAGAATTTCATATCCTTAAAGAGCACAGGAAAAACTACATAATTGGCACTAGGGATTTTATTTATGAATTCAAACCAAATGCCATTTCCTAATGCCTCCATAAAAGTTTATTGAGCCAACTCTAGTTCGTCACGCTCAAAATGAAGAACCCCAATGTTGTTTAACAAATGAATTGGTACTTCTTATCTACTCTTCTTCATAAGAGACTTTTATGTCTTAAGAGAATTTAAGGTTGCATTGGGGTATGACGATATTAATAACTCACCCATCTTGATAAATGCATGGGCATCACATGGATCTATGTGAGTTTCCTTTATTAAAATTTCCAAAGCCTTCTCTGCCTGCCCTTGTTGACCATATATATGGCCTACAACTTTTAATCTCTCATAGTTCTCAGGGTGGACCTCCAGAACCTTTTAAAAATTTGAGAGAGAGCTCTTAAGATCTCCCAGCTTCAATTGAACCTATCCACAAAATCATGTGGCCTTTGGCTTTCCTTGACTGATACCATGTAGTAGCAGAAAGTGGTGTCATAATCACCTTTACTTTGGTAAGATTGTGCAAGATTATAATATGAATGAAATTTCATGAGAGGGTGGTTAGTTGAAACAAGAGTTGTCTCAGTCAACTATTCCACAAGAAAATGTTGCCCTGCAATGAAGAAAAGATGGTTTGCTAAATGATTCATGCCATTGCACAGTATGGGTATAATTCAAAGGCTCTACGCATCTTTTCCATTCCTTCATGAACACTACCTTTTCCACTAACTGTGAGAATCCTACAATTAAAAAATGCACAAAATTGACCACAAAGATTTATGTATAGGTAGAACATCATTTCATAATGCCTCCATAAAAGTTTGTTGAGCCAACTCTAGTTCATCACGCTCAAAATGAAGAGCCCCAATGTTGTTTAACAATTGAATGGGTACTTCTTCTCTTCTCTTCTTCAGAAGAGACTTTGGCATCTTAAGAGAATCTAAGGCTAGACTGGTTTGACGATATTAATAACTCACCCATCTTGATAAATGCATGGGCATCATGTGGATCTATGCAATTTTCCTTTCTTAAAATTTCCAAAGCCTTCTCTGCCTGCCCTTGCTAAGCATATATATGCCTATAGGTTTTAAGCTCTCACAGTTCTAAGGGTGGACCTCCAAAACCTTTTCAAAATTTGCGAGAGAACTCTTAAGATCTCCTAGCTTCAATTGAACCTATCCACAAAATCATGTGGCCTATGGCTTTCCTTGGTTGATGCCATGTAGTAGCAATTAGTTGTGTCATAATCACCTTTACTATGATAATATTGTGCAAGATTATAATATGAATGAGATTTCATGGGAGGGTGGTCAATTGAAACAAGAGTTATCTCAGTCAATTGTTCCACAAGAAAATGATGCCTTGTGAAGAAAAAATGGTTTGCTAAATGATTCAATGCCATTGCATAGTTCAAGTATAATTCAAAGGCTCTACGCATCTTTTCCATTCCTTCATGAGCACTAAATTTTTCACTAACTATGAGAATCCTACAATTAAAAAGTGCACACAATTGACCTTGGAGATTTTTCCCCATTTCAAACAGTGAATTTTCCAAAAAAAAATGTGTTTAAAACCTGTAAAAAAATGCAAATAAAATCACGTTGATTTTCACGCCAAAAAAAAACCATGAGACCATAGCTTGTTGCTTACTATTATTCTTTGATAGATTTTTTCCAAGCATCCATAGCTTTTTTAAAATCACCTATTTTAGGCTTTTAGCCATAGCATCAAGGCAGTGAATTGTTTGATAAAATGCTTTGGTAGACATGTATGAAAAATGTGGTAGCATAGACAAGGCAATGAACTTTGGAAAAAATGCATCAAATAAATGTGGTCTCGTTGTGATGGAATGCCATGAAAAATTCCATGACAAGCGAATTGTTATGGATTTTCATGGCATTCCATCACCATGAGACCACATTTCTTTGAGGCATTTTTTCAACAAGTTCATTGCCTTGTCTATGCCATTGCTTACTATTATGCTTTGATAGATTTGTTCCAAGCATCCATAGCTTGTTCGAAAGCACTTGTTTTAGGATTTTAGCCATAGCAACAAGGCAATGAAATTTTTGATAAAATTATTTGGTAGACATGTATGAAAAATGTGGTAGCATAGACAAGGCAGTGAACTTTTTGGAAAAATGCCTCAAAGAAATGTGGTCTTATGGAATGCCATGACAAGCAAATGCAATTGGTAGCTACTCCTATTTATTAGTTATGCAATGTGAAGTAATTGCATAACTGCTTAGGTTGAATTTGTAAAAACTATATTGTAATTGAAATTTTGTCATCTATCAACATCTAGTTATTAGTTATGCAATGCGAAGTAATGCTTTGAGTTTGAAAGATGTGCAATGTAATGTAATCAACAATTTGAATATAAACTACAAAAATCTATTTTTTACAATTCATTAGTTAAACTCTCTATTTTATTTTCTCTCTATAACTCTATTGCTATGGAAATGCCTTTCAATTAAAAAAAATAGTTTTTGTCTCTTATTCTACAACTTTTTACATCTTGTCATCTATCAACATCTAGTTATAAGTTATGAAATGTGAAGTAATGCTTTGAGTTTGAAACATGGGCAATGCAATGCAATAAAAAATTTGAATATAAACTACAAAAATCTATTTTTTACAATTCATTAGTTAAACTCTCTATTTTATTTTCTTTCTATAACTCTATTTCTATGGAAATGTGTTTCAATTGAAAAAAATAGTGTTTGTCTCTTATTCTATAATTTTTTGTTGCTATGTGTTACAGATGGATCAACGTTGAAGGTTGAATACAAATCAATACCATGCATTTGATGAGAGAGTATCTAATGAGAGGGACATGGACAAATATCCATGTCCATGTAATCACTGTCTTGGTGGAAGGGAGATAAAAAGAAGTTTGGTTTATCGACATATGATAAGATTTCGACATAGTGATATAAGCCCTTGGAATTACAATTATTATGAGGATATGATAGAATTGAATAGTGTGAGAGATGAAGAGGCAACAAACATAGATGAAGTGACACAAAACATAGATGAAGAGGCAACAATGTTAGACGAAGGGTTTTGTTATGCCTTGCATAACCACCCCATCTTTTGCCTTGGTCAAGATTGGTCCCCCTTTATGTTTTTATCCTTGTTTGATTTTCAAACAAAGTTTGGAGTCCTTCTTTTCCAACACTTTTTTTTTCTTTGGTTTATTTTGTCGAAACCGGAGCCGGAACCGAATCGGGTTTTTAATCTTCTTTTCAAACTCGTTCCGATTCCCATCCCGACAGTCTTCTTTTGCTTTGTTTTATTTTGTCTTTATCAGAATTGGAGCTAGAATGGAAGTTAAGTCAGAATTTATTCAAAGTTTCAAAATCAAATCTTGTTCCACCTCTACCTCCGCTTTTTGCTCTTTCGTTTTAAACTAGGTTTTTATGTTAATTTTTCTTGTTTCAGTCTTTTTGTTTTATTTTGTCATTTTGTTTCGCTTTTATCTTTGTTAGTGGAACCAGAACCGGAATGGGAACCAAGTTGGAAAGTTAAACAAGTTTCTAAATCATTTTCCATTCCGATTCAGCTTCCGCTGTTTGTGGTCATTGACTTTACCAAAGTCGCACAACAGTAATGTACCAGTTCTTTCTGCAGTCCCAACTTCGCTCTACCACATTTATGGCATTAATTACAGGTGCCATGCATGCGTGTAAATGCAATTTTTTACCTTAATTAGGTATTAACTCGAAGTTATCATCATTATTGAAAGAGATCAAGAGTGAAGTAGAGTTGCAATGGAGCTTTTGTGCAAGTGATTCGATCGAAAGAGAGACAATTACGCATGGATTACTTTAGGGAATTAACCTATTTATTTGTGTTCGAGGTAGGGTTTTCTATTCTCCTCTTTCGTTGTATTTCACATTTTTCGTTTCTGTTCGTTGCGGATTGTTTGGCTACATGCGAATTCATGTTTCTCAGTGAGTTCGTATGTTTTGTTTTTCTTTCTCTGTTTGTTTGCTTTTCTTGTTTTCATTTTTCTTTTGTTTCTGGTTTGTTTATTTTAAACACAATCTTTTTCACGTTTTAATCGTGACCGCATCGTGGTGCCCTAGTTTTTAAATGCATAGGTTAGTTATTGTTTTACAGTAAGTAGGGTTTGGTAAATTGTAATTTTTACTTAGAAATCATGTTGCGCATCGATTTGTTTAGTTTGAATGGGGTTAAATTCGTGCCCTAGTTATTTGGAATCGACGATTTTTTTAGGGTTTTGACGCATTCTTATTTTGAAAAAATGATACCCTAAATAGTACAGTCGCCTCTTGGTCATATGGGGATGGTCGTATTAGGTTGTTTTTAGGCCCCTATCGTTTTGGTATGACCTAGTCTTTAAATCATGAAGTTATTTATCAAACTGTTAAAATCACTTATGAGGTCATGGTTATTTTAGGCGAAAGCGGGATCATAATTGATTTAGATTTTGAACCAAGTTTTATAACAAGTATCAATTCCATTTCCATCTCATCTTCGACTCCGCTTATAGTTAGAAGCAGGCTTTCAAAATAACGATAATCTAGGCAGAAGCGAAACTGGAATTGAATGTGAAATTAGAAAATCTGAATGAAACCAAATCAGTTTCCATTCTGGTTCCGATTTCGGTTACCATTCCAGTTCCGAATCCGGTCCCGCTTGTTATTACTATAAGCTCAATGACTATTTTGACTCCGATCTCGGTAGTGTTTTAAAAAGAGACTGTTTAGAATGTTTTATGCTTGCTTCCGCCTCCGGTAGATATATGAAGGGTAAGATTTTAAAGTATATTTTGTGATGTTTATTCAAGGATCTAATTAGAGGTTTTTTTGCAGGAAGCTAAATAATGTCAGGAGTGTCAGGAGAAGCTTCCCAAAGGAATCGGCCTGCAGAAACTTCAAAGACAACAACTAAGCCTAAGACGATTAAGCCGGAGCAGCTACCTTCTACCTTGAGGTATAACCATAGGGGTCCTGCTGTCACTGCAAGCAAAGTGGAATCAGATTGGTCTAATATAAATGAGACCAATCTAGGCCAATACAATTTTGAGGAGTTATGTTCAGAAACATTCACTAAGGATGTAATAGGGAGAACTTTAAAAATAGTACAATCCGGCTTGGCTCACATCACCTTATTTCCTCTATCCATCAAATGCCTGGAGTTGATTATGACAACAGCAAGAGCTTACAATCCGACCACTAGGCAATGTATGGATTCATAGGACAATGTCATCATTGATCTAACTCCTTAAATGTTTCAGCACATGTTTAGTGTTCCTGATCCAAAGAACCTGGTATAGTTAAATGAGGTAGATGCTTTAGAGATATATAGCAAACACAAGGAGGCCAACAAGGCTCACTTGAACAAAAAGTGGTTGAGAATAGAGAAGAAGTCTCTGACCAAGCTCCATGATCAACCAAAGAGGATAGAATTTTACAAGGAAGTATCAGACTTGATAATGATGTTGTCTAGAGCCTTTGGGAAGAGGGATGCATTTCATTTCAAGGAGTGGATATTTCACTTCTTTCAAACAATCTTTAATGGCAACCAATAGTTTGATTGTCTCAGATACCATTCATGACCAGTTAACTAGAATAAGGGAAACAAAGAGATTTTTCATGACTTCTTAAGTTGTCTATGCAGCAGCTAGGGGAGGCATCTTTCCAGGTTTGAATAGAGTGGGAATATTGGGAGAAGCTGATGGACAAAAGAGAGTATGGAATCATTATGATCAACTATCTCTATAGATTTTTGAAAGACAATTTAGAAGGGTTAATGATGCATTCTTATATGTAATTATTAACCAGCTTAATGGAGATGTAGGGTACAGATTGAGCTAGGAAGCCATGGCCTTTATCACAGAGTGGGGATGTTGGTATATCCAATACCCCAAGTTCACTTATTTCAGGCTAGCTGGATTTGAAGGTTATCCCCACTTACTTCCAAGGTGTTGCAGCAACAGGATGGTTCTGATGGAGTTTGTCTATCAAGCTCTGGGGGTCAATGCCCGATTTGGGTTAAAGCACAAGATAGGTTGTCATAAGTTTCCCATGCAATTGGGTCAATATAGTTGCCAACATCTTGTGGGAGCTAAGGTAGTTTGCAGTGAATTGATACATTTGAAGCTAGGTTTGTACACGGCTCGGAAGCACTTTGCTCCAAAGAAGAAAATGAATGATTTGCTGCCTTCGGTTTTTGACAAACATTTCAACCCGCTAGAAGACTTCTGGAGTGATCTTCAGGATGAATATGACATTAGGAAAAGGAATTATGAGAGGTTGCTTGTTGCACTCATGGTAGAATTTGGGATCAAAGATGACATCCCTGATACATTAATAGATGATGGAGTTGTGTTGGATCCATCATATGAAGCATTGAATATTGGCACCAAAATTTTGGATATGGTAGACTGGGATGGTAAGGAGACCATTGACATCAAGCAAATAGGGAGACCAATCTTGGATAGGAGTATCCACTGGGCTATTCTAAGGACCAAAACCCCTCAGGGACCAGCTCCTAAGAAGGGGAAGGGATATAAAAGAATCAAGAGGAAATTTCCTTCCAAGGAGCCTTTGGAGTTCTTCCCTCCTGACATTGAAGAGATTGATCTTGAAGCATCGATTCAAGATGAACCAGAGGTACAGGAGGAGGAGGCCCAAACAAGATCTGTTGCTTCAACACCAATGATAGAGGAGTCATCTATTCAAGTCCCTCCTATAGAGCAGCAAAGTAAAGAGATTCCTAAGGGGACTCTTCATGATATTGTTGAGTCATTAAAGGGAAAAGGAGTAGAGGTGGAGATCCATGATGTTGGAACGGACTCTGATGAGACTTTGTCAAAGAAGGATGCACAAGAAAATATGCCTCTAGAGGAGGATCAGTGGGCACTATTTGAGGAGGCAAAGAAGGCTTCGGATGATTAAGCACACGCTGCAGCAATGGAAAAGTAGAAGGTAATTGATGCTAAGGCACAAGTTGATGCCTTACTTCAACAACAATAAGTAGAAGCCAAACGAAGAGCTGATGAAATAGAAAAGCAGTAAAGGCAAAAGGAGCAGGAGCTCAGGATCAAAGAAGAGAATGATAAGCTGGAATTAGTACAGAAAATTTATGATCTAGAGGAAGAAAAGGCAAAGCAACGAAGGGAAAGAGAAGTTCTTGTGTACAAATTGAAGCTTGCTGAAGAGGCCTATAAAAACAAAGAGGAAGCATAATGTGTGCACAAAGAGAAAGATGTTGAGGAGCTGACCAAGCAACAAAAGGAAAAAGAAGATGCAAATAGACTTAAGGCATTGGAGGAAGAGAGAAACTGGGAACTTGAGAAGAAAAGATTAGAAGAAGAAAATTTGAAGAAGGAAGAAGAAGACAAGAGGATACATGAACAAAAGGATAGGGAGGAAGCTGAAAATCTTGCATAGACAAATATGGAGCAGGAACAAAAAGAGGTACAAGGGGTTGATTCTCAACCTAAAGTAAATGTGCCACAACCTTCTAATATTGTTGCTTCTTCTTCAACTATAATGACCACTACTCCAAGTGTTCCCACTTGGTTGGAATTGGATCTTCAAAAGAGGTCAGTGACACCCTCATAGCCTCTCAATTGGGATGATATGATGAAGGAGATTGAAAAAGAAAGTCCCAAGAAGAAGGCCAAAATATTGCATTCCACTAGACTCACTGACGAAGGAGAAATTATTGTTGAATGTGCAATATCGGTGATGGACAAGGATGTGAGGGACATGCAGCTAACTGATTACCAGTTGGGCATGGTTAACTTGGTGAGACCCACAAGAGATCAACAGATGAACTTGATAGATATGGTAGCATCGTCCACTAAATCAAGAATGATGAAAGATAAGTAGAGAAAGGATGAGCTTAAAGCTCAGTTAGATCAGTTGCATACTTTCTTGAAGAGTGTTTCTATTCCAAGGTCACAACAAATTGCCATTATTGAAACACCAATTTTGCTTAGCAAGAAAGAGGTGGATGATTTGGTGCAGGTAAGGAGTAAGGCAAAGATGTTGGATAGATGGACTGATAAACTAAATTAGGAAATAAGTGAGGTGTTGGATAACAGTTTTGAGGTTCAAAAGATGACATAGGAGTTAATAGAAGAAATAAATCAGTATGTCAAAGTGTTGGGAGAACAGGAGGAGGAGTACAAAGGATATAGCCAGAAGCTGAAAGAGGTTGATAAATTTTCGTAGTCCACTCTTCTAGAATAGTCAATACTTGAAGAGGACAACAAAGATTTCTTGGAAAAGACCTCCAACATACTCCGGTTTAGATCGGACTTTTTATACAAGCATAAAAATGAAGTTCAAGATTCTGTCAAGGATCTGAATGAACAGTTTGAGGAGTTAGAAGCAATTATTGTTGTTATAGTAAATGTTGATATACCGGTAAAGGAGGGCCTACCTTTGAGTCAAATAAAGGAGAAATGGGATGATAGGTTTAAAGAGGTCATGCAAAAGGGAGATTATGGAGAGGATTTGTTGTTAGATCGGTTAATGGATATTAAAGAAGAGGTTAGGGCAGCTAAAAGGGAGTTGACAAAGCTAATGGACATGAGAGGATTTGCTGCTGTAGAATTAGAATGGATCAAGTTTGAAGACAGTTGGATTGATGGGCCGGATTTGGATGTGCTCCAGCAAGTCTTCTCCAATTATGACGAGTATACTACAGAGCAAACTTCGCATGCATAATTGATAAAATATCATGCATGCATGGCTTTCTTCTCTTCTCCGCATGTAGGACTAGCAGTCTTAGAGGTAGATGGCTTTCTTTTCTCTTCTATCTTTTTCTCTCTAGTTTAGCTAAATGACCAGGATGGGAACTAGAGATCAAATTGATCTGAGTTTCCAAGAACACTTTAATTCCTAAAAAGGTGGATCGACTTAAGATAGAAAGGACTTAGGATTTTTGTACATCTATAAATACCTTTGGGGTATCATATTGTAAGGGTCGGCTAATAAGAATAGAATTGGCCACCTGATAGTAGGAGATAGAATTTTATATCTTTTCAGAGATACTTTGTTATGATTTAGTTACAGTTGAATACAATTACAAGTTTTTACGCAATATGGTGTTGGAATTGAGTTTCGCTTGATAAGGTTGATGAATTATAGTCTATCTATATGCCAGTGATTGTGCTGAAGCATAAGTGTTTCTTATGTGATGAAAATCATTAGAAGAAACTGGATTTAAGGATTATTTCATTAGATTATCTGTGGATTGGGTTATTAATTGTCTGTTGATCTATATGATCTTGGCAACGAATGAGAAATTTTGTTCTTTTGAATCTTTGAAGTTTTTATGATGTGTGATTGTGATGATTAAATTAAGCACCTTAGATGCATGCAATAGTATGGATTATTTTGTAAATTGTATCATGCTATGGTTTTCTTGATCTATTGGAAAAATATTCATTGTTGAAGATATATGTCTGAATACTAGATAAGTTTTATTCATGTTTTACTAATGTATGCCCTGATCTATCTTTTTCTTTTATTTAAAACCCCTTTTTATTAAGAACAGTTCAATGAATAAGTCATTGCTTGCATTCCTTGTTACTGGCACAGGCCCCTTGAATATTATAGTTGCATGGACCAATTGAGTGACACCATACAGTTGAGAACCAACTACCAAGACCTTGGGAGTTAGGCTACTATATGTTGTCTTTCTTTTTCAAGAGAAATAGAGTAGAAATATTTTGTTTAACGTTGTTTGTGTCATTTTCACCATCAACAAATCTGGTGTTAGAAGGAGGGCCTGAAGGAACAAGCTGGCTTGCATTGTGTCATTCTCAACAGAGAAATACAGGAGGATTCTCAGATCCTCTACTAATCCTGAACCGTTAGAAGAACTCCAAACCCCGGTTAGACCTAGACCTCATGCTCGTAGAATATTGATACCTAGATTGCCACCACTGCATAATCCACCTGGATTTCAACCAAATCCACCTACAACACCACCAATTCAACCTACATCACCACCACTGGCTCGACCAGTATCGCCCCCACCTGTAAGGCTAGTGTCACCACCAATCTGGCTTATATCACCACCTGCTCAACCAATCCTACCCATGGCTTATTTTTTGAATAACCCCTCTCCGTTAGGGACTATTCGAAGAGGAATCCATGATTTACCGAAGAACCCAAAAAAGTTTTGTCCCAAGTACATGCATGGCGAATCAAGAAGTGTTGAGGAACATATACAAGTGTTCAAAGATGCTTGTACATGTGCTCAATTTTCTCATCAGTACGTGGTATGTAGATTGTTTTCTTATTGTTTGGGGGACATGGCATATAATTGGTACTTAAATCTACCCCGAGGATCTATTCTGGGTTGGATAGATTTAGAAAATGAATTCATTAATCAATTTCAGGTTTATGTGGACCCTGCCATCTTGTATCACCAATTTGCCACCATAAGGAAGGAGCATCATGAGCCACTGTCTCTATTCAAAAATAGATTCCAAAGGATGTTTTGTAGGCTGCAAGATCTTTACTTAGTAGCCAAGAGTATTGCCATTCAGGCTTATTTAAGAGTTGTTGATCCCTTGATTGGCTTATTCTTACAGAGAACTTATCAGGCCAATGAGATTGACTCCTTCTCTAAGGTTTATCATCTAGCTATCAAATTGCAACATCAGATAAGTCTGCAATCAGGAGATTTAGGAGTAGCTCTTCCTCCCATGAATTATCAATGCCTAACCCACCATTGTATAACACTATCTCAGGGATGTCTTACTCCCAATACGAACCTGTGTCTGAGTTGCAAGCCCCACCTACTATGCCCTTTTTCGGAAATGGCATGAAATATTCTTCCCAAAAACCTCAAAATCAACAACAACAAGCGGGAGGATCAACCCATGTTCATTCCCCATCCATAGTGCAAAATGTGCAAAATGAACAAACTGTTCAACTAACTAGTGAGCTAGAAACTCTCAAGAAGAATCTATCTCAAATGTCTAATGATATGGCACAGCTTAGGCAAAACCCCCCTCACAATCAAAACTAGAATTATCAGAACCAGGGAGGTTACAACAACCAGGGAAATTACTCTAATCAGAATGGGAATCAGAACACCAATCGGAACTTCCAGAATCAGAATTCCTCTAACCAAAATTACCAAAATTAGAACAAAGGATATAACCAGAGGTTCAACAACAACAATAGGCAGTGGAATACTGGACCTAACAATGGGGGAGTTCCCCATAATTATCAGTCAGGTGAGGAGAAATCACATACTGCTAATGTAGCTGACCTTAATTTCATGACTAATTAGTGCAGGCTACATGATACTGCAGCACATTCTGAAGTTAATTGCCCAGAAATGGAGAAAATTATAAAAATTGCACAAGCCAATTCCCATCCTCCAATAGGAAATTCCAATCAGGATAATGGGCCAATCAGTACTGCTATGAATTATGAGACTATTGAAGAGAAATACCAATTTCCCATGCAGGGAGATAATGAGCCGGAGGAAGATGTATATGATGCCCAAGCCTTTCAGTCCAAAGGTGGTCATTTTATGAGAAATCAGAATAAGGGCCCATTTATTACATCTACACCTCCAAACAACATGGTCTCACCTAACCAAAATGCAGATAATAATCCACCGCCACCAAAGGGACCTTCTGACTCTTAGAATAGAGGTAATCCGCCTCCTTTTCCTAAATATCAAGTGAGGAATGATTTAAAATTTGATTTTATTGCAGAACTACAGAGGCAGAAGACATCATTGTCATTCTTTGACATCATGAAGTGGTGCCCAGCTCAACGTGAAGTAGTATTGAAGGCCCTGGAGGAGGCAGACCGCTTAAAAGGAAAAGGTAAAGTGACTCCCGTGAAAGAGACAAATGCAGTCATCTATAAAGGTAAGACCAGTACCCCACCTTTTCTTTTAAGTTTAAGGATTTTTGGAAAGAATTTTCATAATTGTTTATTGGACTCTGGAGCATCAGGAAATGTTATGCGCTTTTCAATATGTAAGAAGTTAGGATTAAGTCCTATCCTGACCAATAAGAAAGTCATCCGGTTAGATAAAACTGAGGTTAATGTTGTAGGAGAACTAAAGAACATGCATGCACAGGTTGGATCAGATCCAAGGATCCAAACCTACATAGATATCCAAGTGGCTGACATCCTAGAGACATATGTTATGCTCCTAAGTCGGGAGCTGATGAAAAATATTGGGGGATATTTGTTCTTGGATTTCTCTCACATGTGGTTACCTTGGAAAGGGGTTGCAACATAGATAAGGATTGAAAGTGAACCAAGACTCAAGCATATGATTACAGAGTATGATGCTTCAAATGAAGTAGCATGCTTTGAGACTGAAATAGGAGTTTACAAACAAGAGGAAGTCCTTACTTTCTCTGTACTTAATCTTGGGGATACATTGCCCCTAGAACATAGTGACCCAATGATCTGCATCAAACAACAGGTTCTAATAAGGAAATTGCAACAAGAAAAGTTGGTTTTAGGAGAAGAAACTTATTTGAGTAGTTTTTTACTGCCTAATTGGTGTAGGATTCATTATCATAATCATTCGGAGTTAACATGCCAATCATGCCTAGATATCTTAATTCATGTAGACTAGCCTCAACAAATATGTCAAGAGAAACCCCAGACCCCTATCAATGAGTTTTGTTTTCAAGTTAAGGATGCTACCATTCTCACCAGGACTAGCCTTTCTCAAGAGGAAGGTTCCTCACCAGTAGAGCAGACTCAGGTTCTAAGCTCTAAAAATCAAGAAGAGGTTGAGGTGTCTCAATTCCTATTCAATACACCTACCCCAGATACTTTGCCAATGCCCAAGGCATTGATAAAAGATGAGTTGGATTGCAATTAAACCCAGGAAGTTGTTCAGGAAGTGATTTCTGAGCAAGTTAAAAACATAGAAAAATCTTCAAGTGAGCTTTGTCCCAAGTCAATTTCTGATGACCAGCAAAAGTTCGAGCCACCACATATCCCAAGTAAGTCATCCCCTGTTGTCCCTAAAAAGAAAGAACTCCCAGCCAAAGACCAATTGTGGAATCTTAAATTTGATGGTTCCAAATCCAAAGCAGGAAGTGGAGCATGGATTGAACTAACCAACCCAAAAGGGAAAACTTACTTTGCGTCTTACAGATTGCAGTTTGGCTGCACAAACAATGTGGCTGAGTATGAAGCACTTTCTCAAGGACTTATGTTTGCTCATAAAAAGAAGGTTACCACTCTCACAGTTATGGGGGATTCTGAAGTGATTGTAAAATAGGTACGTAGCCAGTATACTTGTCATAACAAAAGTTTGGTTGCATACAAAAACAGAGTCTGGAACTTAATCGAAGACTTTGATGCTTTTGGGATTACTTTGATCCCTAAAGAAGCTAATCAAATTGCAGATGCTCTTGTTGTTTTTGCTAGCACTTTGGAACCCATGCAAGACTCTAATCTGAAGAGATTTTCAAGTGAATTAATCTCAGTCCCAGCTGTCCCTGATAATGTCCAAAATTTTCAGGTATTTGATGATGATCAACATATATTGGCCTTTTTGGAAAGTTATGATCTTTTTGAAGGATAAATAATAGATAAATCTAAAAGAGATCAGAGAGATTGGGATCTTGAGAAAGAGAGTGAAGAAGGGATATTGGATTTGAAAAGTAATAGAATTCTGAAAGGAATGGTAGCTTTGGAGAGAATATTTGATTCTGACCCATGGGCTTGTCAAAGGGTGCCCATAGAGAGTGAAGGAGGGAAATATGAATCTGTCAATCTAACTCACTCAGGCCCTGAAAGGAATGTCCTCATATGAAAGACTTGTCCTCAAGAAATTAAGGACAAGATAGTCAAAGTGTTGGAGCATAACATTGAAGCCATTTCTTGGAGTTATGATGATCTAAAAACTTTTGACACTTCAATGATCACTCATACCATACCTCTCAAGCCAGAAGACAAGCCCTTCCATCATAAACAACGCTCGGTCAATGCTTTAATTGAGCCCCTGATCCATAAAGAGGTGCAAAACCTCCTATCTGCAAGAATAATCTTTCCTGTTAGACATTCTACCTAGGTGGAAAATTTAATTCCTGTACACAAAAAGAATGGTGAAATCAGATTATGTGTTGATTTCAGGAATCTAAACAAAGCCTCTGAGAAAGATAATTATCCATTGCCTTCTCTGGACAAAGTATTACAAAAGGTTAATGGATCTCAGATGATGTCATTTTTGGATGGTTATTTTGGGTACAATCAGGTTCTTGTCAGTCATGAGGATAGAATGAAAACAACTTTCACCACCAAATGGGGCACATTTGCCTATCGGAGGATGCCATTCGGTCTTATCAATGCTGGAGCAACCTTTCAAAGGGAAATGGACGTAGCCTTCAAAGACTTGATAGGAAAGTGTATAATTATTTATGTAGATGATTTAACCATCTTCTCTAGGAATAGAGAAGACCATGCAGTTGATCTAGAAAAATTTCTCAAGAAATGTATAAGTTATGGTGTCTCTCTCAGTCCAAAGAAGTGTGTGTTTGGGGTATCTGAAGGGAAACTTTTAGGTCACATCATATCAGAGGAAGGGATATCCATAGACCCTAATCAGGTGGAGGCTATCTTGAAATTGACAAGGCCATGCAACAAGAAAGAAATGAGATCCTTCTTTGGGAGGATCAATTTTGTTAGAAATTTTATAACAGGGTTTGCGGAGATCGTCAAACCTCTCAATGAAATGATGAAGAAACATGCAAAGATTGAGTGGAGTAATGAGGCTAAATCTGCTTTCTCGCAGATTAAATAGTTTATATCTAAGGCACCTATTTTGACAAGCCCAAATTATTTAAAACCTTTTTATATCTATTTTTTTGCATCTGACCATTCATGTGCAGTTGTGTTAACACAACGAATAGAAGAGGGAGAAGAAAGACTTATTTCCTTCATGAGCTCTCCATTTAAGAATGCAGAAGTGAGATACCCACCACTGGAGAAACAAGCCTTTGCATTGGTACGAGTGGTAAAGAATTTCAGGCATTACATACTTCAAAGTCAAGTAATGGCTATAGTTCCAAATCCATATGTGAAGTCTCTTTTGATGCAAAGTGAGTTGGGAGAATGAAGAGGAAAGTGGATGGAAATTCTACAAGAATTTGACTTAGAGATTCACCCGATGAAACTCGTTCGAGGGCAAGGTTTATCAAAAGCAATGGCAGATGTGGACAAAAACATCACCTATCAGCAGTATACTGTCCAATCATTTACTGAGGATCCTTGGTACACGGACTTGATTTTCTTCCTCCTCAATAATAGATGTCCAGAAGGAATGAATGCTACTCAAAGGAGAGCATTGAGGATGAAGAGTACTCACTACATGCTTAAAGGGGGATCCATTTATAGAAAGAATTTTCAAGGGATTTACTTGCGTTGTTTGGATCAACAAGAGGCCAAGAATGTTATTTCTGAGTTTCATGGAAGGTATGGAACAGGACATGGATCTGTGGATGCTTTGGCCCATCAGATTCTTAGATTGGTTTATTATTGGCCTTATGTATTTCGGGATGCACACCAACATGTTAGAACTTGTCATGTATGTCAAACTTCTGCACCCAGGGAAAGAAATCTTGCAATGCCTTTGCAACCAGTGTATGAGGTAAGGTCGTTTTCTCAATGGGCTCTAGATTTTGTAGGTGTTATTAATCCCAATTCTTCTGTAGGACATAAATTCATCTTGACTACAACTGACTATTGCACACACTGGACTGAGGTCCAACCCTGCAAAAATAGCACCACTAAGGTGGTCATCAAATTTTTGACTGAGAACATCACAACCAAGTTTGGAGTTCCATTTGCTCTGATATGTGATAATGGCCCTGCTTTTTCTTTTGTTGAATTCATTCAATGGGCATATGAACATAAAATTATTTTGAAGTATTCATTAATTACTACCCTTAGGGAAATGGAGTGGCTAAGTCCACTAATAAAAACTTGTTGGAAGTAATAAGAAAAGTGCTAGAAAATAATCCTAGAAACTAGCACACCCAGTTGAGATTTGCCTTATGGGCAGATCGAACTTGAATCAAAGCAACTCTAGGAAATTCACCTTTTAAGTTAGTCTATGGCCAAGACCCAATCTTCCTGATCCATTTACAAATACATGTTCTTAAGTTTATGCAGGAATTTTATTATAAGGATGATAGGATTAAGGTTAGATTACTTAATTTGCTTAACATGGAAGAGCAAAGAGATGCTGCTTTGCAACAATTCTCTAAACATTGGGTTGTCGTCAAACACTGGTTTGACAAAAGATCCAAGATAAAAGCTTTTAGGATATCAGATCTTGTATTACTATGGGATAAAGCCAGAGAAAAGAAGGGAGATCACCAAAAGTTTGATAGACTTTGGTTAGGTCCTTACCAAGTGGCTGAGATACTAGGCGAGAATGCTTTTCGTTTAAGTACCTTAACAGGAGAGCCTGTTCCATTACCAGTTAATGGTCAGTTTCTCAAGCACTATTTTATTTCATAAAAGGTCTGATGCTGTAAAGGAAATGTATTATACTGTATCATATGTAATTAAGTTTTTTTTTTTTTTGTTTTGTTTTGTTTTTTTTTTTGTGTTCTGTTTGTTTTGTCTTGTCTTGTTTCATTGGGGATCTTCATTTTGTCCATCT
Source organism: Sequoiadendron giganteum (assembly GCA_007115665.2). Taxonomy (NCBI): domain Eukaryota; kingdom Viridiplantae; phylum Streptophyta; class Pinopsida; order Cupressales; family Cupressaceae; genus Sequoiadendron; species Sequoiadendron giganteum. The sequence continues at coordinate 403,921,755 of CM021101.1, forward strand.
TAAGACAAGGGGTTGTTATTCAAATTATGCTACTGGTACTAGGAGAGAAATTGGTTTAGGTATTTTCATCATAATCATTGAAAAGGATTTTATTCTGAAACTCATGGTTTATGACCATTCTAATATGGGTTTGAAAAGTTATTAAGGATAGAAGATACATTGTGAATATCTCATGAATTATGATCAAAAGTCTGTCACCAAATTAGAAAAACATCTGCCTAAGTAAATGCCTATCTGTTTTAAGATGGTTGTACCTTTGATTGAAGTGAAAAATCCAATTCCAAGACTATCATAAAATCCATTGTAGTTCTCAACCCACGTTTCAGATCTATTGTATTTGAGTATTGAGGAAGGTGCATAAAAGATTTCCACAAGTGAAGCCTGAGTAAAAAAATGATGATAATGAAAAGAAAGAAAGAAAAGGAAAACTCAATGTCAAATGGGTAATCAAGTATCTCTATCGGGGCTATGGACGCCTGACTGGCAGTAGAGCAATGCTTTGAGAGAACTAGAGGTATCTTCATCGGGGCTATGTACACTTGTCTAGCAGCAGAGCAATATCCAAGATTTTATTGCACGATAGTTAAAGGACTCAACCTATGTAGCTTGAATCTTAGGTATAGTTGTTCAAGAGCAAAGAAAGTATCTATAAAGAATGATGGCACAATATAGACACACACTTAGATTCAGAAATAACTCATGAGCACATGCATCTAAGATTCCAGCTCAACCTTATTCTAGATATATCTGATCTTATTCAAGTTTGATTGCTTCATAAGCCAAGTAGTTTTTGGGTGACTGAAATTTTCTTGGGTGTCTTGAAAATGGTTTCACTCGAGTCACCATTTGTTATGCCTTGCATAACCACCCAATCTTTTACCTTGGTCAAAATAGGTCCCCCTTTATGTTTTTATCCTTGTTTGATTTTCAAACAAAGTTTGGAGTCCTTCTTTTCCAACACTTTGTTTTTCTTTGGTTTATTCTGTCGAAATTAGAGCCGAAACCGAATCGGGTTTGTAATCTTCTTTCAAAACTTGTTCTGATTCCCATCCTGATAGTCTTCTTTTGCTTTGTTTTGTTTTGTCTTTATCGGAATCGAAGCCGGAATGGAAGTTAAGTCATAATTTATTCAAAGTTTCAAAATCAAATCTCGTTCCACCTCTGCCTCCACTTTCTGGTCTTTCATTTTAAACTAGGTTTTTATGTTAAGTTTTCTTGTTTTGGTCTTTTTGTTTTATTTTGTCGTTTTGTTTCGCTTTTATCTTTGTTAGCAGAACTGGAACCGGAATGAGAACCAAGTTGGAAATTTAAACAAGTTTCTAAATCATTTTCCATTCTGATTCCGCTTCCGCTATTTGTGGTCGTTGACTTTACCAAAGTCGCACAACAGTAATGTACCGGTTCTTTCTGCAATCCTGAATCCGCTCTACCACATTTATAGCATTAATTACAGGTGTCATGCACGCGTTTAAATGCAATTTTTTACCTTAATTAGGGATTAACTCGAATTTATCATCATTATTGAAAGAGATCAAGAGTGAAGTAGAGTTGTAGTGGAGATTTTATGCGAGTGATTTGATCGAAAGAGAGACAATTATGTGCGGATTGCTTAAGGGAATTAACCTATTTATTTGTGTTCGAGGTAGGGTTTTCTATTCTCCTCTTTCGTTGTATTTCGCATTTTTTGTTTATGTTCATTTCAGATTGTTTGGCTTCGTGCAAATTCATGTTTCTCAGTGAGTTCGTATGTTTTGTTTTTCTTTCTCTATTTGTTTGCTTTTCTTGTTTTCATTTTTCTTTTGTTTCTGGTTTGCTTGTTTTAAACATGGTCATTTTCATGTTTTAATCGTGACCGCATCATGGTGCCCTAGTTTTTAAATGCATAGGTTAGTTATTGTTTTACAGTAATTAGGGTTTGTTAAATTATCACTTTTACATAGAAATCTTGTTGCGCATCGATCTGTTTAGTTTGAATGGGGTTAAATTCATGCCCTAGTTATTCGGAATCGATGATTTTTTTAGGGTTTTGACATGTTCTTATTTTGAAAAAATGATGCTCTAAATAGTACAGTCGCCTCTTGGTCATATGGGGATGGTCGTATTAGGTTGTTTTTAAGCCCCTGTCGTTTTGGTATGACCTAGTCTTTGAATCATGAAGTTATTTATTGAACTATTAAAATCACTTATGACGCCATGGTTATTTTAGGTGGAAGTGGGATCAAAATTGATTTAGATTTTAAACCAAGTTTTATAACAAGTATCGATTCCATTTCCATCCCGTCTCCGACTCCGCTTATATTTAGAAGCAGGGTTTCAAAATAACGATAACCTAGGCGGAAGCAGAACCGGAATTGAATGTGAAATTAGAAAATTTGAATGAAACCAAATTAGTTTCCATTCTGGCTCCGATTCTAGTTACCATTCCAGTTCTAACTCTGGTCCCACTTGTTATTACTGTAAGCTCAATGACTATTTTGACTCCGATCCTGGCAGTGTTTTAAAAAGAGTCTGTTTAGAATGTTTTCTGCTTGGTTCTGCCTCCGGTACATATATGAAGGGTAAGATTTTAAAGTATATTTTGTGATGTTTATTCAAGGATCTAATTAGAGGTTTTGTTGCAGGAAGCTAAATAATGTCAAGAGTGTCAAGAGAAGCTTCCCAAAGGAATCAGCCTACAAAAACTTCAAAGACAACAACTAAGCCTAAGAAGATAAAGCCGGAGCAGCTACCTTATAGCTTGACGTATAACCATAGGGGTCTTGTTGTCACTGCAAGCGAAGTGGAATCGGATTGGTTTGATATAACTGACACCAATCTAGGCCAATACAATTTTGGGGAGTTATGTTCAGAAAAATTCATTGAGGATGTAGCAGGGAGAACTTTAAGAATAGTACAATTTGGCTTGGCTCACATCACCTTATTTCCTCTATCCATCCAATGCCCGGAGTTAATTATGATAGAAGCAAGAGCTTACAATCCGGCCACTAGGCAATGTATGGATTCACAGGACAATGTCATCATTGATCTAACTCCTCAAATGTTTCAGCACATGTTTAGTGTCCCTGATCCAAAGAATCTAGTATAGTTAAATGAGGCAGATGCTTTAGAGATATATAGCAAACACAAGGAGGCCAACAAGGCTCACTTAAACAAGAAGTGGTTGAAAACATAGAAGAAGTCTCTAACCAAGCTCCATGATCAACCAAAGAGAAAAAAATTTTATAAGGAAGTATCGGACCTGATAATGATGTTGTCTAGAGCCTTCAGGAAGAGGGATGCATTTCATTTCAAGGAGTGGATGTTTCCCTTCATTCAGACAATCTTTAATGGCAACCAACAGTTTGATTGGTCGATGATTGTCTTAGATACCATTCATGACCAGTTAACTAGAATAAGGGAAACCAAGAGATTTTTCATGACTTCTTATGTTGTCTATGCAGTAGCTAGGGGAGGCATCTTTCTAGGTTTGAACAGAGTGGGAATATTGGGAAAAGCTGATGGACAAAAAAGAGTATGGAATCATTATGATCAACTATCTCTATAGATTTCTGAAAGACAATTTAGAAGGGTTAATGATGCATTCTTATATGTAATTATTAACTAGCTTAATGGAGATGTAGGGTACAGATTGAGCTAGGAAGCCATGGCCTTTATCACAGAGTGGGGATGTTGGTATATCCAATACCCCAAGTTCACTTATTTCAGGCTGGCTAGATTTGAAGGTTATACCCACTTACTTCCAAGGTGTTGCAGCAATAAGATGGTTTTGATGGAGTTTGTCTATCAAGCTGTGGGGGTCAATGCCCGATTTGGGTTAAAGCACAACATAAGTTGTCATAAGTTTCCCATGCAATTGGGTGAATATAGTTGCCAACATCTTGTGGGAGCTAAGGTAGTTTGCAGTGAATTGATACATTTGAAGCTAGGTTTGTACACGGCTCGGAAGCACTTTGATCCAAAGAAGAAAATGAATGATTTGTTGCCTTCGATTTTTGACAAACATTTCAACCCCCTAGAAGACTTCTGGAGTGATCTTCAGGATGAATATGACCTCGGGGAAAGGAATTATGAGAGGTTTCATGTTGCACTCATGGTAGAATTTGGGATCAAAGATGACATCCCTGATACATTAATAGATGATGGAGTTGTGTTGGATCCATCATATGAAGCATTGAATATTGACACCAAAATTTTGGATCTGGTAGACTGGGATGGTGAGGAGACTAGTCTTGGATAGGAGTATCCACTGGGTTGTTCTAAGGACCAAAACTCCTCAGGGACCAACTCCTAAGAAGGGGAAGGGATATAAAAGAATCAAGAGGAAATTTCCTTCCAAGGAGCCTTTGGAGTTCTTCCCTCCCGACATTGAAGAGATTGATCTTGAAGCATCGATTCAAGATGAACCAGAGGCACAGGAGGAGGAGGCCCAAACAAGACCTGTTGCTTCAACGCCAACGATAGGGGAGTCATTTGTTCAAGTCCCTCCTACAAAGCAGCAAAGTAAAGAGATGCCTAAGGGGACTCTTCATGATATTGCTAAGTCATTAAAGGGAAAAGGAGTAGAGGTGGAGATCCATGATGTTGGAATGGACTCTGATGAGACTTTGTCAGAGAAGGATGCACAAGAAAATATGCCTCTAGAGGAGGAAACTGAACATATACTAACAGAGGAGGATCAGTGGGCACTATTTGAGGAGGCAAAGAAGGCTTCAAATGATCAAGCACACGCTGCAGCAATGGAAAAGTAGAAGGAAATTGATGCTAAGGCACAAGCTGATGCCTTACTTCAACAACAAGTAGAAGCCAAACGAAGAGTTGATGAAATAGAAAAGCAGCAAAGGTAAGAGGAGCAGGAGCTTAGGATCAAAGAAGAGAATGATAAGTTGTAATTAGTACAGAAAATTCATGATCTAGAGGAAGAAAAGGCAAAGCAACGAAGGGAAAGAGAAGTTCTTGTGGCCAAATTGAAGCTTGCTGAAGAGGCCTATAAAAAGAAAGAGGAAGCAGAACGTGTGCAAAAAGAGAAAGATGTCGAGGAGCTGACCAAGCAAAAAAAGGAAAAAGAAGATGCAAATAGACTTAAGGCATTGGAGGAAGAGAGAAACTGGGAACTTGAGAAGAAAATATTAGAAGAAGAAAAGTTGAAGAAGGAAGAAGAAGACAAGAGGATACAGGAACAAAAAGATAGGGACGAGTTGAAAAGCTTGCACAAACAAATATGGAGCAGGAACAACAAGAGGTACAAGGGGTTTAGTCTCAACCTAAAGTAAATGTGCCACAGCCTTCTACTACTGATGCTTCTTCTTCAACTATAATGACCACTACTCCAAGTGCTCCCACTTGGTTGAAATTGGATCTTCAAAAGAGGTCAGTGACACCCTCACAGCCTCTCAATTGGGATGATATGATGAAGGAGATTGAAAAAGAAAGGCCCAAGAAGAAGGCCAAAATATTGCATTCCACTAGACTCACCGACGGAGGAGAAATTATTGTTGAATGTGCAATACTAGTGATGGAAAAGGATGTGAGGGACATGCAGCTAACTGATTATCAGTTGGGCATGGTTAACTTGGGGAGACCCACAAGAGATCAACAGATGAACTTGATAGATGTGGTAGCATCATCCACTAAATCAAGAATGATGAAAGATAAGCAGAGTAAGGATGAGCTTAAAGCTTAGTTAGATCAGTTGCATTCTTTCTTGAAGAGTGTTTCTGCTCCAAGGTCACAACAAATTTCCACCATTGAAACACCAATTTTGCTTAGCAAGAAAGAGTTGGATAGATGGACTGATAAACTAAATCAGGAAATAAGTTAGGTGATGGATAACAATTTTGAGGTTCACAAGATGACAGAGGAGTTAATAGAAGAGAAGAATCAGTATGTCAAAGTGTTGGGAGAACAGGAGGAGGAGTACAGAGGATATAGCTAGAAGCTAAAAGAGGTTAATAAATTTTCGAAGTCCACTCTTCTAGAACAGTCAATACTTGAAGAGGACAAAAAATATTTTTTGAAAAAGACCTCCAGCATACTTCGGTTTAGATCAGACTTTTTATACAAGCATAGAAATGAAGTTCAAGATTCTGTCAAGGATCTGAATGAACAGTTTGAGGAGTTAGAAGCAATTATTGTTGTTATAGTAAATGTTGATATACCGGTAAAGGAGGGCCTACCTTTGAGCCAAATAAAGGAGAAATGGGATGATAGGTTTTAAGAGGTCATGCAAAAGGGAAATAATGGAGAGGATTTGTTGTTAGATCGGTTAATGGATATTAAAGAAGAGGTTAGGGCAACTAAAAGGGAGTTGACAAAGCTAAAGGACATGAGAGGATTTGCTGCTACAGAATTAGAAAGGATCAAGTTTGAAGACAGTTGGGTTGATGGGCCGGATTTGGATATGCTCCAACAAGTCTTCTCCAATTATGACGAGTATACTATAGAGAAAACTTCGCATGTATAATTGATAAAATCTCATGCATGCATGGCTTACTTCTCTTCTCCACATGCAGGACTGGCAGTCTTAGAGGCGCATGGATTTCTTTTCTCTTCCATCTTTTTCTCTCTAGTTTAACTAAATGATGAGGATGGGAACTAGAGATCAAATTGATCTGAATTTCCAAGAAGACTTTAATTCCTAAAAAATGTGGATCGACTTAAGATAGAAAGGACTTCGGATTTTTGTACATCTATAAATACCTTTGGGGTATCATATTGTAAGGTTCAGCTAATAAGAATAGAATTGGCCACCTGATAGTAGGAAATAGAATTTTATAGCTTTTCAGAGATACTTCTTTATGATTTAGTTACAGTTGAATACAATTGTAGGTTGTTACGCAATATGGTGTTGGAATTGAGTTTTGCTTGATAAGGTTGATGAATTATAGTCTATTTGTATGCCAGTGATTGTGCTAAAGCATAAGTGTTTCTTATGTGATTAAAATCATTAGAAGAAACTGGATTTAAGGATTATTTCATTAGATTATTTGTGGATTGAGTTATTAAATGTCTGTTGATCTATGATCTTGGCAATGAATGAGAAATTTTGTTCTTTTGAATCTTTGAAGTTTTTATGATGTGTGATTGTGATGATTAAATTAAGCACCTTAGATGCATGCAATAGTATGGATTATTTTGTAAATTGTATCATGCTATGGTTTTCTTGATCTATTGGAAAAATATTCATTGTTGAAGATATATGTCCAGATACTAGATAAGTTTTATTCATGTTTTACTGATGTACGCCCTGATCTATCTTTTTTTTTAATTTAAAACCCCTTTTTATTAAGAACAGTTCAATGAATAAGTCATTGCTTGCATTCCTTGTTACCGACATAGGCCCCTTGAATATTACAGTTGCATGGACCAATTGAGTGACACCAGACAGTTGAGAACCAACTACTAGGACCTTGGGAGTTAGGCTACTATATGTTGTCTTTCTTTTTTAGGAGAAATAAAGTAGAAATATTTTGTTTAACGTTGTTTGTGTCATTTTCACCATCAACAAGTTTGAAGTTCATAGAATGTTGAATGTGGGTCTAAACGATGATTGGGCCAAGTTGATGGAGGATGCTTTAAATCCTATGTATGCTAATTACAAGTTAAGTCATTTGACAACAATCCTTCAAATTCTTATCATGCAAGTGATGTTTGATTGGATAAATGAGAGTGTAGATCAGTTATTGGCATTATTAAGTTCATTGTTACCAACTAACTCCACATTGCCAACAAAATGAAGTCAATGTAAAAATAAAATCACTAAGCTATGATTAGGGTATGAAAACATCCACACATGTGTGAATGGTTGTGTATTATTTCACAAGAATCTTGCAAGTGAGAGTGAATGTACGAAATGTCATGAAGTGAGGTATAGACAAGGGTTGAAATCATTTGTGGTTCCTAGAAAGGTTCTTTGCCACTTTCTGGTAATCCCATGATTACTTCAAATTTATAGGTGCAGAGACATTGTTGAACTTATGCAATGGCATGCCTACAATAAGAGCACTAATTGAAAATGACATGTGCCTGATTCTAAGACATGGATGGAATTTGATAACATATGGCTTGACTTTTCTCAAGATCCTCGTAATATAAGGTTGGGTTTGGCTCTAGATTGGGTGAACCCATTCTTAGATCAAAGTACTAAATGGTCAACTTGGCCAGTGCTTTTAATAAATTATAACTTTCCTCCATGGTTAGCAACTAAACCATTTTTCTTAATGGTATCATTAATTATACCAGGAAAGAAAAGTGCGACTTCAGATACAATTGATGCTTATCTAGAGCCATTATATGGTGAGCTAATGGAATTGTGGAAAGTAATTGAAACAATTCAATCTTTAAGGGATTGTCATTCAATCAAATTCACTTTAAAAGCTTCCTTATTATTTATGATTCATGATCTTCCTGTATATGGTACATTATCTAGTCTGAGTGTTCATGGATACCATGGATGTCGTGCTTGCAACTTTAAGGATTTTGTGAGGCACTCAAGAAGTTTGTGTAAGTGTATTTATTATGGACATCGTGCTTACCTTAAAATGGATCATCCATATCGTCAACAAAAGACACGGTTCAATGGTCAAGAAGAGAATTGTGAAGCACCATTGCTAATAACAGGTGATTACATTGTTGAGAATGGAAAAAAAGAATGTCATTTATTGAAAATGATGGGATTGCTGGTAGTAGATACGATCCATGTAATGAAAGCAGTGTAAAAAGGCTGTGCATATTCTATAAGTTTTCATACATTAAGGATATATCCATTATGTATACTGTTGACTTTTTGCATACTAAGAAAAATATAGCCTATGCTATTATAGAAACTCTTTTTGGTGCTTTTGACACTATTTCATCACGTGAAGACTTTCGACAACTAAAGGTTCATCGAAATCTTTGGGTTGAAAAATATGATGATGAAAAATATAGAAAACCTAGTGCTCCTTATGTTTAGTCAAAAGAACAACATGCACAATTCTTACAATTGATGTCTCAGACTCGCTTTCCCATTGGAGATGTAAGTAGTAGTATTAGAAGCCAAACTGACATTAATGGCTTGAGAGGCCTCAAGACCCATGACTATCATGTCATAATGGAGAATATTTTATCTATTGTGGTAAATATATTAAGTTTGGAAAAGGGGGAAAGATTGGCAGTTATAAGATTGGGCTTAATATTAAAGAGAATGAGTTTACATGTATTAGATCCTTCAAACTTTGATAGTTTGAGGGAGAAGGTTGTTGAAGTCCTTTGTCTATTGGAATGGGAATTTTCACCAACAATCTTTAACATTTCTATGCATCTTTTGATACATCTACAATATCAACTAAAGCATTGTGGCCCGATAAGAACACGATGGATGTATCCTATAGAATGATATATGAAGGTTTTGAAAAATATTGTTCGTACTAGGGAAAAATTGAAAGGAAGCATGTCTGAGGGATAACCAATGCAAGAGGCCATGGGATTTTGTACATAATATATGAAGGATTTAAAAAATGTCAATCGACATGTATGGGATGAAGAAGAAGAAGAGACAGTTGCAGGTGAATTATTAGAAGGCAATGGATGTCACTTCAAGCTATCACATCAAGAAAGAAGTGTGATACATGCCTATAATCTTCAAAACACATCTTCGTTCGATAAGTGACGCAGGTAAAAAAAAAATTACACAATAATTTATTTAGTCAATTGCATTTACACATTTATATTATTAATCTCACTATTTGTATGCTAATATTCTATGTAGAAAATATGAAGAAGACAATCAAGCTTGGATGCAACATCGACATCATGCTGATTTGATTGGAGGTGATTATTTTCTAAAATTTGAAGAATGGATTGCTAATGCAGTCAGTGATGCAAAAGAAGGTCAAGATATAACAACGGAGCAAAGTGATCTTTCACAATCTCCACATTTATGGGCTATGTGTTTCAGTGGAATGTGGGCCTATGGTAGTCATTTAAGAGTGGAAGAAAATGACAAAGGAAAGACATATTGTGATTGCGTTGTTAGTGTTGAATTTCTTCATGAAGTTGAGAAGAAATTTTATGTTGGATTCATCCAAGAAATTATTCAAGTGGACTATGGTGAAAATAGTCTTATATTATTAACATGTAAGTGGATCTAACCATCTGTAGTACAATTTGATGAGTATAGATTTGGACGTGCAAATACAAGACAATTTTTATCAGAGATGGATGAGACGTATGTTTCCCCTCTTCAAATTAACCAATAATTTCTAATTTATGATGTAAGAAGCTCAAGATGGTCGTATATCATTCAAATAGAGTATCATTCAAAACAAAAATTCATGGAAGTTGTTGATATAATGTCTGATGGGCAATATGTTAATTTACAAGAAACATTCAAAAAAGTGGATGAAGACGATGATGGAGTGTTTGAAGAAGAAATTTTGATTACCAATGAAGAGATTGGGAGAGAGAATGCATTGCATGTCACGGATGAAGATGAGGAAGAAAATCAAGCAGATGCAGACACGAGTGATCAGGATTCTGATCTTGTTGGAAATGCAGATGATTATGATGATGTTTTGTCACTTTTAGAGGTTAGCTTGTCACCTAAACTTTGGTTATATGTATGGTGTAATTTATTATTGAATGTAATAAAGATCTAAGTATAGGTATGCTTATTCACTATTGTTTTACTGATACATTTCTAAATATGATCATCAATATTCTGTTGGTACATTGTATACAAAACCTAAGATGTTCACTGCTGATTTGAAGTGCATTTAAAGTTAGGTTCAATCATTATTCTTAGTTTTCTTACAATGGTTGAAAATTTGAAAATAATTTTGTTTAGTTAGGATATAATTTCTTGTATGTCCTATATATTTTCTAGATGCAAACATATAATGAACATATGTGATTTAATAATACATATAAATATCTTAACATCGGGTGAACTAAGCCTCCTCATTATAAACAAAGAAATGATCTCTTAGGTCTAACTTACACTGAAAACTAAAACTGAGAGACTACAAAATTATAAAATTGTTTAATATTTTCAATAAAATTATATCTAAAGTACTGCATTCATAATAAAATTCAATACCGCACTATTGCAGCAGTCAATAGAGGTATGCATAGGATGGTGGGACATATAGGTCAATGTACAAATGCTTACTGCAGCAACCAAATATGAATAGTGCGGTATGGCAGGACATATAGGTCAATGTACGAATGCTTACCGCAATACCATGGTAACCAAATATGAATAGTGTGGGGTGGCAGTGAGAACATGCTAACAACTAAAGTAAACCGTAGCCTGCAAGGGGTTAACAGTGAAATTGCAGTATGGCGATGAACAATTACTCAACCACTAGAATTAACCCGTTGTCCTGTGGGAGTCCAAAGGGGTGTGTGTGGGGTGGTGGTACTGCTAACCCTTCCATACTGCTACCCCATAGCGGTCTTGATATGACAGAGTGGTATGGTGGTGAACAATCACTTAGCTGCTAGTATTAACTCGTCGTCCCATGAGGGTCCAAAGGGGTGTGCATGGGGTAGCGATACTGTTAATGCTACCCCGTAATGGTCTTCAAATGACAGAGTGGTACTGCGGTACAAGCTATCAAAGCATTTAATGATTACATCATTCGATTTCCCAAGATCAAAGGCATGTATTCAAACTCGAAATATGGGCAGATTATGAAATAGTTTGCACAAATCATGATTAATAGTGAGGTGATCGAGCTCAGTGGAAAATATTACTTGGGAATCGATGACATTTTGGAAATCATTCACACAGCTCAGCATACCAAAGGCAAGGGAGTTCAGGCAGGAAGACTCTGCAGCTATTATTTCGTTGGGCAAGTTCACATAAACCCTCTGTAGCAAGTGTATAAGAATTGAATTTGCTTCTACAAGTAGACACTTAAGGAAATCAAGTAGGAGTAAATGATTCATCATGCCACCCAAAAGAAGTCAACTTGCGAGTAAAAAGGAAGAGTCCACAGTTTCTAAAAGAGAGAAGAGGTCCCTGCAACAATCCATTTTAGATGTGTTACCTAATTCTATAAATAAAGGATTCAAAAATGTGTTTAAAGATACAACCCATGGATGTAGAGACCCAATTATCCCTATCTTAGGGTGGGATATGTTTTGGTACTTCTATGAAAAAAGGGATGACAAGATTCCAGTTTTGAAACCTTGGACCTTAGATTTGGCCAAATTGATAGTCCCAAATGTCTTCGTAAATGTTGAGTTTATTAAAGTATTGGCACAATATTATCACCCAACTACCAGGACTATAAGAATGTCAGACGGTTCGCCATTAGTCGTGTTGACTAAAGAAGCAATTATAGAGTGTTTTACGTTAAACACGAAATCTATCACTAAGATCGACTTGGATAGAAGTGAGGAGGATTATAGGAGATTGAGAAAAACCTACAGGAGTGATGAACTTCCTTTACACATGAAAAGGGGTGTAAACAATAGGAGGATACCTATCTCCCCCTCCCAAATTGAGCCATTTTCCATAGAAGACTTCCAAGTATATTTCAAAAGAACTTATTTTGCTTTGTGCCAAGTGCTTGGAATAGATGCTGAAGAGAGGATGCCAACCTCTCTCATGATGATGGAAATGAAGATACAAAATCTTGAAATCAACATTGAGTATGACTTTGTTGTTGAAATTGAGAAAGGGCTACATGAGGGATTTTTGCAAGAGAGAACTTAGCTCCCATCACTTTCAGGAAATAATCTCTGCTATATCATTTAATATTGTACCAAAACAAAAAAAGATGGACTAAATGAATGTGTTTGGGAATGACTAATGATGAAGGGAATAGGTTGTTTGTACAAAACTGGTGTTACATCTGGGATAGTAGATGTAAAAATAGTGATTATGTAATATTTCATGATGATTTTGTAATAAAGGTCATGGCCAATCTTGGTCATATTTCACCAAGATTTCCTAATAAAATCATGCAAGTATTAAGACCTTTAGCATTGAAGCCAGAGTAGGGACACACTCACAATTTCAGTGATTGGTTCTTCTTAGCAGACCAAAAGTAATAAGCGTCTATGGGTGTCCTCAAGCCCCACATGTTTAACCTAAATTTGTTTCTATTTGAGTTGCATTTTTAGAATTTATGTTGCAAATGTTATGGATGGAGCAGGATGTTATGAAAAGACAAAAAAAGGGGGCATTCCTCCCTGACCTAACTAAATGTGAGGAGCTATTTGTAGGGTCTAACACTCTTGAAGAACTACATAACTATTTGAAGATGAGGTATTCATTGAAGTCACGAGGAGAAAGGGTCTTTGATCCTGAAGGTCATATTAATTTTATAAAGCAAACACTTCTCACTAGAGTTGGGATTACCCATGTAATGGAGTACGAATATGTAATAATAAATTGCTTTACACCTCATGAATTTTTTCAGAGGAAGAGGAAGTGAAAAATCATGAATAGGCTTGATGAGGAGGAGAAGAAAAGGGGCACTGGATTCCAAAGATTCTATGTTGAAGAAGGAGATCCTATCAAAAGGATGAACTTAATAATTGACAACTTTGAAAGATTATATGTTGAACCAGAAAGGAAACCTGAGGGTTAGTCTTCAAATTCCTCCAGGCTACCCATCAAACCAAGTGGTATTATAATCATAGAGCCCCTACCAAACACTGCCACAATACAATCAGAAGAATCCCTTGAGCAACCAAGTCATAAAAGGTAGAAGCCACATGGAGTGGCCCCCTTAGTGGCATATGAAATAAGTGAAGGAGTAGGGGATACTGAAGAGGTAGCCGATGTACTTTTGAATTTTAAAGATGATGAAGTTGATCAGCCACCGCCTAAGCTTGCAACTAATGCTCACAAACCAGAAGAAAGAGTGGATGTACATGGGCATAATCATCAAGAAGTGCATGATGATGAAAGGGTGATTGTTTCCCTTAGATTTATTGAAGATGGTGAATTTATTCAAACTCTCAAGTTTAAGGATTTTTGGTTTCAGATGAAAATGAAAGAATTTCAGGAGAGACTCCAAATTAATAAGATGGGCACTAAGGAGTCACAAGATGACCAGATTGTTGCCTAGACTTTTGAAAAACTCAAGATTAATGAAATTGTTGTTAGCCCCCAAGAAGCAAGAAAATTGGTCTTAGAAAGCAATATACTAATTATTCCTAGGATGGAGTTAAAAAAGATATTCTTAATGGATCAAGTAAGAAGCCAAGAAGATCCCATGTTGGTTTTTGAATTCAATTCAGATAAGAGAATGAGTGGAACAGGTTACAATCCAAGAATTGAAACCATAGCCTTTTGGATAAAGCAAAAAAGAATAGAAAAACCAAGATTGCTTGCTGTTGTAAAAGAAATGAGAGGGACTACCATGGTAAAGAAACTTCAAGACACATCAGCATTGGAGGCAACTACTATGACAATGCACTTAGCAATGTTTACTAGGGATATGGTAAAAGGTATGGAGCTTAGATTGGAAAAATATGAGAAAGCACAAATTGATTTGAATGATGAAGTGAATAGGTTATTCATAGAAAATGTAAAATTGAAAGAGAAGTTGAAGGGAGTAGGTCCTTCCCAAAGCACAGAATTAATAGTATACTAGCCCCCTGCCATCTAGACTGATACAGGTGCAATCACTATTGAACAGATAAATGTGCTAAAATAAGAAATTGAGAAGTTGAAAAAGACTAATGAAGAAACAAAGGAAAGATCAAAGAGAGAAACCCTTAGGGTATTGGAACAAATCTTGGAGCATAGGGTTAAACTAATTGTGGAAAAATTAAAAACTGTGTATGAATGTTATGTCTCCTTGTCACAAGCAGTTGATCAGATAAAGGCCCATGTACCTATATTGGACCCCTTATTCAAGAAATGGCAATCTATACATCACACCTTAATGAATTTGTGCATAATTTTACAAATGAGTGTTGAGGCCCCCACAACTTTAAAGCCTACTAAGAAAATGGTCTGAATGGTCGCAAATGAATTTCAATACATATCTACATAAGACCCAAAAATCAAGACAAGAACGGATTCAATTCACACACTAAAGCGGTGGTTTGTGCCTAAGATACTAAGGGATGATGGTCAACTGAAAGGCTCCAAGGGTTGGATAGATGAGCTTAGCAAAATTGTTCCCAACTATCTCACTAATATATAGAAGGATGGTGAGATAAATCTTCACCGCCTCAATTTAACCTTGGATGGAATAATTGAATTGGATGTTGGATACTCAAAATTTATCACGGATGGAAAGGCGTTATTAGACAACAGATGGAAGAGTCACTTGGCCAACACAAAAAAAAATCCAAGAGTACAAATGGCCTCATGATTACATAGTGTACCAATGGGAGCAGAAATATCTAGCTCCCCCAAAAGAATAGGCATTGCAGTGAAGTACCAAGCCTCACAGATACTATCATGGAGAGAGGACCTTGCCAGATCTAAATGATCAAGGGTACCTTAATATGAGTAACAGACTTTTGTATCTTGTGAGTGCTCTGGACTTCAACATCTGATCATTTCTCCTCATTTCTCATCTTTCATTGCTTTTATGTAATCCTATGTAAACAACAATAATTAAGAAGTTTTTATTTATGTTAAAAGTGGGTAACTGAAAAGACACTTTTTGACATGTCAATCAGGACAAAATTTTGAAATGTATTGTAAAATATTTTTTAAGATCAATAGAATGAAGTTATAATTGGTGGCCGAATTTTGGTTTCAATTGTTTTTTGAAGTGGATTAATGAATGTTATCTTTTGTCTCTAATTTGATCTTTCATTGTTATTTAAATCAATATATCAAGGGTATATCTGGTTTATCAAGACACATTTGTTGTCAAACAATTCATTTTGTACTACATTTTGGTGTCAAATCTTTGGTAATTATGGTTAGTTTCATTACATTCAAATTTTGAATTCTGGGAAATTATATACAGTAAATAGATTGATGGTTGTTTGACTAGTGAAATTAGCTTTCTTAGAAATTAACTGAAATATCTTCTTGAAATATCTAGAAGGATTATTTTAATTAAAGAGGATTTTGTGGTTATTTTTCTAACAATGATTTTACAGTGCAGCGAGCTTTCTATTTTCATTCAAGATACAAGTCACGATCAAAATCAAGCACATACCAAGAAGATGGTACTCTACTTCAAACCCTCAACCTCACTTATTTTAGTCTACTTACATGGGATATTAAGGAAGTTGCTAAACAATTAATATATCATTTGTTGTTTGTGAAGGAGAATCTTGTGAGATCCAATATGGCAGTGGATCAATATTCGGTTTCTTAAGTAAAGATGATGTCACAGTTGGGAAACTTGTCGTGAAACATCAGGTTAGTAATTTTTGGATGTTAAGGCTTCTCAATTGGATACCAAAGATCTTTTTTCATCAACTTAATTTGGAATTTATGTATAAATGGATTCTTTCATGGTGCAGGTCTTTACTGAGACAATACATGAACCAGGGTTGACATTTTTGTTGTCTAAGTTTGATGGCATTCTTGGGCTTGGTTATTGTTGACTGCATTGAAGGAGAGAGCTTTATCTATGGGATACGATCAACACTCTCCTTCTTGGATTCTACACGTTACAACTTGCTCCAGGAAGATTGCCCACGTTGTACAAGTTTTAAGAGATGAAAGGGGCATGATACATTTTGGTGTCAAATCTTTGGTAATTATGGTTAGTTTCACTACATTCAAATTCTGAATTCTGAGAAATTATATACAATAAATAGATTGATGGTTGTTTGGATAGTGAAATTAGCTCTTTTAGAAATTAACTGAAATATCTTGTCTTGAAATATCTAGAAGGATTATTTTAATTAAAAAGGGTTTTTGTGGTTATTTTTCTAACAATGATTTTACAATGTAGCTAGCTTGCTATTTTCATTCAAGATACAAGTCATGGTCAAAGTTAAGCACATACCAAGAAAATGGTACTCTACTTCAAGCCCTCAACATCACTTAGTTTAGTCTGCTTACATGGGGATATTAAGGAAGTTGCTAAACAATTAATATATATCATTTGTTGTTTGTGAAGGAGAATCCTATGAGATTCATTATGGCAGTGGATCAATATCAAGTTTCTTAAGTAAAGATGATGTCACAATTGGGAAACTTGTTGTGAAACATTAGGTTAGTAATTTTTGGATGTTAAGGCTTCCCAGTTGGATATCAAAGATCTTTTCTCATCAACTTAATTTGGAATTTATGTAAAAATGGATTATTTCATGGTGCAGGTCTTTATTGAGACAACACATGACCCAAGGTTGACATTTTTGTTGTCTTATAAGTCTTATGGCATTCTTGGGCTTGGTTTCCAAGAAATTTTTGTTGATAATGTTGTTCCAGTCTAGTTAGTGTTGATAGCCTTCATTCTATAATGTCAATTTCATTCTATAATCTGAGCGTATCGCCTTTCTAAAATTTTGAACAAGGTTCTGAAATCAAGGGTTCAATATGCATATTTCAGGCCTATGTTGAACACTTTGTTTAAGGCATTTGTTGACAAGGCTATAGTTTTTTAATTGATTTATCTTTTTGGTGTGTTTGGACTTACTTTTGTAAACTTGCAATATACAAGCACTTTTATTCTTTTTGAATTGAGACTAATAGTAATTTTGCTGGTTGTATTGAGGCACAACTTCATTTGGTGGAAAAGGTAGCACTATGTTGCTCATATCAGATGGCACATTACATATAAAGAAGGAAATATTATAGCTGGGTTATTGTTGACTACATTGAAGAAAGAGCTTCATATATGGGACATGATCAACACTCTCCTTCTTGAATTCTACATGTTACAACTTGCTCCAAGAAGATTGCTCGCATTGTAGAAGTTTTAAGAGATGAAAGGGGCATATGCTCGCATTGAAGGGCTCCAAGCATGCGTTTCCATCATTGCAGAAGTTTTTGGAGAAGTTTCTTTCTTGCAGTCATTTATATGCAATACTGTAACTCAGATTTTCAGTCTTGTGATTGAAAATAAAAATTGTAATACTCTAATTCTAAGTTGTAACTAGAACACCTTTCTTTTATTAATAAAGTTCACCGATTTTGCCTTTTCAATGGTTGTCTTCTTGTGTGCATTTGATGATTGATGTGCATTTCTATGTTTTATGTTTAAATCCTCAAATATCAGTCAATTAAAATGACTAAATATACTATGAATTGACATCAATTAATAATTAAATTGACTAAATATACTACCAATTGACAGAAATCGATGAACAGTGAATAAATATAACTAAATATATGACCTATGAAATAAAAATAAGTAAATATACTACCAAATTGATCAAAATGATGATTAAAATCAATGACTAAATACACTACCAATGCACAAAAATCAGTGAATAAAAAATGACTAAGTAACCAATTAACAATAATCAATGACTAAATATATCAGTAAATAAAAAATGACTAAATAAGTGACCAGATTACAGAAATCAATGACTAAATAAGTGACCAATTAAATATATCAATGAATAAAAAATGACTAAATAAGTGACCAGGGTACAACAATCAATGACTAAATCAACAACTAAATATATCAGTGACCAAATTATAGCAATCAATGACTAGATCAACAACTAAATATACTACCAAATCGATCAATCAAAACAACCAATAAATGACTAAAAATGGTTTAGTCATCAATATGGTCGCATTATAAATGACTGACAATAAACTACTAATGGTCACGTGACCGTGTTCAATCACTTATAAGCAGTTTTTAATAGTTTTTTCAATATTGTTGTTTTTGTACTAATGAATGGTCTTCTTGGCTGGTCATAAAAATGATTTGAATTGTATAACAATTACAAGCAATTTCTTAATTTTGTGTACTCATATTCCTGAAATTTCTTCAAAAATTGGCATTGACTTTATTCCCATCACTTCGTATTCTTTCCCTTAAAACAAATATATTTATTTATTCTTCCCAAAATGTCCCTAGTTCCCTCCTCAGTATTAAATGGAAATGCAATTTAAATCATACAAGCTAAATGTATAAATCTAGAAGTCCAAAGATGATGCAAATGCTCAAATTCTTGGAAAACATTACACTACAAATTATTTGTTGGTGAAAGATTAAAATGCATGTGTGTTCTAACTATTTAAATGCTCTTTTTCTTGTGTAGATAAAACTATGAAACATTAATTTTGGGGCTACATGTTTACTAGAAAACATTGGTTTGCTAGTTTTGGAGATTTATCTACTTTATTTGATCATCTATGCTAGAAAAAAGCTTTATTTTGAATAGGTTTGATGAATAATATGGTTGCAAATTTAGTTAGACATGTTATTCTCTTGCATTTATGGAGAACTGCAAGTTAACCAAAACATTGTTAACAAAAGAATTATGAAACAAGTTCAAATCTCATATACTAATGTTAAGCTTCTTCAATCATAGTTGTTTAACTACAATTGTTGCTAATGATGTCTCCAATTCTTGCTCAAGTTGTTTTGGATCTATAGTTGAAACAAAGTTTGTACATAGTAGTTGTTTACTAATGTTGTTCATTTTTCTTTCCTAGCCCATTGCTTTAGCTATGGTCTCTTCTTGATGTCATTATTGTAATTGTATCTACTTGCTACCGTTATGGTCTTATGTTGTATTTATTGAAATTGTGGTTGATGTACAATGTTTATTATTTTGATTTAATAAATTTGGTTATTCGACTATGTTTTAATTGGTTGTCGGCTTCGAGTAGTTATAAACATCGATTGGTTAACGGGTGTGTTCTTCTTGGCAACCGTCGGGTCCTTTAAATATATTGTGTATTGTCAAGAAAAGTAGTATGATCTAGTGGGATTGACTTTGATCCTTGGCCGACCATCTCTAGTCTTATTTGTAATAATTGCATGTGCGAATAAAGATATATTTTACACATGTATCTAGTATGCATTGTCATCTCTATTATTAATTCGTGTATTTAATTTATTTGATAGAGCAATAAACAAAAGCTATTTTATTGGTGTTGTTTAGTTGTATTTCTTGTAACTATTTCCTCTCTAGACTTTGGTTTGGCAGCCCTTTTTGGTTGCTAATTTTAATTCATTGTAATTTACTTTGTTCAATATATATATTGCAATCTTTTATTATTAAATAAAATGTTTAGAAGATGTAGCTTTCACCTACAAATACTAGCTAATATATAAAAATCCAAAGTCATGTAAACATTTTCTTCAAATAATTGAAATGACCTTTATTAATGGTAATTTTGGGGTATTTTTTCTCCTCCAAGGTAATAACAATGAATTTGAAGAAGAGAAACCAAAAGAAAAAATATATCCTTTATGTTTGTAACATCTAATGCATATAGAAAGCCCATCCAACTTTGTTGATGTAAAATGTTGGGTACAATGCAAATGGATCGTACTGCAAGTATGTGCCCCTTAAATACTCAACCCATAGGTATTATTGTTATTATTTAGACTTGAAAAATCATTTGATGGGTAAGATTCTAATGTAAGTTATATAACTTTGACTACTTCTATTCACCTTTAAGCAAGTGACAAATTTGACAAAACTTGCAATTTTCTTCTTCAACTTCATGCATCTTTTTTTGGTAATAGATCAAGTTTCTTAAGTGCAATTACAAAAGAAAAAGATATTAGATTTATTTACCAATCTAAATCCCAATATTTATTACCTTGTTGAAGATGGAAAGCCAATCATCCCAAAATAATTTTCTAGCGAGTTTACTTTAATCAAGAATGCATCACTTAAAGCAAAATCAAGCCCCATGATTTGCAAGATTTTGAATGATGGTGTTATGCCAAGGATTTGATAGGTGAGTGACAAGATTTTCAATAGGACCAGTATGTGTTACAGAAGCTTGTACCATAATTCCAACCATAGCAACCATAGCCAACCGACCTGCACCAACCACATAACCAGCTATATGAAAACTAAATCATCTCTACTGGACTTGCAAAAATGTTGAATTAAAATATCAAAAAAGGTGAAAATATACCATTTTTTATCTCTTTAAGCTTCAAAAGTTTGGATTTTCTAACATCTCGTGCCAAACCAATAGGATTGAAAAGAGGTCCACCTGGGTACCTATAATTTAAAAAACAATTAGAATTTGATCGACGAGTTGCATACTACTAAATATGATTTTGGAAAGTTTGTGTAACAAATATATATGCAAACGCGAGCGTGCACAAACACTCACACAACCCACCCATCTCTCTCCCTTCTCTCCAGCCGCTCCCGCCTCGTCCCACTCCCGCCTCCCCCCCGTCTCCCCCTTCACCCCCTCTCTCTCTCTCTCGTATATGACCAATAATTACTGCAACTTACCCAATTTCAAGACCCTCAAGGGCTGGCTCCAAACCAAAAAATGTGCCTTCCTTTGCTTGAGAACCAGGATCAAGAAAATCCATGTATCTTTTGGTTTCTACAAATCTGCAACAAATTGACTTTATGGTAAATACCAGAATGCAATCTTATTTTATTCTGATAATGATAGATATCTATATTGAAAAAGGAAAAAATAGTGTTATATTGGCGAAATCTTTATAAATGACAAAAAAAATGAGCATTGGAATAATATCAGAAAGAATGCAAAATTATACAGTCCAACTACAAACTACAAAGATAATAATCTGAACAATCTGAAGCAATAAACATCAGGCATTTATGGAAAATTAGTAGCCAAATTGTTGAGTGGGTCATATTGAATACATTCTCAAACTTACCAACCTTTATCGAAATTTCCAATCCTCAATTGAAGATACCTCATCTTTTATAGTAGGTAGTATTTCTCAAGTAGATTGGACAGAACATAACCGCTGTGTGTATCATATAGAATACTGAAATAAAAGATATTATAGGCAGAACATCAATCATTTAATTGAATGGCCCTTGTTCCCAAGTTTGATGGCTACATGTGCTATATGAGAATTTTAGACTTTTTCTAGTAAGCTTTATATGTTTACTTTTCCTTGAACTACTACTGTCATGCTTTAGAAAACACTAAGCTATTTGAAACTACCAAGAATATGGAGTGACATCAAAGTTGTAGAGAAAACCATAATCTGAAGAGATATAGTAGCTTACCCCATCAAAATGAGTTGAACGATAAAGAGGGTCTCTGTATTAGCAAACTCAAACTTTGTAGCACCTGCCTCATACCATAGAGGTATGTTTTTCAACCCAGCTAGACGAAGTAACTGTACAGCAAGGGAAAAAAGAAGACCGGGACCTTAAATTCTCAAATATTCTGGCTGGCACCATTGATAACCCTAAGTTTTATCAGTAAAAATTCCTTATTATGTTACAAATTAAAGAATTATTTGATTTCATCCTATACTGAAAATATATAAACATGTACTATGGGAAACTTCAGGATACTAGGTCTTACACTCTTTAACTGCAAAAGTTAGGTCTATGTATTCATAATCAACGTATCAAGAGACTTCAGCACAACTAATTCTGATTTTAGTTTTAATCCTTCTAAACTTCTACAACTTGAATAAAAAAGATGAAAAATATATATTTCCAATTACCAACACATACCAGTCAACCAGCTTCATCAATCACATGAACAAAATTAATAGAAAAGATTGATAAGGCTGGCTCAAAGATGAATATATATCCCAATCCCTCAGTTTGAGATTTGGCAAAATACTAGACCAGTCTTTAAATATAGTTTTTACTCGTATAATGACCATGGTAAACATAGATAGCATATCTATCAAGGAATGAAATTTTCACCATAAGTCTGGACATTTCCAGGCGATTTATTTAACCATTGAAGCACAATCCAATAAATGATAATAGTGAAATCAATCACTGGATAAAACAATATTATTAACAGTTGATCTGATGGTTTAATATTTCACTTGCAACTGAATTTGTAGTGTAGTACCGAGCTTCAATCTGAAAAGGAGCATAGTTTATATGTTGAAATAGTTTTGCATTCTCACATAAATGTGAGGAAAGTATAAACAATCTTTAGTATCATGTCTTTGCCTGAATTTGACAGTGCATATTTTAATGACATCAATGCAAAATCCTTGCCTGGTTTTTTATTTCACTTGCAACTGAACTTCTTGTGTTGGACAAAGCTTCAATGTGAAAAGGAGCATCCCTTATCTATTGTAAATATTTTTTAGTTAACTGTAAAAAGAGTACAAACAATCGATAGTGGCACATTTTTACTTGGACTTGACTGTGCAGATTTTCATGACATGTGAAAGGGATCAAATCACCACATTTCATCATCTCAGATGGGGGTAAAATCATTGTTTTCCTAGAAAAAGTAACTGTAAAGAAAGGACAAAACAAATCAATGCCTTAAATTCTCAAACATTCTTCCAAACAGCATTGAGAAACACATATCAACACTGTAACTGTACAAGGGCGAAAAACAAATCAACATCACAAATTGTCAAATATTCTACTCAAATCCAGTGAGAACTTAAGTTTTTTCCTTCGAAAGTCTTTATTATGTTACATATCAAAGAGAATTAAGTGTGGAAGCTCTTGAGAAAGTGTTTTTGTTCAGACAATGGCCATCAACCACCTGTCATATTGGTTACAACCAGTCCCAACCAACTAACCAAGAATTAAATATGCTCCTACGAACACATAGCTGAAACACATGATGATTATCAATTCCTTTACTTAATAACAACAAAAAATAGTAACTGCCAAAATTGGGAACATGGTACAGAGAAGAGAAGACATGATTACAAATATATATTATAGATTCAGACATTTACAGAATGATGTTACAACAATCCAAATTGTATCCTTACATGGATGCTAAAAAGGTTAAAGTCTGATCTGTGATACTGTTTTCAGTATCAGTTAGGATAGTTCATTAAGATCATAAATAGATTTATTACAAGTTCCCTCTACTTGAGATGCTTTGTCCTGAAAGAATGGGGAGAGATGATTCTCCGAAAATGCCTCATGTTGTGGTAAAAATTCTTCCACTTGATTTAACATTAGGTTATTTTGCTAGAACACATATTCCCTGTACATGTTTTGACCACACTTCACATTCAAGCACAAGTTTTCCTCTTCATTAAGGACTGCAAATTAAGTCTCAACAAGAGAATACACACCAATTTCTTCTTGACACAAGACCCATGAAAAACAGTGTGGATGCAACTTGATCTTAGTAATTTGAATACATTAGCCACTGGATCAATCTTCATACTAATCTGGAAGGTTCATAAAACTTAAATTTCCAGCCACTCTGCTTCAATGAAATTTGCTTGTACTCCTGAAGACATACAAAGACCCAGTCTCACTTAGATTCTCCCTTTGTTAATTAACTTGCTACTACATCAATTGCAAGCACATCATATTTCTCTTAGATATGTGGAATATCTTTTGAGACTCTTCCCGATAGTTTATAACAGTTAGTACTTTGATACTAGTTATTACAAATCTTTTGAAATGCAAGCATTATTTCAATGATTGAGACACTCCTCTTGCAAAAGGGTTTTACCACTCCAAGGTTCTTGTTCCTAACTCAGAAGAAATTCTGGATATGTCAATATTTATCCTTTCAACACATTTAGTTACCACTTTGGGTTGTTTGATCTAGAGGGAATAAATCTTCCTGCAGCTATATTGGCTCTTTTTTATTCTTCATTTAATATAGCAGTAGCATTATGCCACTACATGGGACCTATCTAATTGTCAAAGATGAATCTTCTCAGACTAGCAAGAATCTTGTTTTGCTTGGCTACCAATTAATCTTTTGAAATGCAAGCATTATTTCAATGATTCAGACACTCCTCTTGCAAAGGGGTTTTACCCACTCCAAGGTTCTTCTTCCTTTGTTGAAGGTGGCTGTGGGAATAGTTAATTGAATGACTCCTAACTCAAAACAGATTCTGAATATGTTAATATTTTTCCTTTCAACACATTAAGTTACCACTTTGGGTTGTTTGACCTAGGGGGAACAAGTCTTCCTGTGGCTATATTGGCTCTTCTTTATTCTTTATTCTTCATTTAATATAGCAGTTGCATTAAGCCACTACACGGGATCTTTCCAATTGTCAAAGATGAATCTTCTCAAACTTGCAAGAATATCGTTTTGCTTGGCTACCAATCAATCTTAGGCTGCACTGCAGGGTTGCCACTATGCCTAGTCAATTTGTGCATGCAACCATATCAGCAGTACAAAGTTGTCTAGACTATATGAATTCTCAGTTTACAAGTTGAAACTTAAATAAATAAAAGTCAAAGGAAAGAAAGGCAAGGGAATAAGATTCCTTTTAAAGACAAATCCATTTACAGATTTAACAACATGCAATTCTACACAGCTTTTACAAACTGTAAGCTACACCTGTTAGCATTTCTCAACATGATATAGGAATGATGCAAAACTTTAAAGAAGATTTACAGTGATTTTAAAGCATGCAACTATCAGCCAACCACAAATGTGCATAAATCTAACATGAATTCCATGAAGATCAAACAGTTTAAAAAAGAAAAGTTTTATCTTAAACACACTTACTCGTTTGCGAAATTTGCATAAACAGTAAACATGTAAAACATGTATCTACTATGTTACACCCCTACATACTCATCTTTGGGAGGCCATTTTCTCATGTTTCATCATGTTTTCTAGTCAAAATTGTTGCCAATTAGAACTAAGTGCCATGGTTATCTCTTTAAGATTTGAATCAGTGCCGATCTGTCTTTCGAAAGTATTTGCAAAGCAAGCAAAAGAAAGCCATGATCTCACATGTGTTGTTGGTCTAAGAGAAGTTGAAAGCAGATCAAATGCCTTTGGAAGTGGGGCAACTCTTTGAGCAATTTTTCATGGTAAAAGATAGCGTGAAGCTCTTTGCAGATGTCAACCAAAAATAAATGGAAGTAACATATGAAGTGGGCACCATTGAACAAGATGCTAGTGACAAAGGTGAGAAAGATGTCTGATTGAGAAAGCAAAGACATGGTTTTAGTGACAAGGATGCCCATAATACATGCCTAAGAAAGAGTATAAAAACTTAAGTGGTAGATGTGATGCTCAGGCATGCTTGGAGTAGTGAAAACAAACACCTAAGTGGCAGAAATGACAGAAAAACATTCCTAGGAGTGTTGATGAGTAACATAAGCCTACATAAAGTGTATCCAGACAAAGTTTAGTGACATGCATGACAAAAACAAGCACTTGTCTGTGTTATAAGTGTCTAGACTCTAGACTGTTGGCAGTTGTTGTCATTGATGTCAACACTGATGGTTGTGTTATTGTCATTGATGTTAACGCTAAAGAGATTGTTGGCAGCTGTTGTCAAATCTGATTGCTAGGTGTAATTGAAGTCCGCACTTGTGTTACTTGTTGTTAGCCCTTGGCATTGGTTGTCTTTGTTATATTCAATATGGGCTAACATTGGATGTCATGTTTTATCAAAGAAGAGAAGAGTTGATGAAGTTCATAGTTGGATGTCATGTCTTATCAAAGAAGAGAAGAGTTGATGAAGTTCATGGCTGGGTATCATGCCTTATTAAACAAGGATTGTTGATGTTCATATAATGGATTATTTCTATCCGAAAAGTTGGTTTCAAATGATATGTTCAGATGAGGATTAGAAGCATGGCTAATGTTGGAGAGATGTTGTTGAAGGTCTACAATATGTTTCTTGCTCTCTCCTAATGTTCCTGATGATATATGTGTTGCTGAAAGGAAAATCTGGTCTCTGCAAATTGCTCAAATGTTTCTAGTTCAGGAAGATGGATTGAAGTCTATCCGGGAGAATGCTCCGCATTCCTCCGTCGTTACAGTTTTGGTCTTGCGGTTTGGGATTCAATGTCAGTGCTCTATGTACGTTGCACTCCTATCTTTTCAGGCCACCTATGTTGCCAAGGAGGTTCTTGTGAACTGCAGAATGTTGGCAGTGTTGCTAGTTGTCTAGACTAGTCCAGGAAATGCTATACGTTTCTCCACGTTGATGTCTCTACTCCTGCGGCTTGGTGAATGTGCTCACAATGTTTGTGCAATGTCTCAGTTCCAATATCATATGCTGAAGTGGTATGCAAGTTGTTCTACAAATGCACATCATCCGATTATGTATCCTGTATTTCATGAACAAAGTTTTTTGTACTTGTTTGGTCTGTGATGGTTGTTGATGGCATGACAGTATAAATAAAGTGTATGGAAATGATGTTGTGTAATGTCCCCTTCTCGCTCCTGAGCAGTGCAAAGACTCAATTAGCCTATTCCAGAGTTCCCGTAGGCTAGTTGATGTGGTTAGGGGACTCAGTTGCCAGCATTGTTGTTCAATGTTGGGTTTTCCGGAGGGTTTCTATTTATAGCAGTTGCTGGTCTTGGTGTTGATATCTTCAGTTGGTCACAGGTTTCCCCATTGGTCTTCAGTTTCGCTCAATTTGGGTGTTTGGGCATATGCTTACTATTTATAGCAATGCTATTTTTAGTAAGTCTCCTTTGGGGGAAGTTGGTCCAAGGTCAATGTTCTTGCAACAACATTATTATCCAGTTTTCAGTTGGAGAGCCTAAGGTTGCAGTTTAATATTTGCTTGTTCGACCACTTAAGTGATTTAATAAAGTTACATATAAAGTTAAATTATAAACTTTATTTAAAGGGGAAAAGTGGTCATGTAAAGTGTACCAAGGCGCCTAGTGAACAACTTTAAGTTGTTTTTAAAAGTTTATTAAATATTATATCCCCTCCTTAAGCTTGGACGCCCATGAGAAGGGAGATAACATTTTAAAATGTTAAAATATTAAAAGAGGAGAAGGGCATACATTCTTAGAGAGAAATTAAAAGCCTTTTGAAGTCCATTCTCCCTAATTGTTTATAATATGAGTTTGGCTCTCATTTTCATCATCCAGCCTTGATGACATACTGATATGCTGTCGGATTTCCTTCTGGTTGCCTGGGCTGCTTTGTGAGGATGAAATCACTCCATCGTATTGGCTGTTTCGGTGGTGAAATATCCACCCTAATCAGATATTGGTGTTGATTTTCAGTTGAGATCACAGGAGCTTCATGAGTTCGATTATTGGAGAAGAAATGATAAAAATCTTTTAGTATTTTTAGAGGTTTTTGGTGTGTTTTCATCTGCTTTCAGTTTTGGTGTGAGTTTTGAAGATTTGGAGTGTTTATTCACAGTTTCTGGGTGACTGCAACAATGGACCTGAACCTGATTTTTGATTCATAGCTCTCATTACTGCCTGAAGTATTTGTTCTAGGTATTGTCTCATTTTGAAGCTCTCTCCAAGGTGATTCCATTGAGTACTTGTTTGCAATTTTTGGAGGAGTATTTGATTTTTTAGGCCAGACCAACCTATCTTGGAGGGCCGCCATTGCTCCTCAGTTCACTGTTTTTTAGGGCTTGCAAAGTGGAGTTTGGAGTTGGGTTTTTGGAGCTAGAAAAGTAAAGCTTGGATGTGGAGAATAGGGAGGTTTTTGAAGGCAAAGCATGTGCTGTTTTGGGTGCTCATTCAGGAGCCTTATTGCTGCTGTAACAACTTTACTAGGTCTGATATAAATGTTGTGTCTTTCTGATATTAAACAGAAAATGAAAAGCCATATTGTTCTTTACTAATCCATTTGAAAAAAACTTTAGTCTTCTTGTATTATTGTTCTTGCAGTCTCCTTTTATTTGTATGCATCTGAAGCACTCAAACAAATACAAAACAACATTAAACAAATAGACCAGCAACGTTGGGTTATCAAAAAAAAAACAAGGGTGCTATCTTATAGTGGTATCAAAGCCAAACCCTTCCTGCCATCCTATGTAGACATTGAAAACAGCACTTGCATTCTACGAGCGCAAGAGAACAGAGGTATATTCAGAGAGAAATAAGGAGAGGTCAGTGGCAACCCCCCACCTATTTTGGAAGGTCAAACACTATCAAAGGTATTAAGGGCTCATTGGGAGACTTCTCAAGAAACAGAAATGCAGCCAGATAATCGTGGTGGTGATGAGAGAATATTTGGTGGTGAGGAAAGAACATTTGGTGGTGAAGAGAAATCCTTTGGTAATAGGGATGATAGAGGGAAAGGGAGAGCGAGAACACTGAGTCCTAGAAGAAGGTTTAAGAGGAAACTAGATGCAATGATGGATATGATGTCTCAAATGATTGGGAAAATGGGGCAAAATGTAGTGGTGCAAAACAACCCACGGGATAATACAGGGCATATAGGAGAGCATAGTGCCTCAAATCAGCAAGGTGGCAATGGGGGACAGCGAACTACAATTAACACATTCATCTCATCTAGGCCATTTAGGCCCACTTTCTTAACTCCGGAGACACCTCAACCCAATCCAAAAGATTCTATGTCGTTCATGGATAGCGTAAGACATAACCATGTTGAGTATAACTCACTCCCTGATGAAATTAAGAATGATTTATCTTATAATGAATTCATGGACATGAAAAGAAAAAGGAATGGCAATGGGAGTCGATATGATCAAAGAGGACCAGCAGTACAAAGGGACTTACAACATTCCATCAGCAAGGTTACACTTGCTCATTTTGATGGGAGTGACGAGTGTTCAGCTAGGGCTTGGATACAGAAGCTTGACAATCATCTATCCCTTAGACCCATGGCAGAGGAGGAGGCAATTAAGTTTGCCACGTTACACTTGGACGGGGTAGCACATGAGTGGTGGTACCATGGCCTAGTCACCTTGGGTCATCGGTCTATCACTACATATGATGAGTTCACCACTAGACTCATTGAAAGATTTGATAAACAAGACCCTAAGATTCATTTCAGAGAGCTGGCCCAACTTAGGCAGTATGGCACAATTGAGGCATACATTGTAGAATTTCAGAGACTTTCAGTGATGGTTATAGGAATTTCAGAGAGGAGGTTAGTAGTCTTATTTAGTGAAGGTCTTATGGCATGACTCAAGGGATGGATTAAGGCTTTTGACCCACCAACTTTGCACGATGCTATGAAGAAAGCGAGTATGGAGTGGGCTGCCCCTAAAGCAAAAATTCAATCCAAACCCTTTGTTCACAAAAAGGATAAAAGACCTCACACTAAAGATCCTACACAACAGAAAAATTCAATCACAAGGTTGGATGGAGACACACTAAATGACCTCAAAAGAAAGGGCCTATGTTTCAAGTGTAGAGATAAGTGGTCTAAGGATCATGTATGTGCAAAGGGGGCCATAATACATCAAATAGAGTACTATTTTGCTGACGAAAGTGGTTCTGATTTTTTGGACCGGCAATCAGAGTTTGATGATAAAGAGAATGAAGAGCCTCCAGAAGAGGTTGAAAAGGAGGAATCAAAGGAATGTAAACTTGCCCAGCTATATAGCTTTCAGAAGAATGAGTCCTTACACATTAGAGGAGTCATTAAGGGGCAGAGGATGATAGCATTGATTGACTTCGGTGCTACACATAATTTTATTGATGAGGGCTTGATAGCACATAGGGGACTTCAGACACAGGAAGTTGATGGATTCAGAGTAATGGTTGCAAATGGCTTCACCATAAATTGCACTCGGATGATTCCATAGCTTAGCAGCCAGTTGGGTAACCACGAGTTCAAGGAAGACATCTATGTGGTGGGAATTTGTAATGTCCCCTTCTAGTCAGTGATCAGCTCAGTAGCTCTCCAGCCTATTTCGGAAGCCCATAGGCTCGTTGAGGTGAACTTAGGGTTTCCCTTGTTTGGAGGTTTTCTTGGCATTTCTCTGAATTTACGATTTTTAGTAAGTTCTAATTTTGGCAATGATCCAGTTGGCAGCACTTCAGTGAGTTTCCATTTGTGTTGGAGCAGTTGGGTATTTTTGGTATTGGCTTTTTAAGAGAAATTTTTGGAGAGATAAATTATTTCAAAGCATTAATGTTATGTTTTTAAATTGATCCCTTGGCCTAATGTATTAACTTGAAGCTGTGTTAAAAGGTGGTTAAAAAGGGTTGACGCCTCATGGAGAAAATATTTGATATTTTATAATGTCTTTAATGCCTTGAAGTTTGGACGCCTAAAGGAGATAGAATTAAATGTCTAAAATTTAAAATATTTCAAAAAGGGAGAATAGGCATCCCTTTCTTGGAGGGAGTTCTGGAATTCGAAAGGTCATCTCCAATTCTATAAAAGAGAGGCTTTGCTCCAGCATTTGATCATCCATTGTTTATGCTATTGTTATGCTGTCAAAATGACTTCATGAATTTGGCTTCGAGGAATGCTTACCTCCTAGCATTTGTCCAATTTCGTGTTTGAAAGATAACACCTAGTTGGGATTTTGGTTGCTTCTCATCCAGACTAGCAGATTGAGCTTCGCAGATGACGAATTTTGGAGATTTCTTCAGTTTTGGAGTTGCTAGTTCTATCATGGCTGAAGGTCGATTTTGTTTACAACTTTTTGTGTGATTTTAATTTTGTTCTGGGTGTTTGCTCAAATCATTTCTAGACTAATGGCGACCCTTCTTGCAGAAATTAAGATTTTATTTTTAAGTGTTCATTTTTATCTAGTGGAATCGCCCTTTCATGAAGGTCGTACCATGTCAAGAGTGCCTTGGAATTCGTGCTAAATTATATGTTTTGTTTTGATGCAGTTTTTGTATTGGACATTGGGCGCCATCCTCCTAAAGAGCATTTGCAATTCGTTTCAGTTCATTTAGAGGTATTTTGAAGGTGTTATGAGCAATTTAGTGTGTTTCAGTTTGCTGGTAGACATTCTCAGTTTGCTGGTTATTGTTATCAGATTTCTAAAAGTTCAGATTTTGGCTTATAATTTGGTAATTGAGAAGATTAAGAGCTGAAAGAATAATCCTTCAAATATTTGCATTGATTTTATCATTGTAACACTTGTAAATCGCAGATTTATTTCATTGTAAGGCTGTGAATTAGTAGTACTAATCCAATCATTATTATTGCTGCATTTACTTGTGAATTCTAATGCAAACACTTTAACCCCTGGACGGTTTACCGCCAGTGTGGAGGAAATTGATTCGTATCTTCATCTTTCACCCATTGTTTAAGTGACAAATCCCCACTATTGAGTGGATGCCCGCAATTAGCGGATGAATTGTTCTTTAATGTAATTATCATCCCCCCACTGAACAAGTGGTAGTGTGGATCTCTTATGGTCGGATCACCGCCTACTTCAATTCAACAGTATTCTTCTTTTCAGTTTGCTTGCTAACAACCCCTTCCCATATGCTATCACCTCACCTATCAAAGGATCTTGGTGAACATTCTTGGCGAAGGTTACTTTCAATTTAAATATCTTTTGGAGCTAAAGCTAACATTTGGAGTAGTGTTGGTTGTGTTGGTGAAAATTTTCAAGAAAAAACTAAGGGGCACATTTCAAAATTGGGGATACGGATGTAGTGATCGGCATTAGTGGTTACGTTCATTGGGAGAGATCACTCTCAATTTTCAGACCTTAGAGTTGAAGTTTAAGTCTGATAGTAAGAATGTGGTATTGAGAGGGATTTCTAATGGTGGGCCTCAAGTTGTTTCTTGTAAGCGTATGGAGGAGCTTTTTAGACATGACCAGGTGGAGTGGGTAGCAGAGTGTATAGTCATGCCTACAGTTACAGAGGAGCAAAAGCGTTCATATCCACCTAACATACAGGCTTTGCTTACTAAGCGAAGCAAGGTTTTTGGTAGCATACTTCCAGGGAGGCCACCTGACAGGGGTATAGAGCATATCATTGAGCTAGAGGAGGGCACTAAAGTAGTGATCACCACACCATACAGGCACTGAAAGAGACATAAGGATGAGATAGAAAAAGCAATCAAGGAGCTTTTGGATATGGGGCATATCAGATTGAGCAAGAGTCTATTTGCTTCTTCAGTGGTGTTAGTGAAGAAGAAGGATGGGACTATGCGCATGTGCATAGATTACAGGGCTCTCAATAAGAAGACAATTAAAAATAGGTATCCCATCCCACGAATTGATGAGCTCATTGATGAGCTACACGGAAAAGTCTATTTTTCTAAGATAGACTTGAGGTATGGGTTATCATCAAATCAAAGTTAGAGAGGAGGATACTGAGAAAACAACTTTCAGATGTCATTGTGGACATTTTGAGTTTCATGTTATGCCATTCGGGTTGACTAACGCTCCTACTACTTTTCAGTCTTGCATGAACAGAGTCTTTAAACAGCAGTTGCGTTGGTTTGTTTTGATTTTCTTTGATGATATCCTTATTTACAATAGATCATGGGAGGAGCACTTGAGGCATTTAGATGAGGTGCTGGGTATTTTGGAGAGTGAATCATTGTTTGCCAAGGAGTCCAAATGTGATTTTGGCACATGATTGAATTGTTGTATCTTGGGCACATTATCAGCTCAAAGGGAGTTAGTGTTGATCCTGAAAAGATCAAGGCTATTCTTGATTGGCCTCCACCTACAAATTTCACACAGTTGAAGGGATTTTTCGGGCTATGTGGCTTCTATAGAAGGTTTGTCAAGGGATTCTCACGATTGGCTGCCCCACTTACCGATTTGACCAAAAAGGGGGCATTTGTATGGTCTGAATCAGTGCAGCAATCATTTGATAAATTTAAGCAGTTGATGAGCACGTGCCCAGTCTTGGCCATTCCAAACTTTTCCAAGCCTTTCAACCTTGAGTGTGATGCTTCAAGTGAAGGCATAGGTGCAGTTCTCACACGAAATAAACACCCTATAACTTTCGAGAGCAGGAAGTTGAGAGGAGAGAGAGCTTACTCCATTTATGACAAGGAGATGTTGGCAATCATGCATGCACTTGCCAAGTTCAGACAATACCTTGTGGGGGGGCAGATTTGTAGTGAAGACCGACCATAACAGCCTTAAGTATCTTCTTGGTCAGAAGGATCTCAATGAGAGAGCAGAAATGGGTGAGCAAACTTTAGGGGTATGACTTTGACATTGAATATGTCAAAGGAAAAAGGTATGTAGTGGCAGATGCTTTGTCTAGGAGGCCTCATTTGAGTGCTATTTCAGTCATAGCAGCATATTGGAAGGAGAAGATTGAGGCTGATTATGCTAAGAATGCACTTGCAAACAACATTCTAGATAGGTCTTTATAGGATGATAAATACCAGGTGAAGGATGGTCTCATATATCATAAGGATAGAATATGGTTGACTCCTGATTCTAAGGTGAGAGAGCATGTTTTTAAGGCTTTTCATGACACCCCGATGGCTGGCCATCCAGCATATTATAAGACTTACAGGAAGATCTATGAGAGATTCTCATGGAAGGGAATGAAGGATGACATCTTAAAGTATGTACGTGAGTGTCAAGTATGCCAACAGAATAAAAATGAGCATACTTATCCTGTTGGTTTGTTGCAGCCCCTTCCCATTCCTACTTAGAAATGGGAAAGCATATCAATGGATTTTATCACAAAGCTTCTAAAGGTGCAGGGGAAGGACAATATCTATGTGGTGGTTGATAGATTGACAAAATTTGCTCATTTTTTCGCTATATCAGCAAGGTTTTCAGCAGTGTAGGTGGCAGATTTATTTTTCCGAGAGGTATTCAGGCTTCACGGGACACCCAAGAACATTGTCAGTGATAGGGACAGCAAGTTTATGAGCTTGTTTTGGAAGGAGTTATTCAGATTATGTGGCACGGAGTTGACCCCTAGCACTAGCTACCACCCTCAGACTGATGGGAAAATTGAGGTGGTGAACAAATGGGTGGAAGGTTACCTACGCAACTATGTTTCAAGGTAGCACAAGGCGTGGGTTAAGTGGTTGCACCTAGGAGAGTACTGCTATAATTCTACCTTTCATATGTCTTTACGGATGTCTCTATTCATGGCATTATATGGTTACGAAGCTGAGCTTCGTTGATCTACTTTTTGGAGATTGTAGAGTGCCTACAACCAGAGATCTCCTTCAGGAGAGTCAGGACATCATGAGGTCTCTAAGAGAGAATATACAGCATGCTCAAAATCAGCAAAAATTATATGTTGACCAGCATCGTGTTGAGCGAGCTTTTGAGGTTGGAGACATGGTTTACTTGCGGTTGCATCCCTACAGGCAGTCCACTCTCAAGAAGAGTGAGTCAGAGAAGCTTAAGCCTCAATTTTATGGTCCTTTCAAGGTGATCAAGAGGGTTGGAGATGTAGCCTATGAGCTGGACTGGAGCTACCTAAGGACAACAAGGTACACAATGTTTTTCATGTTTCCCGCCTTAAGAAAGCACTTGGCCGGAATGAGGTACCTTCTACAGAGTTGCCTCCTTTGGATGAGGAAGGCAAGTTGATATTGACTCCTGAGGCTATATTGGAGGTCCGAGAGCATACACTACGCAAGAGGGTGGTTAAGGAGTATTTGGTTAAATGGAAGAATTTGCCAATTGAGGATGCTACTTGGGAGAGTGAGCAGATATTGCAGCATCCTGAGTTACGATTGCTTGAGGGAAAGCAATCTTGGGAAGGGCGGACTGTAATGTCCCCTTCTCCCTCCTGAGCAGTGCAGAGACTCAATTAGCCTATTCCAGAGTTCCCGTAGGCTAGTTGATGTGGTTAGGGGACTCAGTTGCCAACATTGTTGGGTTTTACAAAGGGTTTCTATTTATAGCAATAGCCGGTCTTGGTGTTGATATCTTCCGTTGGTCACAGGTTTCCCCATTGGTCTTCAGTTTCGCTCAATTTGGATGTTTGGGCATATAATTACTATTTATAGCAGTGCTATTTTTAGTAAGTCTCCTTTGGGTGAAGTTGGTCCCAGGTCAGTGTTCTTGCAGTAGCATTATTATCTAGTTTTCAGTTGGAGAGCCTAAGGTTGCAGTTTAATATTTGCTTGTTCGACCACTTAAGTGATTTAATAAAGTTAAATTATAAACTTTATTTAAAGGGGAAAAGTGGTCATGTAAAGTGTACCAAGGCGCCTAGTGAACAACTTTAAGTTGTTTTTAAAAGTTTAATAAATATTATATTTCCTCCTTAAGCTTGGACGCCCATGAGAAGGGAGATAACATTTTAAAATGTTAAAATATTAAAAGAGGAGAAGGGCGTACATTCTTAGAGACAAATTAAAAGCCTTTGAAGTCCATTCGCTCTAATTGTTTATAATATGAATTTGGCTCTCATTTTCATCATCCAAACTTGATGACATACTGATATGCTGCCGGATTTCCTTTTGGTTGCCTGGGCTGCGTTGTGAGGACGAAATTCCTACATCGTATTGGTTGGTTTTGGTGGTGAAATATCCACCCTAATCAGATATTGGTGTTGATTTTCAATTGAGATCACAGGAGCTTCATGAGTTCAATTATTGGAGAAGAAATGATGAAAGTCTTTTAGTATTTTTAGAGGTTTTTGGTGTGCTTTCATTTGCTTTCAGTTTTGGTGTGAGTTTTGAAGGTTTGGAGTGTTTATTCACAGTTTATGGGTGACTGCAACAATGGACCTGAACCTGGTTTTTGATTCATAGCTCATTACTGCCTGAAGTATTTGTTCTGGGTATTGTCTCATTTTGAAGCTCTCTCCAAGGCGATTCCATTGAGTACTTGTTTGCAATTTTTGGAGTGTTTGATTTTTAAGGCCAGATCGACCTATGCTGGAGGGCCGCCATCTTGCTCCTCAGTTCACTGTTTTTTGGGGCTTACAAAGTGGAGTTTGGAGTTAGGTTTTTGGTGCTGGAAAAGTAAAGCTTGAACGTGGAGAATAGGGAGGTTTTTGAAGGCAAAGCATGTGTTGTTTTGGGTGCTCATTCAGGAGCTTTATTGCTGTTGTAACAACTTTACCAAGTCTGATATAAATGTTGTGTCTTTCTAATATTAAACAGAAAATGAAAAGCCATATTGTTCTTTACTATTCCATTTGAAATAAGCTTTAGTCTTCTAGTATTATTGTTCTTGCAATCTCCTTTTATTTGTATGCATCTGAAGCACTCAAACAAATATAAAACAACATTAAACAAACAGACCAGCGACAGGGGTTTTCGAAAAAAAAAAAGGGGTGCTATCTTACATGTTGGATGTTCAAGGAGCATCCCTATGTGATCCGCATGATGCTAATTGGCCGCTTTGGTGTCACATTGTGTCTTGAGTTGGCTTTCTAGGTTATTTGTGGATATCTAGCCAACATAGCTTGTTCCTTAGCTTGTGCCATGTGTTTCGGTGGTTGCACCAACAATGGAAGATGTGTCATGATAGATTTGGGTCCCGACCTATCCTATTTGGGACCGCATCAAGTAAATTCAATTGAAAGTGTGTTTATGGGTTGATTGAATGTGTTCTTCATTGTTTTATCCACACGTTTTATTGATGCCGGCTTAGATTGATGTGCACCTACATATAAATCATTTTGGATCACATTGAATGGACTCTTAAGATTGTTTTGGCCCTCTCTATCTTCGGGATAGGACCGCATTTTGTTTTGGTGTTCGACCAATTGTTTTCATTGTTTATTCTTTTTCTCAATCAACCTAATTGAAGAATTGAAGTGTTGCGTTGGATATAGATGCGAGATCATTTCAGTTGCAACAAGACGAGAGTAGTGTACAAGTTTGAAGAAGCAAGTGTGCGAGCTGTATTGAATATCCAGCAGAGATAGTGCCAAAGTTTGTAAAAGAAAAAAGTCAATTGTGCTATAATGCCTCAGTCAACAAAGAGTTGTGTTAGCAATCATTGTAATTCTCTTTAAATCATTTTGTATCCTACTTTGGGATAGTGAATCTCATCAGGTCCCTGTATCTTTCTCTTGGAATTGGTTGGTACTTCAGTGTTGCAAGTCCTATTTGTATCTTGCCCTAGGTAGTGAGCCTTCCGGCAAATCTTTTTGGCAGTAAGCCTTATATTGTGAGTTAACTCTCACCGTGGTTTTTCCCTCATTGGGTTTTCCACATAAATCTAGTGTCTCCTTGTGCATGTGTGTGTTCTTTGTTTTCATCTCTTTGTTGCTGATCTAATTACTCTAAGTTACCGGGTTCTTCTATTTTACCCCCGGTTCTGGTCCTGGTTCGCTCCTGGTTCGGGTCCTGGTTCGGTTCGCCTGTGGGTTCGACCAGGGTCCTTCATTTTTGGGTCTGGTTCGCCCAGGCAGAACCCAAGAGAACCCGGGCAGAACCCAAACAGAACCCAGGCGAACCAAGACAGAACCCACATGCCTAGGCATCCAAAAATTGGTTTTTTGAGCATTTTTTTTTATATTTGGTATCCAAAAAGTGGTTTTTTGAGCATTTTTTTCCAGTTTGATAGATATTCTATTTAATCAAACTTAACACAAGACCGAGGTAGATTGATTGACACAACTAAGAACATGCATATATATCATTGGCAAGCAAAACTAGATTATTTCTGGCCTCATATAAGACTGGTTTTTGCAATATACTATGCTCAGAAATTAATATCAGATTACAACCAATTCAGGAATTGTTTTAGAACTTAATGACAATATGTTTTCAATAGAATGGACTATAGCAACAGGGCCTATGCTTATACACTGGCTATTCAATCTGTTACAAAGTATTTCCTAATGCTCCTTTACAAGCTTACATTAAACTCAGACTCAGAAAATAGAAGCAACTCAGATTATTTCTCCAGCCATCAGAAATCAGACATCTGAGAGAACAACCAGACCTGGTATCATCATGCCATGCTAGAAAAGGTGAACAGCAGCAACATAATTCAAGTTTATATGAATGTTTTAAATGACATTCAAGTTTATGGTGGTTTTGTTGTTTATATGATGTTATGTGATATTCTAATCCTAATTCATGCTTCTAGGCTGCATATATATATATTTTTACATGTTTTTTGTACTAACGAACCCAAAACAAACCAAACCCACCCCCCAAAAAATTTAGCCGAACCGGCGAACCGAACCCCCGAACCCGAACCCGAACCCGAACCCGAACCGGCTACTTAGTAATTACTGCTATATCTTTCATCGGTTAAGTTTGTTGAAGGTGTTAGAGATCCTAATTGTTATAATCTACTCTAGTATTGCTCTGGTTAAAGTTATATCTTTATTTGCTAAAGAAGTTTGAGTTGTGTTGAAAGTTTCAAGTTCCAGAAGGGGTTAAGTTTTTGTGTAGATTGATTCAACCCCTCCCCTCTCAGTCTCTAGAAGTGTTCAACAATTGGTATCAGATCCAAGTTCCTCTTTAGAAGCTTAACCGCTTGAGGCAAAGATCTGGGATGGCACATGATGTATCATACAAGGGTCCTAGGTTTGATGGGACTAATTACTCCTACTGGAAGATGAGAATGGAAGGTCACCTAAACTCTCTTGATTTTGGTGTATGGGAATCAGTCAAAAGTGATTATGTTGCTTCTACCACTCCTATCACAGATCCTGTTGAAACCAGATTGTATGAATGTAATGCTAAAGCCAAGAATGCTATTCTATGATGAATTTTAAGTCTACCCAAGGTGCATGGGAGAAGCTTAGCAGTATTTATGAAGGAGATTCCAAAGTGAAGCAAGCCAAGATGTAGATCTTCAAGAGAAAATTTGAGACCCTGCAGATGACAGATGATGAAGACATTGCAAGCTATATGCTTCGGGTCCAAGAAGTTGTTACTGGCATTACTGGTCTTGGTGGAGAAGTAAAGGAAAGTGAAATTGTGAAGAAAGTTTTGAGATCTCTCCCTATATCTTACAGCCATAAAGTATCTGCTATTGAAGAATCCAAAGATTTGGATCAGTATTCAATTGAGGAAATGTTTGGTACTCTCATTGCCTTTGAGATGAAAGAATTTGATAAAGATGCTCCAAAAAGAGAAGCTACCTTCAAAGTCAACAAAATTTTTGAAGATGAGGCTCCTAATCAGAATGAAGACTTTGATGATGTTGAAGCCAACTTTGTGAGAAGATTGAACAAGGGCATTGGCAAATACAAAGGTAAGTTACCTTTTAAATGTTTCAATTGTGGAAGAATAGGTCATTTTGCATCTAAATGTCCATATAAAGAATCAAATGATAGCAATAAAAGAGACAAGATCAAGAAGGGTCTTTTCTCTAAAGAATGTAGTGGTTCCTCTAAAGATGAGGAGAATGATTCAAATGAAGAAACTCTCTTTATGGCTTCCAATACTACTGATAAAAAGTATAATGCTGACAAGTATAAGCAGTCCAACTCCTTGAGTGATGAATACATATTTTCCTCTAATTCGAATCTGGAATCTATGGAACCTGAAGGTTGGGCCTTCAATTCAAATGAGTGGGGAACTAACATTGAAGGAAAACACAGGTCTGTATTGGAAGACTTGAATGAAGCAAGAAGTCTAAATCAGAAATATGAAAGCTTGCTTGTAGAAACAAAAGAAGAATTTGAAAATCTGAGAACTCAAGCAGGAGGCAAAAGATATGAAATCAAATAAAAGAGGCAGAATGTGTAATCTTTGATTTGAAAATAAATGTTGAAGAAGGGAAAAGGACTGAAGATTGCTTGAATGGAAAGCTCAAAGAAAAAACTGTTGAATGCTTAAGGCTTGAAGAAGAAAATGCCACTCTAAGGAATGACCTGAAAAGAGAAAAGGAACAATTTGACAAAGGAGAGAAGTCTGGTCCGGAAAGTTCTAAATTAAATGAAGAGATTGTAACAAAAGAAGAGCGAGTATGTCCAGAAGACTCTAAGAAGAATGCCTCCGGAAATACATAGAATATTCATAATGGAAAGAAAGAAGGTGGATCCAATTCTGACCTGTAAGAGTCTACCACAAATGGCATTTAATTTTATTTTGATTTTTACCAATCAGACTACGTTGGCATTTCATCAAACAGTTTATTAGGTAGGCTGTTCTGAGTTTATATTCAATTCATTCACCAAATTGAGAGATGTTTTGATTCAATCATACATAACTTGACTCTACACAGATTCTATTATGCGGAAAATATATCTCATTCATTACAAACATAATTTTCAGAATGACTTTTCCAATGATCATACAATTAATGAATTTAACCTTTGCAGTCCTAGAAGTTACAGTAACAAATATAATGGTATAGAGTATATATAAAACTCTGACCTTTTCAGAATTGTAGCACCAAGTAGGTAATTTTCCATATGAATACTTCAATTTTCAATTTCCTATTAACACCCTGTTACCCACTAGCAAAGTCTCTCCCATCTGTGCCCGGGTCTTTAATTTGAAACTGAGGTTAATATAATTTGTGGCGCTTAAGATAATGAAACTTTCGTATAATATCAAACTTTCCCTGACATTTGATTCATTACGTCAAATAAGAAAGAGGAAACGGCTTCTAAAGTATTAACACCTGCGACTGGGCCATAGGGAAAGACTTCCTCTCTGATTTTTTGCGAGATTTCCCAAGGAAACGGACAAATGACTCTAAACCAAACAAGAATGAGATGCTTTTGTCATCTGCGGCTCATTAAATCATATCCTTCGCAACATTATATGCAATGCCTCCTAAGTCTTCAATTAACATTCTTGTCCAAGACTTCACACATTTTTTTTAATACTCAAGAAATCACGATTCCACTCAAACCATTAAGCGATATTATGTTTGGAGTTTTTTCCGCCTTGTTTTTTTTTAAGTCGACAATTCTACTTTTATCTTTTAAACATGTTGCTCCACCATCA
This sequence comes from Sequoiadendron giganteum, assembly GCA_007115665.2. Classification (NCBI taxonomy): domain Eukaryota; kingdom Viridiplantae; phylum Streptophyta; class Pinopsida; order Cupressales; family Cupressaceae; genus Sequoiadendron; species Sequoiadendron giganteum. The sequence goes on from CM021101.1 coordinate 403,963,226, forward strand.
GCCACATGCCTCCTTTATTCTGACACTATTTGCTAGATAAATATAAATCGGTTTCCTTTTAAGCGTAGCACATGTAAGGCAGATTAAAATATGAGGCAATTAATTCAAACAGTGATATGCTACCCGATATCTGAAGAGAAGCGATAAAACTTGAAGTTGAATAGTCACGCCTCTGAACATATTAGAAATTTTGATGTCCTTTATTTCATAGCGGCGACTTCATGTAATGCGTTGGAATTCATTACATTCGAAAATTGGCCTTTACAGACCCGCGACCCTACCAAGCTTCCGCCACTATTGCCTCTTATTGACTCGTCTGATTTTTATGCCACTCCAGGAAGATTTGATACATGAAATTCCGACTCCCTTAATCACTTAATACCTTCTTAAGCTCCCGTGCCTTCATCTTGAAACAGTTACAAATTACTTGCATACCCTGTCAATACACCTTTAATGAGATGTTCCGGAAACGTTGAAAAATGATTCAAATACATTTAATTTTCGGGCTACCCGATACTTCAAGGAATGAAACGCCTTCTTCATTTACTGGCAGCTTAACTTAATTTGAATTTTCTTTGCCAAGCATATGAATTAATACAACTTCATTAATTCATTATATGACAGCGTCAATTTATCTCTGGTACAACTCAACCAAAAATACCTTTTCCCACATTATAAATTCAAAGACTCAAATCTTCTAGAATTACGAACGCTTCAACATATGCTTGTAACCCCATTGCAAACAGTTTTCTGAATCTATCTTCTATAAGTAAACATATTAACTGCAACTGAAAATACAAGCATACTGTAATTCTGAACTGTTACCAAAGATTTTACCAAAACTCAAATCTTTAAAATCAAGCGAGAAACCTGAGTGATTTCTCCACCCATTAGCCAAGGCAGATCTTTCACTGCTGAAGTCAATCTTCTCTCAAAGGTCACCCCACCTCAAAAAGGTTGTGAATTGCGTTCACCCACAAGAACCTGTGTTCAATTACCAAAATCCAACCTGATAGCAATGAGCTCCACAATTCTTTTATTCACCTCAACCTGTAACTCTTCGTCTTCCTGACTTCTTGAATTCTCATTCCTTTTTCCCTTTAATTTTAATTCATTTGAGAATTCACTTTTTTTTAAAGTAACTTAATTAGTTTATTTGGCTTTTCATAACTTAAGTTACTTTTTTGGCGTTATTAATTTAAGTTCTTTTTTTTAATTTTATTTAACTCATTTGACAACTTAAATTGATATTTTTTTAACTTTATGCTGACATGTAAAAATTGGGACATTACATGACCAGAAGTAGAAAGGTTTTAGGAGTCCTCCGTTAGCAAAATAGCATGCTCCTAACAGGGTCAATCAATCCTTTCAATGTTACTATTTCTCTTGCAATATTTTTGGGCATAAGACTGCTAATTGTAGAGTTAGGCAAAGAATGAATAACAACATAGGAAGAAGATCTTTTGTACATCAAAAAAAACAATACTATTCTATTTCATGGATATTGCTATGCCTGCAACAACTATGGTCATAAAGCTAGTGAGTGTAGATCCAAAGTGAAGAGAAACAATTTTGTTCCTGAGCACAATGTAGTGTGCTACAAGCACAATAACATGGGACATAAGGTAAACAATCGTAGAAATGGTTCTATGAAGCCATTTGCTCAATATCAGAAAAAGGTTGAATCCCTTAATCAGCAAAAAGGGGGAAATTAAAAGATCCAGAATGAAGATCACGAGAAGAAGGATGATCCTACTCTTTTGCACTTTGCACAAGATTCTAAGACTAACTAAAATAGAGCATTATTTAATGATATCAAGTTTCCAGAATCCATGTTATAATTCAGAGATGTTTCTAGATTAGATTGTGTTGAGTTTTTTGCATCAACGTTTCGGATCACACTCTGTGACCCATCATCAGGATGGTAGAGAGCAAGAGGAGAAAAAACTCTTGCTCCTCTTGCTCTCTACCATCCTGATGATGGATCACGGAGTGTGATCCAAAACGTTGATGCAAAAAACTCAACACAATCTAATCTAGAAACATCTCTGAACTATAGAGCATTATCTCGGGGGGGGGATGTCACTTGCAGAATCTTTTGCCCCCTGAAAAGAAAAAATGTGTTAAAGGCTTCAGCATGAAGGAAGAATTGAATCAAATATGTCAGTATTTAGATCTACTATGCTCTTTGGAGTTAGATGATGTGTGAAGGTTGGTACACGTGTTCTATTTGATGTTATTCCAATTTGGTGTACCGCATAGGCTTAGAAAAGTAAGTTTCAGAAGTTCTGCCAAAGCATTCACTATGCATCCTTTCTAGCAAAAATCAAAGTGTCTTGGTCTGCATCTCTCCACACAAATAGTTTTTGCCTTGTGGTCCAGAAGTCAAAATGATAGTAATGTGAAGATATCATATTCAGATTTTCAAGTCTTTGTACCTTCTAATGTGGAAGATATCAGTGACAGTGTTCCGGTCTGGCTTAGTGAAGCAATATTGAAGGCTTGTTGTGCATTCCTCTGAAAGCAAAGTTTTTGGTATGATCCAGTATGATGCCTATCTTTACTACAGAACATTTGGTGGGTTGCCCTGCTTGCAGTATGTTTGGTTGCCAGATTTCAAGCCAATCCTAAGCAAACTCATGAGAAAGTTGTGAAGAGGATTTTCAAATACCTAAAGGGTACTCCAGATTATGGGCTATGGTAGAAAAAGGATCAAAATTTCTCTCTGAGTGCCTATACTAACGTTGACTGGGCAGGTTGTGATGATAACCAAAGAAGTACAAGTGGAAGTGCATTCTTTTTGAGATAGATTGGTCTCTTGGTTCAGTAAAAAGCAGGATTCAGTATCCTTGTCCACTGCAAAAGCAAAATACATTGTTGCAGCATCTTGCTGCACTCAAGTGTTGTGGATGAAGCAGACCTTGAAGGCTATGAAAGTGAATTATGATGAACCTATTCCTATACTATGTGACAATACAAGTGCAATTAACATTTCTAAGAATCCGGTAATGCATTCAAGGACTAAACACATTTCAATCCAGTAACATTTTTTGAGAGAAAAAGTTTTAGAACATGAGGTCAAAATGGACTATGTGACTACAAAGGGTCAAATTGCAGATATTTTTATGAAGGCATTTTCAAAGGATACTTTTGAGTATCCATGGCAGAAGTTAGGGGTTATTGCCCCTCCTTGTTCTCACTAAATGCCTAGATGGTGCATCATTCCAGGGGGAGAGATCCATGTCATATCCTTTTCTCCTAGATTGATGAGTGTTGCCCCTTAAGGGGAGCTTGCAGTAAGGGGGAGTCCTGAAGTATTTGTGCAATTGTTGTACATGTGAAGAAGAAGTGCTATTGTGTAATGTCCCCATTTTCGCCCTATGCTCTTCATTTGGATTTAGCCTATTTTTGGAAATCCATAGGCTACTCAGATGTGCAAATCAAGGTTTCCCGTTGTGGAGGTTTTGTGGTCTTTCCTCAATATTTACTATTTATAGTAAATACTATTTTTGGCAGTCAGCAGTTGTCAGACTTTAGTTCATCATGTCCTTTGGAACAGTTATTCAGAATTAAGCTTTGGCCTTTTTCAAATATTACTTAATGAAATTCTTCATTAAAAGGCAAATTGTTCTAATTTTCAGTTGACCCCTTGGCCTAAGAGGTTAACTTTAAGTTGTGTTAAAAGAGGGACTTGAAGGGTGGCGTTTCATGAAGGAATTTAAAATGTTTTAATTAATTCTCCCTTGTCTCAAGTGGGACGCCTTTTTGAGAGAATTATATCTCTTTTGAAAAAGAAATGTGAGATGGCTTTTGGCGTACCATCTGAGGGGATTGAACAGTCATCCCTCTTTCTTTAAAAGTGTGGCCTTGCTCCAGCATTTGGGTATCTCATATTATGCCAAACTTATGCTGTCGAAATGACTATTCATTTTGCACTTCAAGGAATGCTGACCTCCTAGTACCATTCTCAATTTCGTGTTTGCAAGATAACAACTAATTGAATTATTGTTGCTTCTCAAATCAGACTAGCAGATAGAGCTCAAAGACGAATTTTGGAGTGTTTTACCAGTTTTGCAGTTGTTGTTTGCACACAGCTGAAAGTCGAATTTGTTCACAGCTGAGTGTATGAATTTAATTTTGTTCTGGGCATTTGATCAAATCATTTCTAAGGTCTTGGCGACCATTTCCGGCAAGTTTCAGATTTTAATTTTGAGTGTATGATTTTATGTGGCAAAATCGCCCCTCTCAAGGGTCGTACCATTTGGAAGGCATTCGGAATTGTGCCAGTTAAATAATGAAGGCTTTTTGGTGCTGTTTCTTCATCATGACATGGGCGCCTATCCTCTAGAGGTGCTTTGCATTCAATTTCACGCAATTCGAAGGTATATTGCTTAAGTTATGAGCATTTGATTATTTTTGCAGTTGTTGATAACTCATTTCCAGAATTGCAGATTTCTAAAACAGCATTATTTCAGTTTGCTCCTTCTATATTTCTTCTTCAATTCTCGTTATGATATGAATTGTAAACACTCTATATTTTGGTGCTTGAAATGATTGGGAAATCCTTGTAATTTGCAGCTCTCTTTATTTTGTAAAAACTGTTAACAGTAGTACTGTTTCAGTTTATTTATTGTTGCATTATGTTAATAACTTCACATTAAGCACCCCTGGATGGTATACCGCCAGTGTGGATAATCTGATTTGTAATCTCTTTCATGCCCACTTTCAAGTGGTGAATCCCCACTCTTCAGTGGATGTCTGCCGCAGCAGAAGAAGTATTAATTTTGTAATCTTTTCCCCCCACTATTTGGTGGTAGCGTGGAAAGTTCTTTGGCTGGTTATCCGCCTTGTCTCATTTCAATTCAGCAGTAGTACTCCACCATATGTTAGCACCTCGCCTGTCAAAGAATCTTGAGTGCACATTCTTGGTGTCGAGTTTAATATCTCTCTTTCAGTGTAATCTCGTACTTTTTGATTCAGTAGATCCTAGGGATCCTCTGACCATATGCCTGCCCCTCCTCCTTAAGTGGTTTTAGGGCGCATTCTTGGTTAGAGTTCTTTCATGTACGTTTTGGGTTATGCTAACCTTAACGGGTGATTGATTTTGTTGTAAATGTTCACTAAAAAACAAGAAAAATTTGAGAGAGAATATTTCAATGGTATCAGAGCTTGTTTTCATGCCATCTTGTGAAAAATGGAGTTCAGTGGTCAGAAGAGTGACAGAAAAATCAAATTCTACATAAGAGGTCAGAACTGAATTCAGTTCGAATTTCAGAAGTACCGAAGATGTTACGTTATCTAAGGTCTCGGAACTGTGAGAAGTCAGATTTGATTATGGCTTCTAAAGAGGAAAGAAGATTGGCAAGGTCACTTTCCATTGCAGGTGCAAGGCTCAATGAAGAATGTCAGACAAGAGGTGAAGAAGTGAGTATATTGTCCAAGTTGGAATATCGTTTGTGCCAAGTCCAACAATCTCCTAATGAATTATTGAATAAGGCATTATCTCCAGCAGTAACTGCTTTGATTCATCCCTATTGGATAGGGCATCCAGAGGAAGAAATAAGTTTGTTGGTTACTTCATGCTTTAGTGAAGTTATAAGGATTGTAGCACCATTGATGCCTTATGAAGATGAAATTATGAAGAAGATTCTTCATAAGATTGTTGAAATTTTTCAAGATCTTGATGAAACCTGTAGCAGTCAATTTCCTAGAAGAGCTGCTATCTTGAAGACATTTTCAGATCTCAGGACAAGTAACTTGCTAATTGACTTGGAAATGCATAATCAGATTGATCACTTGATCTACTACCTTTTCATATCCACTTGGAGTGAACAAGAAGAAAGTGTTATGGCAGCAGTAAAGAATATTCTTGTTCTCACTATTAAAGAGGTAGATGAAATTCCACCAAATGTCCAATCACTCTTTTTGGAAGTATATGAACAAAAAGAAAAACGTTCTCCTATTGCTGATATGTTGTTACATGAATTGCTCAATCAATGTGAGGAGAAATTGAAGCCCCTTTTAATGAAGACAATTCAAAATAATGTGGAGAATTCCTTCACCAAAGAAAAGATTGAAATTTGGCATCCCGTGGATTTGGTAGCAGAATCTCAGGAAGAATCTACAAGTGTGCATTTGACCATGTATTCAACAGAAGAGGGTCAAGAAGCAACCATAGTTTCAAGAGAGCATGGAGACTATCAAATTGGCTCACTTGAATTTTCAGATAAAGAACATGTTGAAAAGGGAAGAGATGAACCTATAGAGCTGCTGTATGAAAAAGAAGAATTCCTTGTTATGTGTGGGGCTACTAATGATGAATCAGTAACATACCTATTCATGGAAAGTCCATTGAAGTAGAGAATAATGATATTTTCAAAGCAGCCAGCTTTGATGATTCTTTTCTCCAAAACAATGATAGTGACATGGATGGTATTGGGTTTGATTATCAAACTACGCCCGTGGAGGAAGCTATAGATGAAGATTTCAGTTTAGGTGGAATGGGAAGTGATTCATTCAAAGAGTCAACAATCCAAGAGGAGCATGATGATGTATCTCCTGTTCATCATTACAATCAAACTTTTCACAATTGGGATCTGGGCGTGATGTCACCCAGGTATGATAAAGAACCAGAGTGGGATAAATTCCCCTTTGATCCTGATGAAGTGCAAAATTCAGTTTGCATTGCAAGATTTGTTGAGGTCATTGGAGGAGAAGTTGCAGCAAATGCCAATAAGAACATGAATTTTTATGTTGAAGTTTTAAAATCAGAAAATGGTTTGGGTGCCTTTCAGAATTATACACAAAAAGAGTATCAGAACTTGAAAGGTCAAGATAGAGATACTAATTTGTTTGAAGAATTTATTGACAAGCCTTCTATTCAGGAGTTATGCACTGAAAAGGATAGGAAGGAGGCTGATTTTGAAAATCATGTCAATGAAAATGAATCAGAAAAAAAGTTGTTTAATGAGCAAAGCTTCTTTGCTGATTGTGATCAAGGGCCTAAAGAGCTGCAAGTTTTGAAGGATAACTTATTGATTTCAGAAGAGAAAATTGTTAAAGTGTTATTAAGAATTGATAGCACCCACAATTGTATTGAAGAACTCTACTGGAAGTTCCAGTTTGAATAGAGACAAAATGGAGTTAAGGATGGAGACACTCTATCCAAGATGCAAACCATCAAAGAAGCATTGGAATCAATTAAGACAGATTATTTGCATTTGCTCTTTGATAGGGATAATGCCATTAAGTTTGCAGAGGAGACCTATGATGCCTATCAAGAGAAGGAGAAAGCCGTTGATAGGCTTTGCCTTGATCTTACCTTAGCTCAGCATTCTTTATGCAAAACAGAAAACCAATTTCCTATTGCAGCCACACTTGTGGAACAAGAAGCTAATACAAGGCTAATGGAGATCGAGCAAATAGTTGAAGGAATAAATGAATTCCATAATGTTGAAACAACGCATAAGGCCAAAGAGATTCAATATGATGATGGTAATTGTAAGGTATATCAAGAGTGTGAGCGCTTGATTAGGGACGAAGAATTGCCACAAGAAGGAATAGCTTGCAGCCATGAGGTAGATGTAGTGATTGGTAATGTGTGTGGTATTCATCACGTTACATTATATGGATCAGCAACTAATGATGAGCATCCTCAAGTGGATGAAGAAGATGTACATGAATTCTATAATGACACCAACGAAAGGGATGAAGGAAATATTGTTTCTATGATGGTGTACAATAATCCTCTATCATCACATGATTTGTTAAATTATGTGGTGATTGAAAATTTCTCTGTGATTGGCGTTGGTAAGAGGTTTTATGGTTTTGACATGCATGATTTTATAGTCAAGCATGAGTTAATGTTGGTGGATCCATTCTATATGTCAAGCAACACTCTTTGGGGATGGTTAGTAAATGAGCATTTAATGATGTCCAAACTTGAACTGGTTGGTCTTCACCTAGCATTAACCAATGGAAGAGTACCATCTATCCTACGATGGTTGATTTGGTCAAGTCTCAGAAATATGCATCAAATTGTGGGAGGATTTTCAGGCTTGCCCCTTTGGTTTCTTGATTGTGCATTGTTGATTAGTGACTATTCTAAAATGCTGGTCATGGAAGGTTCAAACTTTGTATTGATGGTTGTAGCTGATTACATGGATTTGTGTGCTCAAGACTTTCACTATAGCTCTTGGAAATATGTTGGAAATTCTTTCCAAAGTGTTGGAATTTATTTTTGGTTGGGAATTCATGTTTGGAATTCTCAACATGGCTTGATGGAAATTGTTGCAAGTAGAAAAAAGGATCTTTGGAGAGATAAGGATTCAATTTTCAAAATCTTTGATGCTACTCCCATCTTTACCAATCATTTGATGATTCCTTTGGTTCATCTATTGGTGGATTGTAGAGATACTTCGAACAAAAGATGGTTCAATGATGGGTTGGAGTTTCTTGAGGGAATGCTTCCAGCCTTGGGCATGAACAATTGTGATATTATGGACGCTGATTCCCAGTGTTGCAGCTGTTGTTCAACTCCTTGCACCCTGATTTTCCTAAAATCAGTTTTTGAGTGGTTCACTTCAGAGTTCATGGGCAGATGGTATACTCATTTTTTCTCTTCTCAATATCTTATCAATGATGGTTTTTGGTTCCAAAGGTGGGAAATGATGTTTCATAGTGCTACGGATCAGACTTGGATGGTGTATAAGTTCTTTTCCGGTGGTTTTTTTTTTGTACAATCTCTTGCACTAGTATTTGGGGCAGCGAACCTTTGCTTGATTTGGTTCAACCTTCTGAGACTTTGGGGGAGAGATTGGTGGAAGTTTCTAAAGATATTCTTGAATATGTCAGAATCACTCAAAGGAGGCATTATACATCCTTGAGGAGCTTTGAGGATGCAGCTGCCATGAAATTGCAAAGAGTTGTTTTTTCCTTTGCAAATAGCTATGAAGAAGTCACAATTGTTGTTTTGATTCGGTTTGACGCTTTGAGGAGTTATTTTGATGAGAATATTTTTGAGTTGTTTAGATTATTCTTCTTTGTTCTCAGAATGGTGATTGACATTGACATTGCCGATGCCAATTCTTCAGAGTTTATTGGGTATGAGACCCTGCTTGATTTCGATTCAAATCCTTCCATGTTGTTCAGTTTGAATTTCAGGCATGTTATCTCTTGGAGGTTGCAAGAATGCTTTGTGTTGTTTTGGTGCAATGACCACATTTGTATGACCAGAGTAGAGCAGCATCAACATGGGGGGACTTTTCAGAGATGGACATGGGACCCTGGGATCCTATTTGATTTGGTGGGATCAGTTTGTAGTGTTGTGGCATTGCTTGAGGACAAGCAATTTTGGGAAGGGCGGACTGTAATGTCCCCATTTTCGCTCTATGCTCTTCATTTGGATTTAGCCTATTTCTGGAAATCCATAAGCTACTCAGATGTGCAAATCAAGGTTTCCCGTTGTTGAGGTTTTGTGGTCTTTCCTCAATATTTACTATTTATAGTAAATACTATTTTTGGCAGTCAACAGTTGTCAGCCTTCAATTCATCATGTCCTTTGGAGCAGTTATTCAGAATTAAGCTTTGGCCTTTTTCAAATATTACTTAATGAAATTCTTCATTAAAAGGCAAATTGTTCTAATTTTCAGTTGACCCCTTGGCCTAAGAGGTTAACTTTAAGTTGTGTTAAAAGAGGGACTTGAAGGGTGGCGTTTCATGAAGGAATTTAAAATGTTTTAATTAATTCTCCCTTGTCTCAAGTGGGACGCCTTTTTGAGAGAATTATATCTCTTTTAAAAAAGAAATGTGAGATGGCTTTTGGCATACCATCTGAGGGGATTGAACAGTCATCCCTCTTTCTTTAAAAGTGTGGCCTTGCTCCAGCATTTGGGTATCTCATATTATGCCAAACTTATGCTGTCGAAATGACTATTCATTTTGCACTTCAAGGAATGCTGACCTCCTAGTACCATTCTCAATTTCGTGTTTGCAAGATAACACCTAATTGAATTATTGTTGTTTCTCAAATCAGACTAGCAGATAGAGCTCAAAGACGAATTTTGGAGTGTTTTACCAGTTTTACAGTTGTTGTTTGCACACAGCTGAAAGTCGAATTTGTTCATAGTTGAGTGTATGAATTTAATTTTGTTCTGGGCATTTGATCAAATCATTCCTAAGGTCTTGGCGACCATTTCCAGCAAGTTTCAGATTTTAATTTTGAGTGTATGATTTTATGTGGCAAAATCACCCCTCTCAAGGGTCGTACCATTTGGAAGGCATTGGGAATTGTGCCAGTTAAATAATGAAGGCTTTTTGGTGCTGTTTCTTCATCATGACATGGGCGCCTATCCTCTAGAGGTGCTTTGCATTCAATTTCACGCAATTCGAAGGTATATTGCTTAAGTTATGAGCATTTGATTATTTCTGCAGTTGCTGATAACTCATTTCCAGAATTGCAGATTTCTAAAACAGCATTATTTCAGTTTGCTCCTATATTTCTTCTTCAATTCTCGTTATGATATGAATTGTAAACACTCTATATTTTGGTGCTTGAAATGATTGGGAAATCCTTGTAATTTGCAGCTCTCTTTATTTTGTAAAAACTATTAACAGTAGTACTGTTTCAGTTTATTTATTGCTGCATTATGTTAATAACTTCACATTAAGCACCCCTAGATGGTATACCGCTAGTGTGGATAATCTGATTTGTAATCTCTTTCATGCCCACTTTCAAGTGGTGAATCCCCACTCTCCAGTGGATGCCTGCCGCAGCAGAAGAAGTATTAATTTTGTAATCTTTTCCCCTCACTGTTTTGTGGTAGCGTGGAAAGTTCTTTGGCTGGTTATCTGCCTTGTCTCATTTCAATTCAGCAGTAGTACTCCACCATATGTTAGCACCTCGCCTGTCAAAGGATCTTGAGTGCACATTCTTGGTGCCGAGTTTAATATCTCTCTTTTAGTGTAATCTCGTACTCTTTGATTCAGTAGATCCTAGGTATCCTCTAACCATATGCCCGCCCCTCCTCCTTAATTGGTTTTAGGGCGCATTCTTGGTTAGAGTTCTTTCATGTACATTTTGAGTTATGTTAACCTTAATGGGTGATTGATTCTGTTGTAAATGTTCACTAAAAAACAAGAAAAAATTGAGAGAGAATATTTCATATTGATCAAAGGGGGCATGTGTTGCTGCTTCAATAGAAAATCTTGTTTCCCTTTGTTCCTAAAGTCAAAGAATGTCCTCCTACCTTCCTCAAGAATGTATGACCCATTGTCCTTGATGTCAAAGGGGGAGAGTGAGCAGTGTGTGTTTCCATCAATGCCAAAGGAGGAGATTGTTGGTAGTAGTTGTCATTAATGTCAACACTAATGGTTGTTTTGTTGTCATTGATGTCAGCATTGATGTTTGTGTTGTTGTCATTGATGTTAACACTAAAGCAGATTGTTGGCAGCTGTTGTCAACTTTGATTGTTAGTTGTAATTGAAGTTTGCACTTGTGTTACTTGTTAGTCCTTAGCATTGGTTGTCTTTGTTATATTCAATTTGGGCTAACATTGGATGTCATGTCTTATCAAAGAAGAGAAGAGTTGATGAAGTTCATGGTTGGGTGTCATGCCTGATCAAACAAAGATTGTTGATGTTCATATAATGCTTTATTTCTATCAGCAGAGTTGGTTTCATACTCATATGTTCAAATGAGGATTAGAAGCATGACTAATGTTGGAGAGATGTTGTTGAAGGTCTACAATATGTTTCTTGCTCTCTCCTAATGTTCCTGATAATATATGTGTTGCTGAAAGGAAAATCTGGTCTCCACAAGTTGCTCAAATTATTCTAGTTTAGGAAGCTATATTGAAGTCCGTCTGGGAGAATGCTCTGCATTCCTCCACTATTGCAATTTTGGTCTTGCGGTTTAGGATTCAATGTCAATGCTTTGTGTACATTGCACTCCTATCTTTTCAAGTCACCTGTGTTGTCGAGGTTCCTGTGAATTGCAAAAGGTTGGCAGGTTGCTAGTTGTCTGGACTAGTTCGGGAAATGCTCTGCATTTCTCCACATCAATGTCTTTGCTCCTACGGCTTCGTGAATGTGCTCAAAACATCTGTGCAATGTCTCGGTTCCAATATCATATGCTAAAGTGGCCCGCAAGTTGTTCTACAAATGCTACATCATCCAGTTATGTATCCTATGTTTCCTAAACAAAGGTTTTTGTACCTGTTTGGTCTATGGCGGTTGTTGATGGCATGACAGTATAAATGAAGTGTATGGAAATGATGTTGGATGTTCAAGGAACATCCCTATGTGACCCGCAAGATGCCGATTGGCCGCTTTGGTGTCGCATTGTGCCTTGAGTTGGCTTTCTGGATTATTTGTGGATATCTGGCCGATGGAGCTTGTTCCTTTGCTTGTGTTGTGTGCTTGGGGGGTTACGCCAACAATGGAAGATGTGTCATGATAGATTTGGGTCTTGACCTATCCTGTTTGGGACCGCATCAAGTAAATTCAATTGAAAGTGTGTTTATGGGCCAACTAAATGTGTGCTTCATTGTTTCTGTTTAGGTGGAAAATAGAATTCACCAAAATGAATCAACAAGATGATAAACCACTTAATTTTCCCACACAAAATACATGCAATTATGAGAGCCAAAATATGCAAATAACAATAAAAAAATGATACCTAACTATTATAGCAACTATGAGGTAAGTTTTTAGAGCTCAAAGAGGTGTGTACCTTGCTGCAAGAAGCCTGTTTTTAGGGCACAAAGGACTCGTTCACCTTTAGTGGCGAATAGGTCCCTGTTAAGGTTTCTGAAACTAAGATTTGGGTTATTTTCCTTGATGTCTGCACTCTCAGATTCCTAGTTGTCAACTCACAAAAATTTGTACTTAATTTTATAGCTTCAATTCTTTGTTCTTGCACTTTAAAGGTCAAATTTGCAACTTTGCTCTAAACTTGCTCTCCACCTGATCTTCAACCTGTAAATCTCCAAACACACACTCAAGAGAAGAAAAACTTGTTGATTGTTAGTGAATAAGGGTTTGCCTAAGTCAAACCCCTTGTAGGTAATTAAACCAAATGATGAAATAATGTAATTGAAGCATGAAACATGAAATGATGTAATCTAGATACCTTGTAATGCAAATTTGCAAACTAGCATGAAGTGGCCATGAAGAATGTAGATCTCGATCGTTGAATATGATGTGAACAATGCTTGCAAGTAGATCTTCAATGCTACATCAACTATCTTAGCTCAACCACATGCATGAATGCACTAAACCCTTGACATGATGAAATGATCTTGAATTGCTGCAATAAAACACTTGATAATCTTCCTTGAGATGCCTTTGAAAATGCTCTTGATGTGTTCTATAGTGCTCTCTTGAAATTGCTAGAATGCTTCATAAACTTGCTAGGTCTTGTTAGGAGAAACAATGTGAATTAACCCCATATTTATACTAAATTAGGAGATTAACCCCAAAATTCAAACAATTTAAGCCGACACCAGATCTCGAGATAAACATTATTAAATTCCCACCAAAATGAAATTCAAAAAGGGGGTCCTCATTAAGGGAGGACCCATTCTCCACCTAGGGTGAATGGGTCTGGCACTGTTTTCTAGGACCTCACCTTCAGGGGATGAAAGAGCACTAAAAACCCATGTAGAATCTACTGATAAAGAGGGGTCCTATAGAGGAAGGACCCATTTTCCACCTAGGGCGAATGGGTCCTAGCACCATTTTCTAAGACCTTGATTTTGCCCAATTAAATGTTATGAAATTTGAATTATGGGTATCGGGATAGATCTTCGGGAGATGTCATAAATAAGGCTTAAATTTGAATTAAAGAGGCTAATCAACTCCAATTAACCACAATTAATTAAGAGGACCCTAGATAAATGTGAAAGTGTGTTACAACACTTTACAACACTTAAATACGGTACACATTAAGTTTATTTTATTAAAAAGAGGGCCCAAGATCAATGTGAATGTGTTACAACACATTACAACATTAAACCTAGGCAAAATTAGGTTAATTCAATGACAATTATTCCCAAATCAAGTAAAGAAAAAGGATACTTTTTCCATTACTACAATTTCATCCACACATTTCCTTGAGGCCGACTTAGGTTAATGTGCGCCTGCATGTAAATCTTTTTGGATCACATTGAATGGAGTGTTATGATTGTTTTGCCCTCTCTATTTTTGGGATAGGACCACATTATGTTTTGGTAGCCGACCAATTGTTTTCATTGTTTATTCTTTACCTTGGTTGCCCTACTTGAAGAGTTGAAGTGTTGTGGTGGATATAAATGCAAGGTCATTTCAGTTGCAACAAGACGGGAGTAGTGTACAAGTCCGAAGAAGCAAGTGTGTGAGTTGTATTGAATATCCAGTAGAGATAGTGCCAAAGTTTGAAAAAGAAAAAAGTCAATTGTGCTATAACGCCTCAGTCGACGTAGTGTTGTGTTGGCAATCATTGTAATTCTCTTTAAATCATTTTGTACCCTGCTTTGAGATAGTGAATCTCATCAAGTCCCTGTATCTTGCTCCTAGAGTTGGTTTTAGTGCTGCAAGTCCTATTTGTATCTTGCCCTAAGCAATGAGCCTTCCGACAAGTCTTTTTGGCAGTGAGTCTTATATTGTGAGTTAACTCTTATTGTGGTTTTTCCCTCATTGGGTTTTCCATGTAAATCTGGTGTCTCCTTGTGCATGTGTGTGTTCTCCATTTTCATCTCTTTCCTGCTGATTTGATTACTGCTATATCTTTCATTAGTTAAGTTTGTTGAAGGTGTTAGAGATCCTAATTGTTATAATCTACTATGTTATTTCTCTGGTTAAAGTTATATCTTTATCGGGAGTTTGAGTTGTGCTAAAAGTTTCAAGTTCCGATGTTATTTCTCTGGTTAAAGTTATATCTTTATCTGCTAAAGGAGTTTGAGTTGTGCTAAAAGTTTCAAGTTCCAGGAGGGGTTAAGTTTTTGTGTAGACTGATTCACCACTCTCAGTCTCCGGAAGTGTTCAACATAGACAACCCTTTAAGTGTGCCTAAGCAGTATAGGATGAGTTTAAGTGACAAAGGAAAAGAAAATGTGCACCTAGCAAGTTATATCTACTCTTAGTTGACATAAGCAACCAAAATAGGCATTTGGGTACCATTTAAATGACAAAGGCATAAAGATTGAGCATCTAGGAGGAAAAGACACCCTTTTAGCAGCATAATTGAAGAAAATCGGGGCTGAGAAAGAAAGATCAGCCTTTAAGTGGCAGTAGTATTATTAAAATGCACCTAGGTCTTGTCACATGAAATTGCACCCTGTTGAACATGTTGTTTGGCATTCCAATGACACTATGGAACCAACCTTAGGGTGTGGGACCTTGAAATAAGGTCAGATCTCCGGAGAAGGCCGAGTTCCTTTTTAAACTAGATGCAACAATACTGGTCCAACCCAACACTAGATAACTCTATACTAATCCTAATCTATCAACCTATAGAAGGAAAAGGGAGAAGAGAATGCTGAAAGTTGAACAAATGGTGATGTACCAAGACTAAAGATGTTTCTTCCTACCTATGATTGCATAGAGAGTCAACAAAATCACTAAAAAAAATTATACAATTCCATGTTTGTAAAGACCCTTGCCCGAACTGTTTGGATTTTTATGATTTTTACAGTTGCAAGCATTTTGTCAAATAGTTTTCTTGCTTGAATTTAAGTGGCAATTGCATATACTGATTCTATCATGGAAATATTTTTAACATGACAATGAATTAGCATTCATCAACTATTTACTACTTAGTAAGTGCAACAAGGAATAAATTTGAACAGTTGACATTCACAAAGTTTGCAATAATGAATGTTTTTGAGCAATTAACATTCACAGTTTGATACACAGTCGATAGTCAAAAAATACGATGAGCAACTTTACATTGGCAGATATACAACACTTAGACATTTAATTTCAGATTCAAGCCTAACCTTATGCTCCAGCAATGATATTCTGTGTAGACATTATTAATGCAATAGCCAGGTTGTGAAACGCCTCTTTCCTCATATGCTGCAATGAACAAGAAGTAATACATAGGCATTAATGAAGATAGCAATTATTTTGATGGATTTCCATGCCTCCACTTCATCCATACAAGGTGTGGTGATCAACAAGCAGAGAACATACGATAGGAGAAAGGTCGCGACTCTTCCTAGGCACTAGCGGCTGCATAAATGAGACTTGTCTACTTACCAAGGCCGTGTGATTATAATATGGCGGCTATGAGCTTGGGCTGACCAATTAGAAATTTTTAGTAAACTCCCGATTTCATCCAATGTACTTCAATTCAATGGTGGCGGCACCATCAATGTGATGAATGCACCAATAATCAACACGAATTGCCTATCTCAACAAATTGGCATCAACTGATTATTGTTGACTATCTAATGATTGCAACATGCTCCAGCAAGGTCTCAGTCGTAATAGAAATATGATGAATGAGGTCAAACACAGCCTGATAATATTCCAAAAGGCAGCACTATGCTATAATAAATCTTCAATGCACTACAAGGCCATCATACCCCTATGAATGAAATAGCCAATATCTGACGGCTTATATAAATGTGGTCCAAATTGAAATGTAAATATCAATATTCAAAAGGAATCGCTCAAACAATAATAATCTCCCAAACTGATATAAATATGACACGCTCGAACACCATGGACTTATGCATCCATCTCAATATCGCTGCAATTGGATTTTGATGGTTTTATTATAGTCTCCAATTTCATATCGAATAGCTTCAAACCAAATCTCCTTTCACCCAAATTTATCAAACTCCTTATTCTAAATAGCAAGAGATAGCAATCAATAATAATAATAATGATTGCCCCAATCTGCAATGAAGGCCATTAAATGCAATCCAACTAAAGAATTTGATTGATTCTTCCAAGACCATCTAGGGCCAGATGGTTTCATTGCCGAAAATGGCTTTCCCAGGCATCCATCCGGAGAAACAAATTTGAGAAACTCTCAAATTAATTGTTGAAGAGAAAATATTAATCATTCCCCCTTTCCCAAAACCAAAGCTCCTTTTATAATATTAATTGACAGTTTTGTGTAGTTATCGACATTTATTAAGTGACTTTAATTAATCTTAATTTCCTAAAGTCGCCTTATAAATTATTTAATTATTACCTTTTAATTAAATTTAGATAATAATTATTATTATTATTATTTAATTCTCCTTTTTGATATTTTTATCTTTTGGGAATTAAATAATATTACTCTCTCAATACCATAAAAAATGGGACATTACAATGTTTCATCAGTTTTATAAGCAAGCATGAAGGTTGAGGTTTGAAAGATCACAAAAAGGGGTAGAGATTACCCACAATCAGCACTTACAACAAATTAGCACAATCATACAACCTAGAAAGATAAGAGTTTATGCATGTACAAAGGTATAGAACATTACACGGGATACAAGCATTGAGAAGAGGTAAAAATAATGATTTTATTAACATCGAGGCATAAAAGCCAATTTTACAATTGCTAAATGCAAAGGTTGCATAAGTCTACTAGAGAAAATCTCGAGAAAAGCCTTACAATGAACACAAAAGTGCCTTATATTCATCTGAAGGTCGTGGGACAGAGATAGGGCACGTGACTAGGCAGGAAACCCTAGCCACGAACCTACAAATCCTATGCAGACATGTGTTTCTCAAATCTCGAGTTGAAAGCCTTCCAAAAAGGCCTTGACATCCACACCATGTCTCCACATTGATGAATCTGTGGATAAAGAGCAGAAACCCTCACAAAATCCGCAACAAAATCATGGCTAGGGATGACCCTCTGACAAAAAAGTAGTCTGCAAACAATAAATGTAGCATGGGTGCCGCTTTTTCCACTTGGAGTTGGTAAAAAATACATTTAAAATCTTTCCTATAGCTCCATGAATCAGATCTGGTAGTTGGGGGAGTCACTACAACATTAATGGCAATTTCTAAGTCGAAACAAAAAAACCGTCAAATGGTAGAAGTCGAGAAAGAGGAAGGAACTTGGACATTTTGGGGAACAAAAAGTCCTGACATGACAAAAATTGTCCTTGGGGAACAAAAGTCCCGACAAGACCAAAATGTCCTTGGGGAACAAAAAGTCACGACAGGACAAAAATGTCCTTGGGGGAAAAAAGTCTCAACAAGACAAAAATGTCCAAATGTCCAAAGGAAACCCGAAATCCCGAAAGGACCAAAATGTCCAAAGGGAACCCGGAGTCCTAATGGAACCAAAGGGAAGAAAAGGGGAATGGGTAACAAGGAACGGGGAACAAATTTGGACATTTGGACAATGTCCAAAGGGAACCCGAAATCCCAAAAGGACCAAAATGTCCAAAGGGAACCAAGAGTCCTGACGGAACCAAAGGGATGAAAAGGGGAACGGGGAATAGATTTGGACATGTCCAAAGGGCCCGAAATCTCGAAAGGACCAAAATGTTCAAAGGGAACTTGAAGTCCCAATGGAACCAAAGGGAAGAAAAGGGGAAAGGGAATGGATTGGACATTTGGACTTTGTCTAGATGTCCAAAGGGAACACAAAATCTCGAAAGGACCAAAATGTCCAAAGGGAACCCGAAGTCCCAACAAAACCAAAGGGATGAAAAGGGGAATGGGGAACGGAGAATGGATATGGACATTTGGACATTTGGACTTTGGGAACCCGAAATCTCGAAAGGACCAAAATGTCCAAAGGGAACCTGGAGTCCTCGAAGAACCAAAGGGAAGAAAAGGGGAATGGGGGACGGATTTGTCCAAATGTCCGAAAGGAACTCGCAGTCCTAACAGAACCAAAGGGAAGAAAAGGGGAACGGGGCACAAGAAACGAACAAAGTCGATTTGTCCAAATATCCGAAGGGAACCCAAAATCTCAAAAGGAACAAAATGTCCTTGGGGAACAAAAAGTCCTGACAAGACAAAAATGTCCTTGGGGACCAAAAAGTCCCAACAGGACAAAAATGTCCTTAGGGAACAAAAAGTCAACAAGACAAAAATTTCCTTAGGGAACAAAAAGGAAGAAAAGGGGAACTTTAGCCGCCTTTGGGATTTTTCAAATGGGTATTTATGTGAAGTCTGGGAAAGGGATACTACAACTACCAGAGGAGTATTTGAGCATGATAAACCCATTTAGATTTCTAGCAGTGGTTATAACTGATGGAAAATAAAAGAGGAGGCACAAAGTGGCAATAGGTCTATATAATGGAAACCCACAGATGAATTCCAAAGTGACAAAACAGTCAAAAGGGTGCACTTGGATGTGTTTTGCTAGGTTTTAAATGGCAGGAAAGACTGAGATGTGTATGTAAGGCTTAAAGGGGTGACATTAAGTGGCACAGTTGTAGTGTGCCAAGTTATTTGGATTTGGATTTTACAAATGCTTGATGGAATGCCATTACTAGAAGTTTCTAAATTTGTGGTGAGATTTCTAAATGTTTGACCAAATGCATATATTGATCAAACTGAAATAAATTGCATATATATGTTTCATTCACTAGGTTACTAGCATAAATTGCACATATAATCTATTGCATTTGTTGCAAGGTGTGCGCCAATGGTCTCCTTGTGTTGTGCAACGCATCGCTCAAGTTCGTGACATAGCTTAACTGCCTCTCGTGCATTCATTAACTCTAGCAGTTGTATCGGGCATTAATAGGTCGATCTTTTGGTGCAACAGAAAATGTTTGTGCAACAATTGATATCAAAGCATGGATCACAAGTTTGAACCCCTCACTTGCATTGGGTGGGGGAGGATTATTGCAAGGTGTGCGCCCTTGGTCTCCTTGTGTTGTGCAGCGCAGCGCTTAGGTTCGTGACATGGCTTAACCACCTCCCGTGGATTCATTAACTCTAGCAGTTGTATCGGGCATTAGTAGGTCGATCTTTTGGTGCAACAACAACCGTCTGTGCAATAGCATCATTATTGAGGATGGAAGCATTACATCTACAAATTAATAGAGAGTAATTTGACCTCTAAATGGAGAAACTTAGAAACCATACAATGATCTACTATTGCTTTTTGTTGTCAACAAATGGGGTGACTTATCCCTCTTTCAAACCAATATTCTTCAATTGTTGCTGCTACAGTCATACCAAAAATTTTGTTGTAATCGCTGCAGATCTGAAATGACTCTCAAATTGTCTTTGGCAAGAAATGGTGCACAATATACAAGTAATAATCATCCACATAGACTGCATTTGAAGAATAGGATTCTAGAATTCTATAAACAGCAACGACTTCCTTTATAACTTCTTTTCAACCTCACATCCCTATTTATGTGCAAAGGTCAGCAAATGTAGTACTACGGCCAAGAGTTTTTAGTGGATATTTACCAAAGTAAGAACAGCAGCAGGTTGTATAGGGGTTTAAACCCTTAGAAAAATAGCTGCAACTCCTACTAGCTCCTCCTTGGTCTCACGCCCCCTTTTGGCCGATGGAAGCCTGCACACTAGAAAATCTTCACAATAGCTTCATTGACCTGCCTCAAATCTACCATGAACTCCATACTCCATTTTGTATAGTCTGCTGATAACCAATTTCAAGACTCTCTCCACATATAATCTATTAAGAATTGCTTGCAAATAATATCAAAAATAATTTTCAAACTCACTCTCTAGGCATGGCCACAAACTGAAGAAAATATTATTTCTATACCTGGCTACAAATCTCCTCAATCTCCAAATATTACGCACATCTGTGAATCTTGTATGAATTCACCTATAAATTGGGCTTCATTGACCTACCTCAAATCTACAATGAGCTCCATACTCCAATTTGTATGGTCTGTTGATAACCAATTTCAAGACTGTCTCCACAAAAAATCTATTAAGAATTGATTGCAAATAATATCGAAAATAATTTTCAAACTCACTCTCTAGGCATGGCCACAAACTGAAGAAAATATTATTTCTATGCCTGGATACAAATCTCCTCAATCTTCAAATATTACGCACATCTGTGAATCTTGAATGAATTCACCTATTAATTGGAAAGGAGGGTTTCCATCCTCGAAACCAATCTTCTTGTAGGGTTTCCATCGTAGGGCAGAAGATGAATGGTTGCTCACTTCCAAAGTTGGGGTTTTACAAAATGAAATGCCAAGAATGAACTTTCCCTTCTAAATTCTCCTCTTTATACATTTTTTGAAAATAATAAGATATTGTTTTCCAAAACCTTTTCATTTCCTTGCCTAGTGTGACTTCATAATTTAAATTTTACATTTTGGGACCCATAACAGTCACTTTTTAATTTAAGTTGTTCGACTTTATAAAAACAATTAATTAAATGTAAGTCGTTCAAAATTTAGACAACTTAATTTAATAAATTAATTATTCCGTATTACCTGCCAATTAGCCTATAGGAGCTAAAATAGGCTAAGGGTCTCCACTAGTCACTACGCCTGTGAAGGGGGCATTACAAAAACCCTATGTTACCGCTTCGTTCGTCTTAGGCAGATACCGGTTCGGTTCAGCCCGAGTCCAAGGTCCGGGCACGATCCAGCTTGGGTCCGGATAGGGTCCGGCCCACAAATTGTGGGTCTAGCCCTACCAAAACCATGCAAACCCAGGCAGAATTTGGGTGGAATTAGAGTTTATGCTAGACTTATGCTACAAAAAATTTCATTCCAGGTAAGAAGTTAGACCATTGTGTTGTATTAGTGAGAGTTTAACTTTTAGTAAAGAAGATTTATGTTTAAGTTTGCATAACATTTGTCTTCTATCCTTTGAAATAGCTTCATATACTTCTAAATTATTGCTTATTTTCAGTCTCATACTTTATTCATTAATATTCTTCATGTTATTTTCTTTGTTCAAATCTATCCAATTGTTGATGTGAATCCATTGATCTATGTTTTAATCAATGGAAAGCATTTGTGTTTAATCCATGTCATAATTTAGCCATATAAATAGAAAAATCTTCACGGTGAGATAAAGTACTTTTAGTCTTGTGGTGAGTTTTTGTTCAGCTTGGGCAGCTATACTATAAGATTGCAGAAGGGTTCTACTAGACCTAATAGCTAAATCATCAATGAAATCTCAAAATTGAAAGCTTTCAAATAGTACAGATAAGCTAAACTTGGTGAAAGACAACCCTCAATAAGGATTATCTCCCATATCTTCTTGAATTTGAAGTTGAAAGCAAGTATGGACTCCATGGAAGCTCTATTTACTATGGTGAGATGCTAAAACAATGACAAGTTGTCCACACTCTTCTTGAATATATCATTCAACAAAGTTCCAAGTTGATTCTAGTCTATAATGAAAGAAGGTGCCAAGCCTTCAAACCAATCCAATGCTCTTCCCTTGAGAGATCAATCTGTGAGCAACATCTGAGGCTGCAACATCATGTATTGCACACAAATCTGCCACATCTTGAATGTGAACGACAAGAGACATAGAGCTAACCCCATAAAAATTAGGCAATGCTCTCAAAGTTGATCTCGAGATGCGGTGCCACTGTTGCAATTGCGAAGGTTCAATAGAGTTTCAAGCTAGAAGGTTGATTTATAGGATTGGCAATCACATTTTGGGATGAAGGTGATTGAGTTGGAGGTCATGCATGGTTTACTAAAATAGAGAAAAGGGATTTTGTAACCAATAAAATTGTCTAGTGGATGATCTCTGCTCCTCTAAGCATATTTTTCTATGATTTTCCACCAAAATCACAAAATATAGAACTGATTTTTTTTTTGTTTTATAGAACACGCTTAAGGCTTAATCCCTGAATTTGTCTCACAAGGTGTTCAAGAAACTATTGGTGCTCAAATATTACAACCACATTTATGGTGTTCAAACATGCTTGATACCAATGCCCCACAAAGAGCATGAGCATGGGAAGTCCTACAAGTGTAGGACCCTAAAGTGTAGGATGACCTTCAAGATTGAAAGGTTGGTTCCTTATCTATTATATCTACTAACCTAAATACAAGACCTTTCACATGCTCAAATATGGCAAGCATGGGATCCTATAGGCAATAAAAATAGGACCAACACAATTATAGCATATAAAAGGAAAGAAAATAATATTTGTGCAATAGCATTCCTACAAAAGATCAACAGGCTTCTAGACACATGCATCAAGGCTATTCTAAAAATACAAATGAGAGCCAAAAAAGGAGAACACCTACATACAAGGTTTTGGAAGAACATGGACCTGCAAAAAAATCATCCTTCATTCTCAAGAAAGCTCATTATATTAATATAAGAGAAGGAGAAAAGGAAAGAGGGAAAACAACGTCCACGAACAAGGCCTATATAATAACTCCCTGAGAAGGGGTTTGAAATTTCAATAACCAGTGAGGCCATCATTACAAACCAAAAGCTCTTAACTCCTCATCACTGTTGTTGGAGAGATTGTTTGCACACATCATTCTATTAATTTCAAAAAGCTCTAACTTGTATCCTACCAAGCCTTCTTACTTTCTTGTAGGTCCCTTTTTGCTTTAGCTAAGGCAAAATGCCTTATTGCCAATATGCAAGCTTTACCTACTTTAATATTACTGCCAAAGGTTAAAATATACCATAGCCTATATATCTCTTTTTAATTGATTCCAAGCCTTAATAGTCCTTTTACGTGGGCTTTTGCTTTAATAATTTGTAGCTCAAAATGTATATGGCGGAGGCCTTTTAAGATTGTCCACATGGGCTCCACCACTTGAACTATTTGACCAATGGTGCCACATTTGTTTGGCACTCTCTCAAAAGGCTTTGAAAGGATGTGCAAACCATTGATCATAAAGGATCAATGGTGCCCAAGTCTTGAGGGTTGTAGGTTTTTCTTCATAAAGCACACAATGGTTGTTTATCTCTTGAAATCAAAGGCTCCTAGTGGTTCATAATTCTCTTCTCTATCACTCAAATCTAAGTCTCTAGGACACCACCATGTGTCTGCATGAGCCCCACTTTGCATGATTTTCCTTTAAACATAATGCATTACAATCCATGGGCTTCATCGCAATAGGCCACAAGCTCTATTAACATGCAAGTTCCTATTTTAATACATGCCTACAGGCCCTCCTTATGGAGTTACCACCTCTAGCCAATAGTGTTCCAACTTCCAACTCCCTCTAACATTCCCTCTAGAATTCTAGGTGTGAACTGTTGATCATAAGAGACCAACAGTGGTTCATTCTTCATAAAAAAATAATAATTTGAGACCTTAGCATACATGCCTAATGAGCTCCAATGACACACATAACTATGAACATTATTCCTTGGACTCGTACGCCTCTTGCTCAACTTTATAGTCCACATTGCTTCTTATTATTCATGCCAGCTTATTCTTGGATAAAGGCAAGTGGCCATGTAAATGGCAAGAATCTAGATTGCAAATGATGAATTCCAACAGAATGTGCAGCCCTTTTTTGTTTGCCAATATAGCTGACAAATCAAATATAAGAGGCCTTAGATTGTGGTTTTCACTCAATCTTGGTCCCATATTCAATGTTATTGAAGAAATGAATTTTGAAGTCACCTTTTCTTAATGCTCAAAATAATGACCTAAACTCTTAACCAAAGTATTTAAACATTAACATTTAATTGCAGCTTATAGAAATACTAAAGAAAACTCCTCAAAATCTTTCCCACCCATGGAGCACTTTGATCCTATGATAAATCGCCATTGTCATCTTTGAGGCTCCATTTTCTGATTTTCATACTGGAGTGTAAGTTTGCACTACAAGGTGATACTTTGTATGATGAGTTGAGTAAGAAAGGAAGCTTCTAGATAGGGCAAGACTAGCCAGATGACTAGGCACTGAGACCACAGGTTTATCACACTCCCATAGTCTACATTATGACACTTTGAAACAAATAAGGGTAATGGCAGACACAATAAGAAAGTTAAGCTTATTTAAACATAATGCTTTAAAGATCATTAACACCCATGTTTCAAAAGGTCTTGCTTCCACACTCTGTGATCATATCATGGAAAAGATTCAAGCTAGGAGGGCAAGATTCTAAGGAATATTCCCCCACATCCTGCTCTCTCAAACAACAAACTACTTAAAAGAAGTAGAGAAATAGATGCAAGGGATTAAATCTAAGTTACAGACCTATTTGAAAGATAGACAATATAAAAAGGTATAGCTGACATGTGCGACCTATTTGAAGTATCCACCTGCACTATGAAGCAACTTGGCCAAATGAAATGATCATCATCCAGACATGAGAAAATCATCAAAAACATTGGAATTGAATGATGAATCTGAGGTTCAGTTGCAAGAAATGTATACAACTTAGGAGGTTGAAATGCTTCAAGAGTCCTAACTCCTAGGTTTTCATCGGGGCATGTTGAGCAACAACAATTGGCAACTCTAAGGAAAAATGTGGCAGCATTTTTAGAAACTAGAAGTTATGGTTTTACAATTGTAAAGACATATACAACATCAACAAGGTGAAAAGAAAAGAAAAGAAAATAAGGGAAGAGAAATGGCCCAGATTAGGATAACCATTTCAAGAAAGAAACAGTTCATGCATAATGAATTATTCTCCCTGATTTGACATTCAAACAAACAGTGCTAGTTTACCATCATTCTTTCTAGACATAATCCTAAGTGGACATTTGTCTATTTTTAGAAGGGTTTCGTCTCATTTTTACTTGTCCAAATAGACATATATCAATTCACAAAGCAATGCTCTGCTTGCAGCCAAGTGTCCATAGCTGAAACGGAGTTACTTCAAATTCCCTCTCAACATTGCTCTACTACCAATCAAGCATTTATGGCCATTGTAGAGGTTACCCATGTCAACCCAAAATAATTCTTGTATATGTAAATTTATATAGCATGTCCCCTTTTATTTCGAAGGGAGATTTCTCTTTTAAGTGTCCTCTGGGGTTGGGAACCGCCATTGCTTTCAAAGGATCAGTCTATGTGTGTGGAAAAACTAGACTGTTCAAGGTGGAATCTTCTTTAGATGTGTGTATGTTAAACTGCCTTTCCTAACAGGTTATTCCAAGCTAGTAACCACTTACCAAATCTGTATATCCTTTAGGCCCTTTGCTTCTATGATGCCATTTATGTATTCAAGAAATGATCTCTAGAAATACAAAATTCTGACAACTCACCATATCAGACCTTTTCAAGGGCCAAATTGTCACCCCATTTGAATTCAGCCCATTTTGTCTTTGAAGTTGATTAGACTAAGGCTTACTGCTTCTTTGTTTATTTCAACTGAACCTAGCACAGGAAAACTATCCTAAAGCATGAAAGAACAAACAAAACCAAGACAGTAAGCAAATATGAGGAAGCAACTGAACATGAAGTAGACAACTAGTTTTTTAAATGAAATTGTAACAAGCACAGTTATCTTTAATGTTTAAATCCACACCCATAATGTAAACAAAGTTTCACACTAGGTTGAGAAACTAATTTACACATCAAGTTAATGATGGTTCGATCTCCACATATAATGGAAAGCACAAGACAATATATTGAACCATAAAAAAAATGTTATATTTTAGGAAAAGGTTTCTGAAGAGTGAACATGCATTTTTTTAAGTGATTTTTGGGATTTAGAAAAATAAAATAAAAAATTGATTGGTAAATTCCTCTTATGGGGTAACCCCCAGCTTAGATGCCACTAGCAAGGGTATATCTTCGGTCAAATTTGCCCATTAATTGCACCCAGTATCATCTGTTGGGATAAGTCACACTTAGCAAGATGGCTACAGCCATTTTTTAACTAATTTTTAACACAATCATATCTCTTTAAATTTGAACTTAGGGCTCCCTAATGAAAGCTCTTAAGATTTTACCACTTGAGCTCATCATGTTTGATGATTGTCGTGAGAAAATAAACCAAAACATATAAGCAATAATCTTCAAGATTCTACTTACATCAGTAAAAAGAATGCCCGCAACACCAGCCATTGCAAAGCGAGCATGAATAAGTTCTGCCTGAACATACCATCTTAGATTTTTTGGGTCTTTTCCAAGCTCCAAGGGATCAAAACCAAAATCACCTGCAAGACTGTAGTCATGGCTTGTCAATTGTACAAAATAAAGAACATTAAGTGTATAAATATCATAGAACATGAAGTGTACAAATATATTCTAGAACATAACTTGTACAAGGCCAAAATATTTCTTGTGAACTATTACAATTGAGAAGAAAAGATAGACAAATGACAAAGCACGACACATTCTAGACTTAAGGAGGTTGATTCTATCCTAGTTAATGTCATCAAATGGATTAAATTATTTTCTTTCTAGTAATTTACAAAATTTCTGGGAATCCACTTATGTCTTAGACAATTCATTAATTATGTTATAAATGGATAAAATCATGTGCTCTATGGTCCAAAATAGAATTTCAATTTAGGTTATTGCACTGCATTGTGAATTTAATAATTTAATTATGATTAAACTTAATTTAACTATCTGATCATGGAAAAAGAGTGATCAAAGAGGATCGTTATCAAGTTCTAAGAACACCTAGCCAAGTACAACAAATGCTATCTGAAATTCACAATCAACTAGCTTGTCAAAGTAGGGAACCATGCAGCAATTATAACTTCAACTTACCACATCAGAATAAAATGAATCATTATGTGAAAGTTGCTATTGCTCTTAACACATCTTGTCACCAGATTTCAGATAAGAGATTCATTGTTTGACACATGTTTCCTTTCAAGTCCTGGAAATGCATGTTTCCATGTCTTTCTTATGCAAGTGATGTACATCTTTAGGCAGTTTACCTACAGATTGTTTTAGCTTTACCACTTGCTTTCTCAAATGGTTGTTTTTTCCAATGCTTGTCCTTGACTAAGTGGGGGTGCTGCCATACTTGCCTCTTCAAATAGAAATGTTTTTCTTAGTTTTTTGTTAGTTTTATATGATCAGATTAGAGTGCAAAAATTAATTCAAAATCAACACAAGAAAACAGCCAATACCCTGGGAAAACCCTCCAACCTAAGGGAGAAAAACCCAGCCAATATATCTCCTATATATTGATAACAATAACAGGAGCAATCTGCTTACAACTTAGGCACAAACACAATGCCTGAAAGATACAATGAACAGCACCTCTTTAGATGCTAAGATACAAATAATATAAGTTTCTCCTTGAATCGATCTGCTGTGAGAGAAACTTGAACTGCTGCAATAGTGCGAACTTCTTCCCGAAGAATGCTGAATGAACTTGATGATCAAATGAATGAGAAACATCTTGTATATATACACCAATGAGGAATCACACCTCTTCAAGAACCAAGTTGGCCTCAAATGCCAAACACATCTTTTCAAGAGGGGGCGCGATTTTCAAGTTAAGTCGGCTCCTTTAAATAAATAATAATTTATTTGACGTGACTTTAATATTTAATCTTTTAGAAATTAATTAAATCGCCTCTTTACATAAATCGATTATATATAAATTTGAATAGCTAAAGCTACATTTAAATTTATCTTCCAATCAGATCGAGCCTGGAAGTATTATTCACATGGCTGTATATTATCATCAACACTTTTATCCCTCCAATGCAGTTATTAATACCATTTTTGGAGTGATTTATGCTTGAATGAGTGATCAGCTTGATTTTGTGCCAAATGATATAATTTTCCTTCTTCAACATGAAAATAACTCTTGGTGGTGCATGTCGAGAACCCCATGAATGAACTCTTTTAGCTCATTTTTTTGCAAAAACTCATACAAAGAATGCATAAAAGGACTTCTTAACTCTATTTTCTTTCACAATGAAGCTATTGGTGTGAAAGACCACTCTACCTCGTTTCCTCACTGAACTTGATGTCTTCTTTTCATGGCTGACATCAAGATAAGAGTGTTCTTGCTGTTCCGCTACTTCATGCTTGGCTGCATTTTCCTTATAGAATTTTTTGGATAAAAGAGCAATTATCTTAAAGGCAGAAAAAAAAAGAATTTACAAAATCCATAACCATTTATATGTTAGGTTAAAGGGCAATAAGCATGCCTATTTTACAAAAATTGGGATGGACCAATAGAAGTCTAAGCTTCTATAATATAATAAGATGCTAAGGGCACTTGAAAAATAGAGGGAACAAAATGTGTGAATTCAAGATAAGTCAAATAAAATTAAGCCTGTCCACGACTTGGCTGGTTCCTCAAAGGATTATGATCATTTATAAATGTTGAGCACAGCCACACTTCAAGCCTGATTCTAAATGCACAAAGAAATTAAAAAAAGAGCGGATTTGAAAGGATGAAGAAAACTTACAAAAAAATGGTGCACTAAAAATGTGCCGAAGTATACAACTTCATCGCTTTTCTTCCACAATGATTTTTTCCAAAGCTTGATCAAGTCCAAGAAGAAGGGCCAAATATAGGTGGCGTCCTTTTGGAGACTTGGGATAACAACAATGAAAACTTATGAAGGCCAATGATTAGATTAATCCAATGATGGGAAAAAGGCTACGTTTGTCACTTTTCTTGACAACATGACAATCCCTACAAACCAATTGTTATGATATTATCCAACCATGATCACAAACCCCAAAAAACAAGCATGGAATCATTGCCCCGAGAAAAGAAAAGATGGAGGGTCCCTCTAATGTACAAGTGTCAACTCCATGCTTGGTCTATAATTTTGCCTAACATATGACAATCTCCATGAACTATTGATCTAATCTAATCAATTGGCAATCATTCACTATGAAAATCCAAGAAGGAATGAACAAAATGGCTAAGTATCAATCAAAGGTGGGCCCCTTCGAGGTATGGATGCAGTCCCTTAAAAAGATTTGTCTATCATTTTGTCTCACAACAACAAAGACCTTGCAAATTGTTGATATCATCTAATCCAATGGTAGTTGTAGAGCCCAAAGGCTGAAATTGAATGAATATTCTAAAGAAAAAGGGTAGATTAGGTAAAAAGATAAAAGGATGATGATTGGCCCTTGCAATGGAAACATGGTCACCTTACAAAATATTGGGGTCTTGATAGAATTCTAACAAGAGGGAACTTCTAAACATCATCAATCTAGACAAATCGAACAAAGGTCGTGACTTCAAAAGATACAATACATATAAAGTAAGAAAAAAGTATAAGGGTTATTTTTCTTCCAATAACCCATCTTCCTTTTTTCTTAATGCTTGCCTAGAAGATGATCGAGGATCCTTTGATTTTACCCCCTCAAGAAAATAAAGTAACAAAAAAATATAAAGGTTACTTTTCTTCTATTAAACCCTCTTCCTTTTCTCCTAATGCTTGTCTAAGGGATGATCGAGGTTCTTTAGATTTTACCCTTCCTAAATGGGTGAGTATAGGGTGAACTTTCAAGACTTTGACATGAGTATAATGTCCCTTTTTCGATCCATACCAATGTTCATAGAAAGTTCCAAGATTCTTGTAGAATGCCAACTTATTCAGAAAGGAGTTCTAACATGGCAATGAGTTCAAAAGACCAAGAGGGGTCCAATAGTTCTTTCTGGATGTAGTTTTGACATTCTAGGAGCGTTCCGCAATTCTTGGATATTTCCAACATCCTCAGAGGCTCCAACTTTTCCAAAAACCTTGGGATGTGTGGAGAAAAGTAATTAAATAAATAATTTGTCTTAAGGTGTTTCTATTTTAGAAAGGCAACTTATGTTTATTTATTTTAAAGAAGGGTGGCCTACTTCATAAAGTGTTTTTAAAAGAGGGCTAAAAAGGTTGAGAACTAGGCATGAGGTACAAGTGACTTAAAAGGTTATTATTTAAAAGGTGACATTGAAATGGAGAATTAAAAATCATATTTAATTAAAAATTCTTGAAAAGTCGCTTTATTTTATTATTAAGGAAAAAAAAAATCGAAAAAAACGCAACACAAAAGCAAAAAGTGTTTTTTCAAAATAATGAAAAAAAAAAGAACAAAATGTTTTTTTTTTCTGAAAAAGCAACGAAAAACTATAAAAGGAGGTTGGGTATTGACAAGAAAGGTTAGAGTGAATATTGTATTTGCAATTTTCTCTAAGTAAGAACTTGATTTCTCATATTTCTTGAAAACAAAAAAACCCTCTTGGAATACCAGTTTCGTGGACAAAAACCCTCCTAGCTGTATTGAGTGGTTTTATTCAAAGATCACCAGTGTGCTTAAGATATTGGGTTTTGGGGACAAAAATCCTCATTATCTATTGGAGTAATTTCATTCAGAGACTGCCTTGGTGCTAAAAGTGAAGTTTCCTCAAGTTGTGCTGCATGCTTAAGTATTTTTTCAGTTGTGTTTTAATGGAGATTTTTGATGTGTTTTGACAAATTTGGTGTGCAAGGGTTACATTGCAGATTTCAAAAAATATTTTGCAGATTGTGAGAGTTTCCTTTAGAAGGACATCTCATTCCTTGCTAGCCATACCTTCCTAAGAGGGTCATACTGCTGCCAAAAACTCGGTACCAAGTTCATTTTTAGTCTTGTATATGACTGCAAATTATATCAGGTTGATATTATTACTAAATCTTGGTGTTTGGGTGAGTTTTAATGACATTTGTACTTGTTATATCTGTTGTACCAACAGTCATAATATTCATTTTCAGACCTGTAACTAATCTGATTTTAATTACAGTCTGATTTCAATTAGTCTTCTTGTGATTGGGTGTGTTTTGTGGATTCTTGGATTGTGTTTACAGCTGGAAATCAATTGGAGTGTGTTGGAGTACATCCAAGTAGGGGCTACAGTTGTGTGGATGGTGTTTCTAGTGAGTTATCAGCATTGCATTAGTCTGATTTTTGTGACAGCAGTGTTTTGAGCAGTGGAACAGAGTGATATCTGACCTACATCAGTCTTTTGCATCAACTATTAGAGGTACACTTCAGTTGGATTAACGATTTGATGTGGTGGGAATGATATTCTATGTTTAATCTAAGTCTTGGGGCAAATTTATGTGCTAGCAGTAGTGTTATAAGTTTGATCAAAATTATTAATCAATTGCTGCAGCAGTTTCATGCTATTTTGTAATGCATTTCATGCTTGCTATTCTTGTAAACCCTAGATGGTAATACTGCTGGAGGATTCAATATGTATGCATTCGTATCTATTTTGTAAAGTTTGGATGGTTCAATTGCCGAAGGGTTTTAATTTGTATGCATTTTATATTGTAAAATTGAATGGTTTACCGCCAATTATTATAGCATTTCATTCAACCTGTTTTGGCATTGAACAAGCTAGCATTATTGACCATTTTGGTCTGGCTGAAGCTTACACATTCTGCCAGTGGCTTGCTTTGTATTCACACAGTCCACCGAAGAGGTGTTGATTAGGTCAGCTATGCTGTCTATGTGTTATGGTTGGCTTGCCACCATATCTTTGTAATTGCATTCATTCAAAATAGCTGTCTGGTTGGAAGCACTGTATGCTCTCACCTTGCCCACTCCAGGATCTTGGTGATCAGAAAGTGTTGAAGACATTGCATTTGCATCTTTTATTGCAAAATAAAAAAAAAGTAGGGTGGGTTGTTACAAATACTTATTTCCATGTTGATCCTCATACTTACAATCAACCTCCTTAGGTTCCTTCTTCTCACCTCACCTATCAATGAATGTGCTTATGGTAATGATTCTAATTTTATCAAATCTAATGGCAAGGATTCTCCTCTTTCTTTTTCCTTAGAGAAAATTCATGGAACTTGATTCCAAAATGTTGTTAAATATGGTTATAAAGGGTGACAAGATCTTGGTCGCGATGAACAAAGTATTACTAGAACTATTCAACTAGCTTATCAATTTATTGCATCAAGTTTTGGATGCTACCCTCCCCAAGTAGTCAAAGTCCCCACTCACCCTTCTTTTGAGGTTTCCATGGTCTCTTCTTGTAATGAGTTCTCCCATCCTCTCCTTTATTTAGATCTCATTGATTTTTCTTATGCTTCTCTTCCTCCTTATTTGGATGTCTTCTCTATTAAGGAAGTGTTGGCCAAACTCTTAGAGGTCTATTCTAATGGCCCTTCTTTCCATCATGGTCACAATTTCTCTT
This sequence comes from Sequoiadendron giganteum, assembly GCA_007115665.2. NCBI lineage: Eukaryota > Viridiplantae > Streptophyta > Pinopsida > Cupressales > Cupressaceae > Sequoiadendron > Sequoiadendron giganteum. The sequence continues at coordinate 403,996,184 of CM021101.1, forward strand.
ATAATCTTAATGCATAGACATATTTTGTGGAATTTTCTCCTTGCTTCTAAGCCTATTCTTACCCAAGAACTTTGTGATTGCTTACCCATTTGTCTATTTTTATTAAGGATTGTAGTTCTCTTGTCATGGATATTATTGTGGATTTCCCTATGGATCCTTGTGACCCTAGCAAAGTCCTCAAATAGGCAATGCCTCTCTTCCTCTAAGTGCAAGATTTTTTCTAGATATCTTCAGGATTTTCCTGATCTATTTGCATGGGCTTATGAGGACATGCCTAGCATTGACCAAGATGTTCATAACATAGTTCTTCACCCTAATGTAAAACCTATAAAGAAAAAGTTTCATGAAATGCACCCTAGAGTTGCTTTATTAGTCAAGGTTGTGATTGAAAATTTGCTCAAGGCAGGGTTTATTCATCCTATTGACTAGTCACCTTGAATTTCCAACATAGTTCCTATAGCTAATCCCAACTAAATTTTTGGACCTTAATAAAGCCTCTCCAAAGGATACTTCCCCCTTCCAAACATTGACCTATTGTAGATTTTACTACTGACCATGAACTTCTTTCTTTCATGGATGGCATCTCTAGTTACAATCAAATTCTTATGAATCCTTAAGACCACAATCAAACTGCTTTTACTGCACCTTGGGACACTTTCTACTAATCCATATCCTTTTTTATCCATATAAACAACAAAATATTCATGGTGTGATAATTTCATTCAAGTGGGAGAATGTTGATTTGGTGATCTGATTTTTGTTCAACTACGGAGAATTCCATATTCATAGAGTAGATTAAACAGTCCACAATCATCAACATGAGCGGAGAAAATCCTGTCAAATTTAATGGTTAAAGCCTTATTGGTTTTCAAGCATTGTTGAGAACTCACGAGAACCATTTAGCATCACTTGACATGGCATATCAAAGGGCTCTCAAGGTTTTTGGATGTTATCAAAGTTTTTCCCAAGCTAAAGTCTCAAGAACCATTCAATTGGATAGAGCACAACAATCATACCTATTGATCTTTGCATAAGGTGTTGGGTCCCAAAGTCACTTCTCACACTTCTAGAGAGATCAATCCACTTCAAGACAAAGATGTCGTTATTGAAGGCGGATAGAGCAGCTCATCAAAAAAATGTGAGTAATGACAAGCTAATTGCTAAGAATGGATAATCTCTCCTTCACTTTAATCTTGGTTACACTTAGGAGGGTGTTCCTAGAGGCAATCTTTAACAATATTTAATCACAATTGACGATATGAAAATGGGGGAACCACAATAGTATCCAATGTACACCTAGTCCCACTAGACCAAGGACTAACCTATAGCATAAATGGCCTCTATTAAGCTAATAAGGATATGCAGGACATGATTCCCTTAGATGAAAAACTATTATGGTTCACTTCAGATGTTTTCCCTAGGTATAATACTAAATCATGAAGTGCATATAAACTACTTCCTACTCCTACACTACTAGTGAATGATTTTGTACATTTCAAGGTGTATGGAGGGTGAAACACTTTCAAGACCAATGCCTTATATTGGGTTATAGAGTTCAGTAAACTAGAAGAAACAACATATAGAAATCCATGTTACATGTGGAGCAAGTCAAAATCCCATGAAATCCACTGAAATGGCGGCTTGAAGATGGTGTAGAATTACCTACATCTGAAATTTTAACCACCGGATTCATGGAGGCATGGTTCTCTTCATCATTCACCATCAATTTTGAATCTTGGATTTGAGCTCTTAGAATGAGCAATATTTTTTGGATAGGAAAGATCATTTTGGCTGTTGCAGGAGTCAAATCAGGCATTACTAGTGATTTTCAATAGGTTTGGGAGTGGTTGGAGTGATTATAAGGCATCCAAGAAGGAATGCGGAAATTCAATGAGGAAAAAGACATGAGAATAAGATGTAGGATTTGCATGCAGAACATGACATTGGAAATGAACATTAGGATGGAGGTCCAGATGCACTTTGAAAATCTGCAAGATGGATGAGTAGATTGGATGGAACGCATGGGAGAAAATGTGAAAGAAGGGGGTGAGACTAGAACTTAGAACAAGATGTCCAAGTGGAAGGAAAGATATCCAGACATCAAGATGAAATCCACATAAGTTGAAATGATGAGTGAAAAAGGCTTTAGAGCACTTTGCAAAAAAAAAAGTGCAAAAGTGGATGGTGGAAGTGGACATGGAATAGGATTTTTGGAAAGAGTCCAAATATCTAAATGTGCTCAAGAATCCTGCAAAAGGGAGTTGAAAAGGATTCACTACTCTAGAGACTCAAGACAAACAGAGTCTACAAGGAGCAAATAGCCCTCGGTTACCTCAAAGTACAAAGCTTAGATGACAAGGTAGAAAATAAAGAATATTTGAATGTAATGTCCCTGTTTTCCATCCTGCCTCACAGACATTAATTAATTTAATTATTTAATGTTGCTTGGCAAAAAGTGCATTAAATAAGGTAATATTAAATAATTATATTAATAAGGTGAAATAAAGTGACGCCAAGGAATATTTAAAAGATATTTTAATAAAAATACTTTATTAATAAAGTGCTAAGAAGTTTTGGCGGGAAAATTAAAAGCGAGTTATAAAAAAGATGCAAGAGCTCATTTCTTCATTATGCTAGATTATTATTTTATTTGGGTTGCTATTTTGGTGGAGCTCTTTGGAGTCTGAAACCCTAGGTGGGAATTCCTACAAGTTCCAGTTTCAGCGGTGAAAGATTCCTCCCTAGCTAGTGATTGGTGGATTCATAAAGGATTCACATCTATGCTTCAAAGATTGATTGATCAATTTGTGGAAATTTGTGATTCTTCATTGAAGACAATATTCAAGGGAAGATTTGAGATTTGAGATTGAAGGGTTTTCAGGTGATATCCATTTCAGACCTACAGGTGCTAGGTTAAGTTCTTCCAATTGACTTATTTACTAGTGGTAGGTTTAAGCTTTCTACATAGATTTTTTCTAGGTGATAATTTTATATACATAATACCAAGGTTTATGCAATCATTTACTAGTGGTAGGTTTAAGCTTTCTACATAGATTTTTTCCAGGTGATAATTTTATATACATAATACCAAGGTTTATGCAATCAAGGAGAATCTCTGGAATAAATATTATTTATTATTCAAATAATACTAATAAGTACGGAGTTATTGTGGATTTAGGGGAAGTTTGAGCAGTCCCATACTTCTTTGGGAGTTGCACCATTATTTTATTTTAGCAGGGAAATGCCACGCTTATTTTATAAGTAATTTGGGAGCTGCTTAAACAAATGGCAGCTTTTACCTATCGGCCGTATCATTCAAAAAGGGAGTAGCAACTTAGAGTGGAGGTGTCATCATCCTAAGGAGACTAAGATTGTGACATGGCTCATTAGACTGGTCAAAGAGTCAATTATCAATGAAGAGGGACGCAGCAAATATAAGTCGAGCTCTCTTAGCGCTAAAGAAGTTGATGTGGAGACTATAGTGCCTTGCTGGAGGAAAAGATAAAACATTGACCACTCCATGCTTGGAAGTATGACTTCAAGTCTGTTGCAGGTTTACTCCAGTGCAACCCAGTATAAAGGGGTGCCAATGTTGTAATGGTTTAAATATGTCTTTTTGACCATCTAATTCCCTTTAAAAAGGAGCATCGTACACTTCTTAATGAATCACAGCAATTAGAGAGGAACCTTCTTCTCTTTTTGGAGCTTCTAGGGGTCTCAGGTAGGGTGACCCCTTGTCTCCTTATCTGTTTATTATTATGGCAGATGTACGAACCCCACCCAGTTCTGCCCTGAATTTTTTCAGTTTTGCCCACTTGACAATTTGTCAAACAGTTGGCATATGAAGTCTATACTTGCTGTTGTAGTTTGTTTTTTGATGTTTTGGTGTAGATGATGATAATATGCAGGAAATGAACTTAAATAGACATGTACAAAAGTCTGATGTAAAATAAGGATGTAATGCAACAATGCTTTTTGGTATTTCAATGTCCATAGATGACTACAAATAAATGTGAATGTCGCCTACAGCTAGTAGGCTTTTCTCCAATCACTTGGTATGCATACTATTGACTTAACTATAACTGAAATGATTAGCTATAGCATGAGGCATTATAACAAACACTTGCTATGCAAACTTGTGATCTCCTCCTCCTAATTTATATAATGCATAAAACTAATTGCAGTTTGATTACAATGATATTCCAAGATTCTTGGCTTACAATGAATGAATGTAGTTACAGCCACTGTATGACAGCAACCTAGATGATGTCATGAAACCTATCTAACTTATATGAAATGTAAATAGAAGAACCTGGTATGCACTGTTGATGACAGCAAAGGAACGATCTCCACTAGCTGATAGAACTTCTTGTATGCCACGATTTCTCCTTCTAAGGCTGCGTTCCTCACCAATAATGCACCACAATTTTTGTATTGGTAATTGCTGATGAAAGCCCAGGTTAAGAATATGCTGCGACTACTCCTTGGCACACCACAATTTATTTATGATTTTATTGTGCCAAATCGCTGCTCCAAGGAACTTCGGCCTTCTCCTTCAATGCCACGATTTTGCAAGGAGAATGTTGCCTCGATGTTCTTCTATTAATTGCACACACAATCTAATCATAAGATCCCCCTAAACTGGCTGCTATTATTCTTCAAGTCGATGCCCACAAAACTGAAAATGATCCTCAATGAATAAACTTCAAATTTCTAATCTGCAAATGAATATTCTTTGAAACCCTTGATTAGTCCTTCAATGAAGCACAATGTTGACTCCTGGAGGAAGCCAAACTGAAGGCAAACCTTCGGAAGATCTTTCACAACCTCAAGTATGCAAAATCAAAGAGAGACTACGCTCTCGAATCTCAATGACCCGGAGTGCAGAAACTGCAAAAATCTTAGGTTTCTTCTTCTCCATAGCGAAACTCTTCAAAACATAAAATCAATAATCATGAATGAATCCCTTTTGCTTTGGTTGAGCCTTTATATAATTTTCCCAACTAGGTTGATCCCTTCTAGAAGTCTCTTTTAAATCATTTAAATGATATTTAATATATTTCATGGGCATTTAAACTTTATTAAATAATTCCTCAAAGTGGGCGCCCATTTAATTAATCAGTTAATGTGCTTTAAGTCATTAAATGGCCCCTTTAGACATAAAGTTATAATATAACTTTATAATATGCTTTTAATAATTAATTATTATTAAAATCACCTTTAATAATAATTAAATGATATAACTCGCACATTAATCCTTATTTCGCCAGGCCAACTAAAAGTTAGGATCAACATTGCTTCCACAACACATCCAGGTGCCTTACTATTAATAGTAACACAGGACTCCCTGACTAAGAGACTTACTATAAATAGTAAGTGTGTGAAACTATACCCTGAAACACCAAACGAAGGCCAATCCTGAACCACCCAAAGCTCTGGAGAAGAAATCACCCTTATATCTACCAAACAAGACCCTCTAATCCACCACACTAGCCTACCAGGGTCAACTGATAGGCTAATCCTTCAAACTTTGATGCTCATGCAAATGGGGACATTACAGCAGAAGGCCTGGGGAGAATCTTGCAATCCCATGTGAGGCATGGCCTTATTCAAGGATGGAATTAGGGAAATGGGTTGCCCCCCCCAATCCCATTTATAGTTTGTGGATGATACGGCTTTGTTGGGTGTTGCCACAATTTGTGAAGCGACCAGCATCAAGCGTGCTTTGGATATCTATCTTGCGGCTTCAAGTCAGAAAATTAATGAAGATAAGTCTTCCATTTTCTTCTTTAATACTTTGTTGCGTGTTCAAACAAGAGTAACATGTATCCTAAGATTTCAGATTGGTCCTCTTCCTTTTGTGTATTTGGGCATCCCTCTCTCTATCGGTCCCTTGCCTAGAGGGCCTTGGAGGAATGCGCTGGATAAATTTCGGAAGTGGGTTAGTCATTGGAATTATAGATGGTTGTCCTCTACTGGGAGAATCTTGTTATTAAAATCCATGGTTCAAGCTCTCCCAATTTACAAGTGTATGGTATAGATTGCTCCAATCAATTTTCATTAAGGAGCTAGATGTGTTATCTAGACAATTCCTTTGGGCTGGTAATCTTGCTTCCTCAAAGTGGAGTTTAGTGAGTTTAGAGAATATTTGTAGACCAAAATAGTTTGGTGGTCTTGGTTTGCGGAAAGCAGTATTCACTAGCCAGGCTTTGGCAGTGAAGGTGTATTGGAGATGGTGCACTAACCAGGACCAAGATTGGGCCAAGATTCTTTCCTCAAAATATTTGTGGGGGTTAGATTGGAAAGACATGCCTAGGATCTCTTTGGAAGGTAAAGGATCTATGATCAGGAACACCCTCAAAAGGGAGCTAGTCTGATTAAGCAAGGCTTGTTTTGGATTTGTAATAGAGGGTTTGAGGCTCTCTTCTAGTTTGACTCTTGGGATAGTCACCCCTCAATCATGACCTCATATCTACATCTGTAGAATATGTGTTTTGCATTTGTAGAGGCTGGTTGGACTTGGGTGGAAGATTTTAAAGTTGCTAAGAATCTCGGCCAAGTGGAAGTTTGCAAGTGGAAGGATGTTCAAGGTTGGCCCCCAAAGGGATCTGTGGAGGACCAGGAAGAATTATCTCATATTTTGGCTAGTAGAACTTGAAGTTCCTTGCAAACAGATGATATTTTGGCTTGGGGCTGAACCCTAGGGGAGCTTTCTCACTGAATGTTGAGTATCAAGAATTGGATAGGCGGAAGTATGGTGGGGAGGAGGTTCCTTGGTGGAAGTATGTGTGGAACAAGTTTGCATGGCCTAAATGCAACTTTTTCCTTTGGCTTGTGGCTTGTAATAGGTGTCTCACTTGGGATAATCTTCAGAAGAGGGGCTTTCAAGGGCCTTCCAAATGTGTTCTATGTGGGAGTAGCGTGGAATCTGTGGCACACTTGTTACTTCAATGTAGATACTCTAGGTTTATTTGGCACCATTGGTGGGAGGTTTGGAGGAAGTCTTGTGTGCATGCTTCATCTTTTGTTGAGTTTTGGAGGACTTTGGGGAGGCCTCCTACCAAGATATCTTGTCTTCAAGCAGCTTGGGGTCTAGGCCCTTCTTGCATCCTATGGCAGATTTGGTTGGAAAGGAATCATAGGATCTTTAATGGAGTGAGTTTGTCTTCTTATCAGGTTCGGCAGTGGGCTCGTGGCATGATTCAAGAAACTATTCATGCCAGGTGTGAGGTGGATATCCCTCTAAAGGTTGACGAGTTGGGGGTGATGCAAGGGTTGGGTTTAGTTGGTGGAGGCTCAAGGAGGCCTTATTCCAGTGGCAGGCGACCTTCCACTAAGAAGATTTAGCATGATGGTAGATGGCTTCCACCTCCTATGGGTGTCTTGAAGATTAATACTGATGGTTCTTCCAAAGGTAATCCTGGTTATGCTAGTGTTGGTGGTGTTGGCAGGGACAATGAGGGATATCCCATCTTTTTCTTCTCCATCTTTCAAGGGTACCAAAGTAATAACTTTATGGAGGCTTTGGCTATCCTTATTGCTATGGAAAAGGGTTGTGCGTTGGGATGGCACAAGATCATTTGTGAGTCTGATTCGCAAATTTTGGTGGCTATGTTGAATAAGGGTTGTTTGGAAGGGGCAAATTGGTTGTTGGATTCAGTAGTTTGCTAGATTCAACGGATTAGTTCCTCTTTGGACTCAGTTTCCTTTGTCCATGTCCCTAGGGAATGGAACAAGGTTGTGGATTGTTTGGCGAAATGGGCTTTTGAGCATAGGGGTACCTGGCAGGTTGAAGGTTGGGAGCAACTTCTCTCGGACTATTCCCAAAGGTTGAAGTTGCTGCTCCAAGAGGATATTCAAGGTTCTTAAGTTGGGTTTGGAGGCATAAGGTTTTGGTCCCTTCTGGTGCTGATCTTTTCTTTGCTGGTTTTTCCTAGTGGTCCCCAGTGCGGGGGCCTTTTTATTTATTGTAATGTCTTTCTTCTTGATTGAATAAACTTTTACCCCTTCTTTTAAAAAAATAAAAAATTATATTTTTCATGTTAATTTTGAACAATGAGATCGAGTTCACTTTTATTTTTTTCTCATTTCAAATGCATGGTGGGAGAGGTTTGGTGTTTAACTAATAAGGTGTCATTTTTTTAAAGAATTGGCATACATGTCTTGAACCAACCATGTAGCATTTTAGGATTTGGGCACATACACTCCAAGAGGCACAACAAATTGTTGATGCAAAGGTTGAATGATCTTTCCTATGTTCATTACAACCCTTGCCTCTATTACAAGCAAACCCTAGGCACTAACTTAACCACCATCACATTAGAGGAGGTTGATCCACAATCAAATTGGATCACTCAAGTTGAGGACCTTGTCTTCACTAAGGATGACCTTTCATGGGTTAATCATGGTGATCTTGAGGCAGAGGTAGTGGTTGTGGCAAAGGAGAAGAAGAGGGCATGGTCAAATCCCCTGGATGTTGATGTCGCTAACAAACACTCAAATATCATGGTTACATCAGCATCAAGGAATTGTCTCAAATGTCAGTGTAGGATTAACCATAGAGCTATAGATGTTGGTTTGAGTGATACAAGCTCCTCCTAGTCATAGTTGTAGTTTTGATTTTTGTTTTAATGTCATGGATTTTATAATCCATGAGTTTTTTCTATCTAAAACACTTGGGGATATTTACATATTTATAAAATATGTTTCCTTCAACCTAAATCTACTTTTGTACTTATTATATTGATATATACTTGTGCATGTGATCCAAGTAGCTTCTATTTGATTAGTTTATTATCCCTTTAAATTTGATTTGGTGAAGAGTACATAGTAAAAGCTTTAAATCATTAGAAAAAAACTCTATATTTTTTTTTTCCAATTTTCTCAGTCCAAGTCTCAATCAAAAATCAGCCTGCTGAGTTTGTGCCAAGTCCAAGTCTTGTAACTATGCTTATAGCAATTTGAATAGTTTGGATAAGTTGATGTTTATGTTCAAGGTTGTCCTAGATTTAATGTAAAATGATTGAGTTACAAGGTAATAGGGACTATAACATTAGTGGTTACTTGGAAGAATAAACAATTGAATTGGAATTAACATCACTTATCATAAGTATTAAACTGAAAGGTTATAATTAGAATTTGATTGAGAGATGGTTAGAACATGCAACTACTTATCTAAAACCCTAAGATGTAATAACTGAGACTATACCAAACTTCATTGTCTTCAATGTGTGCAACGAGTCTTCTTCCTAGTTATAAAAAAAAGTTATGCCATTGAAAATCTGGATGGCCATGTCATCATTGTGTTGCATGATTAGGCATCCATAGGCCCACTACAAGGCTTCTTAGCAGCGATGCAATGGGGAGAGAACCATGACAACTGATTCATGATGGAGCCAATATTGAGAACATGCACAAGATGCCAAGAAACCTATCCACTGACATTCATTCTAGTTCTCAATGTTAGGTATTGGTTATGCTTGGAAGAAGGATATTTGGCAGTAACTAAGGTACGAAATGATATACATAAAGGGAATATTAGAATAGTATTGAATGATTATAGCTAAATATGAACAAATATTGATTCTTTAATCAATAAGCCTGTGAGTTAACATTTTCTATAAAGATACATCCATAGATAATGCATGATAAAAAGAGATAGCGATTAATTGTCTCAAAAAAGGTGGAAATGGGTCTACAACTTCTTACAAAAAGAAAAATTATTACATATGAAATCCACTAATAGTGAGTGTAGAAGATGAGATTAAATTCACTATGATTAGGGAAAATGACATAACACCTCCTTAACTCAGGACTTACCACTAATTTTAAAAAACAGAAGTGATTTGGGCTTCCAAGGTGTTTGCAAATAACTTGTGTGTTGGTGATTAATTTCTCCCACCACATTATTAATTAATTGAAGAAGGCAAAATTGTAAATGGAATATTCCAAAACAAAGAGGGAAGGAAGATTCTACATAAGTTTAGAATGGATTGTTTTAGAAGCTTCTAGAGATAAGATAAGAATTAGATGTTTAAAGTAATGTTTTGATAATACCTCTATAAATAGAGGCAATTTGTAAAGGTTTTGTATTAGTTGATCAAGAAATGAAGTGATCAATGAATAGATGAGTGTTGTAGCACCTTCAACCAGTTTGGGAAAATATTTCTATTTAATATTTTCTGTATGGTGTGTGTTTGATTCATCTTCATCCACCCCCTACATAGTGGTAACAGAGATGGAGGATTGAGAAAGTTGAAGTTTGAGAAGAATATTGGATAAAGATCCAAGAGAGATCGAGGAAGAGCCATTAATCATGTTGCAGGAGCTTAAACAAGGAAATCACTGAATTCGTAAGAAAGGAATTGCTGTTTGATGGAAGGTAGATCGCAGCAGATTGGATTGCATGTTTGGAGAGGAGTTGCTGAAATAGAAAAAGATGAAGCTGTTGTTTGTGGCAGAGATTTCTGCCACCAAAGTCATATTGCAATTTGAAAGACTACCATCATCAACAAAGAAAGGAGGCAGATCATTGTTTGAAAAGAAGACTGAAGTTGCAGTTTTGTGAGGTTTTCTCTAGCCACCGATAGAGGAAGCAAGAAGTTGTTAAAAAGTAGAGATCATAGTTTTTGTTGAATCACCAATGTCAAAGATTGGATCGCAATTTTCAGAGAGAAATTGAAGTTGCCAATTTGAGAAGTAGGTCATGCCAAAAGGTGAGTCACGGTTTTTAAATCACAGTTTTCTTTCTTTTAAAAGATATCACAGAAAAGGAAATGTTGCCAAATAGAATAAATGGTACCATGAAGAGGTGAAGGCAAATTGTATGTTTTGCTAAGAAGTGGAAATCAAAGAGTCATAGCATTCGAAGATTGTTGCTATCAATAGGAAGTTCACAGATATTTGTGAAGTTGTCAGAGAGAAGGTCCAGCATTTGTTGAAGCTACCAAAGGAGGCTGCAGAAGCAGCTACCATATTATCATTGCAGAAGTCTGAATTATTTGTAACTATCAGAAAAGATTATTGCCCAAGTAAAGGAAAGTGTTGAGAGCCATTTTAAAAAATGAGTTAAAATCATCATAGAAAGGATAAAAAGAAGGCACACGAAACCATCAAATTATTGTCATCAAGGAAGGAGATTGTTGAAGCAAATTGAATCTTAGCGAAATGCAGCCACATCAGGTAAATTCAATTGAATAAGGAAATTATTTGTTTCAATGGGAAATATTGGAAAAATAGTGAAGAAGAAAAATGAAAATTTAATGTGTGAAAAAAATATTTTAGAAAAAAAATTGATGAAAGTTAAAAGGTATAATTCAAAATTGATAGAAAAGATAAAGCAATTAAGAAAGGATATTTATGAATATTTATGTGAAAATGATATTCTAGAAAAAATAAATAGATAAAGTTAAAAGGAAAAATGAAGAATTAGAGGAGGAAAATAGTTCACAGAAGGATGAAATATCAAACTTGAAAGAAAAAAATGATCAATTAAATCTATTGTTTGCAACATGCTAGAAGGAAAATGAGTGTCTAAGATTAAATCCTTTACTTTGTGACATCTCATGTGATACAAATGATTTGTGTGATATAGCTAAAGCTTCTTCAAAAGTGTATGGTTGGAGATAGCAATGTGTTGGAATCTATAAATCTGTTGATTGTAATGATAAGAATAAAAGATGTTTTGCAAAGAATGTCGGTTTCAAGATTATGAAAAGAATGGATTATGAAGAAAAATGATTGGGAAAGTGTGCGAAAGGAATTAAAGAGCCTATTGAACCAAGAGTGAGGCCAAAAAATGAAAGCCTTGGATATGTTGGTGGTAAAAGAAATAAAAATAATGTTGCGGGTAATACAGTTACAAACAAGTCAATTCAATAAAAATAAATGCAATGTTATTATTGTAATAAACAAGGACATAAACATGAAACGTGTTGGGATCTACATCCTTGTACTATTTGTGGATTTAAAAATCATTCTGAAAAATATGTATTGGAATAATGAGTGGAAGAAAGAAACTATGACAAAATGTATGCTAATAAATTGTGGATGTAATATGTATTGATGGGTTGAATTGGTAACAAGTTACATGTATATTCAAAAATTTGTACAAGCATAAATATTTAGGTGTTAAATAAAAAGGAATCAAAGAAATTTTGGATATTTGAGATGTAAGATAATTTGGAAAAAACTATTTCAAGATTGGTATATTTAAAGATCAGTTGGCAAAGACATTATGAAGATAGAGTTTGAGAATTAAAGATGTTGAAGCATTTGTGGTTGAAATTAAGAGGGAATGCTGGTGATTAATCTCTCCCACCACATTATTAATTAATTGAAAAAGGCAAAATTGTAAATGGAATGTTCCAGAACAAAGAGAAGAAAGATTCTAGATAAGTTTAAAATAGATTGTTTTAGAAGTTTCTACAGATAAGATAAGGACTAGGTCTTTCTATTAATGTTTTGATTAGACCTTTATAATTAGAGACAATTTGTAAAGGTTTTGTATCAATTGATTAAGAAATAAAGTGATCAATGAATAGTTGAGTGTTGTTGCACTTCGAGCGGTTTAGACAAAATTCTGTGTTTAATATTTTCTGTATATTGTGTGTTTGATTCATCTCCATCTACCCCCTACATTGTGTTGGTTGAGCTTTGTCTTTCTGTGTATTTCAGTTCCTACTTGTTTCACTCCATGTACGAAACTACCTATAATCAATTCAATTCTAGCACATAAGCAAACACAATTCTAAGGTAACTTCTTATTTCCTAGAGCAAATTACTAAGAGAACCAGAGTATAATCATTAAGATGATTTATAATGAGATAAGCTTTGTGTTGGTAAACTAGCTATGAAATATCTATGCTAATTAAAAATCACGCTATTGAAACTTCCTCATCCTCCCATGCTGAAGTACAAAAAAGCAACAAAAAAATAAACAGGAGAAATCAGATACAAAAGAGAGTACGGTATCCTTGAATACAAAATTGAGTTTCTGAATTCTAGAAAGTTTTTAAGAAGATGCTGATTATTCCTCATCCTTGATGAAGCTGTTGCAAATAGAAAATAAGAAATATTAAAAAACAGGCATCTAAGGTCAGGGAGAAAATAGGTAAGGATTATTGGTGACGTATTTATTCATCCTGACATTGCAGCAAGCATTCCTTTAATAATGAAATAAGACAGTTTTACGAATGACAACTTACGAGCCATCCAGGTATGCAGGTGGGTCTAAACCAGGAAGCCATGTCTGTCTGGAAACAGCATCTGCTCTTATCGTTCCCTTGTTTCTGGGTCGTCGTGTTTTTAGGTGAGGGGAGCTCCCATCCCTACCATTACCTTTGCTCCACCTACATGAATATGAAGAGACATTACCCCACAGAAAGCAGGGGGAAGAGCAGGACACAACTCTGAGCACAGTAGCCATTGTCAGCAGCCACACACACTTTAACACTGGATAAAGGTGTAACTCGAACCAGTTTTTCTATTTCGACTTGTCCTCACTGCCCTCCCCAGTGCCACTGGTAGTCATTTTTATCTAGAAAATTGATTTAATTTCATAATTTTAATCTCAAATACTTTTTTGTGTGGACGAAGATTCTAAAGCAAAGAATTTTTATGAAAAATTATGTTTGTTTTGTTTAAAAATCATTAATTACTATTTAAAAAATAAAATTAATATAGATTTTTTAAATATATGTTTAAATAAGTGTCACATAGTAGTTAGTATTTATACTATTGTAATTATTGTTTTTAAGATTTGAAAAAAAAATAATAAGTTTTATAAATGTGAATAAAAATAAATGTAAGTTTTGTTAATCATTGTGTTTTAGTATTGTTAATTAGTTTTTTGCATGACTTAATTTTGTTGGTTACGTGTGAAGCCAAGTCTGCGGATATTGGTTGGATCTATTGCCTAAGTTTAGTAAACAGCGGGATTCTTTTTGTAGCCTACAGTCTCCTCCTTTGTGCATGTCGATGCATGTTTGTATTGGGAATCTTCCTACAAGAAGATGTAAAGAAGCTTTATGCTATATATTGGTAAAGTGAATGTTGTATGTGATTGATATTGTGATACAGAGAGCAATCCCCTGCTCATAGTGGATGTAGCCAATTGGTGAACCACGTTAAAACTCTTTGTCTTCTTATTCTATATTTGTTGAGTATCTTGCTTTTTCATTTTGATTATGTATTCTTTATGTTTGTTTTGTTATGTTTTCTTCCTCTCAACAAGTGGTATCAGAGTCATGGAGAAGTATTGAGCAAAGATGGAAGACTATTGGGTGTTTGATCCCGAAGCTGGATGTTTTTATATAGTGAAGAGACAAGCTAAAGAGGAAGTTTCAGATGATGAAGCTCATTCCATCATTGAAGAGTTCCATGGCAGATTAGATTTGGTAGAAAGTAATGTACCTGTGCAACCTGAAACAAGGCATCGTGTTCATTGGTGGGATGGCTGGAAAAATGAGAAGGATTCGATTGAAGAGGAGGATGCTAGGTTTGTTTCCTTCTCGAATCTTGATGCAGTTGTGGCTGCCAGCGAAAAAGAAGATAACAAATAGGGTTTGAAGCAATCGCTGGTTAAACAAGGAGAGACTATGAAGTTTACCTTTCGAGATGAGGAGGATGCCTCCCAAGGAGAGGAGGATGCAGTCTGGAACCGAGTGAAAATGAACCTGAGAAAGAGGTCGAGAATCGAGAGGATTACCTGAACAAAGAAGTTGAGATCCTAAAGGAAGAGATTTTGATGCTCAAAGAACGAATTTTCTATATGGAGAAGGAACTGAGGGCCAAGCTTGTTATCAAAGGCAAGCGTTCTCTTAAAAAGGGAAGATTACAACAGAAGCGAACTCTAAAACGTAAGGTGGGAAATTATAATTTTAATTTCAATTCCACTGCTAAGAAGTTAAAAGTATTTCATGAGGAATGTTCAATTGTTGTTATTGAATGTGGAATTGAGTCAAAGGAAATAGATGAAGCTCCTACTTGTTTGGCTGCTGAGTATCTCGCCTCAGAAGTTCTAGTTAGTAAAATGCTTGCACTTTATGTTACTGTTGGAATAGCAGAGTTTGAAGGAGGAGAAAGTGACGATGCAGGTGAGGTTTTTGGGAAAGAAGTTGTTGATCTTGCCATTGATGTTCTTATGGGTGTTGTTGATCATGATTTCCTGAGCACTGCCCAAGCGAGGTATGTGTGGGAAAGGCCTCCATAGGATTGGGAGGCGAGGATTTTGACATGCTAGACGAATCGGAGAGCCTACAGAGGCTGAAGGAAACAAAGGGAACAACAATAATGGATGCGTTGAAACAGGCTATGGATGCACCGAAACAGGCAATGGATGCGTCAAAACAGGACATGGATGCTCCATTTCAAGACCTGGATGCGTCGATACAGGACATGGATGCATCGTTTAAGGTCGTGGATGCGCCACTTTAGGTAGTGGATGTGTCGTTTCATCCAGAGGCAAAAATGGTTTCTAATAATCCATTATTCGAACCTGAGGAAGACATGGTTTATGATAATCCATTATTCGAGTCCCGAGTTAAAGACAAACTTGCGAAAGAGTGGAAGTTTTCTGGAGGAATTGGTTGAGCTAGATAACTTAGATGTTGATCTCCCTCCTGACACTAGTTCAGGAAATACAAAAAACTCATTGTTTGAGACGAGGTTTGGTAATGTCATTGATGTTGACATGGAGCCAGTTGGTGTTGGGTATGGTTATCGAAGTGGTCCTGATGCTACTAGATATAATGGTGGATATGACAGTACAGTTGTGTTTGCATGGAAAGGGGAGACCCTTCAAGAGTACTGGTGGTGTACAAACAAGTTTTTGGATTGGGATGGTGGAGGTCCACATTTGATTCTGGTTGTGGGAGAGGAAATGGAAAGCTTAAAATCCATGGAGGTTATTAAATTTGATGTGCTTTGGAGGAGACTCACCTAAAGCATTCTTGAACAAAATTTGGCGAAGCTAAAATCTTCATTGGGGTTGATGTAAATTCCTGCAGTGGGGGATATCTCAGTGCACCTCTCTTTCCCATATGACTTGTCTTCAAGTGGGAGATTGTTGACTACGTGTGAAGCCAAGTCTGCGGATATTGGTTGGACCTACTGTCTAAGTTTAATAAACAGCAGGATTCTTTTTGTAGCCTACAGTCTCCTCCTCTGTGCATGTCGATGCATGTTTGTATTGGGAATCTTCCTGCAAGAAGATGTAAAGAAGCTTTATGCTATATATTGGTAAAGTGAATGTTGTATGTGATTGATATTGTGATGAATACAAAGAGCAATCCCCTGCTCATAGTGGATGTGGCCAATTGGTGAACCACGTTAAAACTCTTTGTCTTCTTATTTTGTATTTGTTGTGTATCTTGCTTTTTACTTTTTATTATGTATTCTTTATGTTTGTTTTGTTCTATTTTTTTCCTCTCAACAAATTCTAACCCTAACTCTAATCTTAACCCTAATCTTAACCTTAACAATAAATTCTAAACCATTTTTTTAATCTTAGATCTATCTTTAACTCTAACTATGATCGCAACACTATCCATAACTATGGTTGTAACCCTAACCCTAATAATAAAGAATTGTAGAGTGATATTACAAACAAAATATTTATGAATTAATATTGAAAATAAGATTTGGAATAAAGATATTACATGAATAAAATTTTGGACCATTATATCTATTAATCATATTTTAATGATTTTTATTAATAATATTTTATTTTAAATTATTTTAATTTTTGAATAGTTCTAACCATAATTTTTATCTTATTCTTAATTCTAATCTTAATCCTAATTACCATGCTTTTATGATTATAGCAATTAATAATGATAGGATTAGAATTAGAATTCAATTACTTCAATAGACATAACCCTACAATGACAGCATGGTGCCTTTAAACGTTAGCACTATTTGTACAAAAAAAACACAAAAACAAGCACATTTTAGAAAGAAAACATAAAAATAAAAAAATCATTTAAAAATAGTACATTTTTAATAATGTACAAACACATTTTAGAAACAAAAATAAAAAATTATTTAGAAATAGTATTTTTTTTTTTTAAATTTAAGGTAAGTGCTACCAAGGGGGTAGCTCCCATATTATAAGATCCAAACAAAAGAACAGTTTAATAGCATACCCTTGCCACAAGGGGTGCACCATGTCAACAACTGTGTTGACCAGATTTCCTACTTGACAAACAAAAAGCCATGCAAACACCAAAAACAACACCCACCCAATTGGGTGTGAAACATATCACATGGTTTCATTTTTTCCCTCTGGTCAATGCAAAACCCACAGACTTTGGAAGTTGAAGTTTGGTAGAAGGAAATTTCTTTCGCTTGATCTCTGTCCATGCTTGTTCAAGCAAATGTGTGGAATTCGGATCCTTTAAATTTGCTTCCAAAAGTGAACCTACAGAAGATGGTTTTGCAGGAATCATCACAGACTCAGAGGAATGTAGGCATGAAATTGCTGGGTCGGAATCTGGCTTTACAATCGGAGAGGGAAGTGCATTACCATCCACAGAACTGACACCCAATGAATTGCCAACCACGGATCCGCCACCCAAAGAACCCCCAAGAACTGGAGCGAGCAGAGCAAAAGGGGGAGAGATAGGAGACATCACAGGAGTGGCCTTCGAGCAAGAAAAGACGTCCTTTACATTTGGTTCAATGACATAGTGACCCGGATCAACCCCTAACCACCAAGTAGGGGTATTGGTGGCACCATTACTATGCACATAAGTGTGCTTCTTGTTGCATTTAAAGTTGTTGTGAGCAGTTGAAAAACATTTCCTGCATCTAAATGGGATCTTTTCATAATCTATAGGCTGCCTCCAACGTCAATCCCCAACTTTCAAAGAGATTTCCTCTGGAAGGCCTTTGGTTAAATCGATTTCAACACATAAACAATCATAGGCAGAATTTTCAAAATTGATTGTTTCTTTGGAAATGATGTGGTATTTTCCCAGACCATTGGCAATTGCTTTCAGACAAGCAATTTCCCAAAATTGTAGGGGTAGATAGGGCAATCTTACCCAAAGAAATACAGAGGAGAAAGACTTTGATCGAGGATAAAAAGCAGGAAACCATGGCTTGGTGCATAGGAAATCGCCTTGATAGAACCATGGGCCAACGTTCAGAATCAACTCCTTGTCATTTGATGATTCAAACTCGAGGATGAATAAACCCTTCGCATAAGGATAAATGCAAATTTCTGCCTCCATGTGTTCTTTCCAATTTTTTCTTATCCAAGAGTGTAGGTCACATAATTTCGGCCAAACTTTCATGAATCTGCAAATTAGGGCATGATCCTTCAAATAATCTTCTCTGTCACGGGCAGTGGCTTCTAAACAAATTTCTGGTATAGATTCTGAGCGGCGGAATGCAAGAGGGGAAGCGACGACACAAACAGGAGCACCCAGCGACGAAGGAGAGTCCCTATCCATCGAACCAGAGACACCCAATCCCAAGGCCGTCTTAAAGTTTATGCATTGCGCAGCAGGTGGAGGCTCTGAGACAGGTTTTTCGTGTGCCCCTGGAGCCAGCAAAGACCCCCGCTCCAGCAAAATGGATGCCTCTACGGATGAATGCGGAAGATTGCCATCAACAGACAAATGTAGGGCACTGGAATTTTTTGGAGCAGTGCGAGCCATCTCTCCAAAAATTTATAATATATTATAAGGTGAAAAAATTACAAAAATAGTATATTTTTAATAATAATATAATATTATTTAGCCAAAACACAAAAAACATAATATAACTAATAATAAGATTAGAATTATAATATAACTAATAATAAGATTAGAATTATAATTTAATTAATAATTATAATACTTTTATTTATTTTTTAATTAATAAAATTTGAAAAATAAAAAAAGTGGCAATGTCAAATAGTTTAAGATTTAATTTAAATTTTTATTTGAAGTGTAAAATCAAATCCCTACAATGGTAGCACTACAATGGCAGCAGGGAAACACAAAAATAAATACATTTTAAAAATAATTTCATAAAAATAAAAAATCATTTAAAAATAGTATATTTTTAATAATGTACAATCACATTTTAGAAACAAAACACACAAAAAAAATATTTAAAAATAGTATATTTTTAATAATGCAATAATACTATAATATAATACTACTTAGTCAAAACGCAAAAAAAAAAAAAAACACACACACACATTTTAAAAACAAAACACAAAAAACATAATATAATTATTAATAATAAGATTAGAATTATAATTTAATTAATAATTATAATACTTTTAGTTTTTAAAAAAATAAAATTAATGAAATAAAATAAATGGCAATGTTAAATAGTTTAAGATTTAATTTTAATTGTGTTAAATCAAATATGTAGGAAGATTATTTTATAGGATTTATGAATGTGTTTTAATTTTAATTTAATTTAATTATTTTATAGAGTGAATCAAATCTCTATAAAATAGCTAATTGATTTTTGTTTTCTTTGAGATTTTTTTAATAAAAAAATATAAAAAATAAGTAACATTTATTTAGAAAGATTTAATAAAATGATTTCATAGCAAAAAATAAAAATCATTCTTAAAAACATCTTCTCTAACAAAATTAAATTATATTTAAAGAGTATTAAAATCCTAGTTTTTAATTGGTTCAAAACCAACTTATTAATAATTAATTAACAAAATGAGTTGAAGAACTATTGCAATAGTACTATGCCTACTACAAGTATTAATAAAAATAAAATAGATATAATTTAAAGTTATTTTATTTATTCAACAATTATTTATTTTAAATAATCTAAAGATTTTTTTATAAAATATGTATACTAATGTATACTATTTTTTTATTTTTTTTAAGCATAATAAATAGTATATATTTATATGTATCTTATTATTTTATTTATGAAATACATAAAATATCTAAAAAATTATTTACTATTTTATTTCTTCTTAAACTTAAAATTTAAATAAAATAATAAATTAATTAATTGTATGATTATTTTTAAAATAGTATTTACTATTTAGTAAATTAAACAATTATTTATTATTTAATTTATTTAAATATATAATTATTGTATTAAAATTATTTTATTCATTATAATTTGTAGAGGATTATTATGAAATCATTGAATTTAACAAGGAAAACAATCAATAAAAATTCAATTTGATGATCAAATAAACTTAATTCAATAAAGTGTGTGCACAAACAAAGAAAAATAAAATAATATCAATCTTACCTCCATAAAATGTCTAACCTTACTCCATTGTGTTTGATAATATTGTGATAAATATATGTGGATTCCTCTTTGACTTTAGCATAACCTTGATTTGCAAAATGGATGCAAAGATGGCTTGATTTCTATAAAATGGGGTTAGATGAATCCTAGCCTAGAATAAGTGGCAACCAACGCTTCTAAGCCAAAAACCACACTTAACCAAAAGAACAATGAAAGCATAAGGAAATGAAAACATCAAATAACAATACTCCCCATGCTTGATCTTGAATCACTTCTCTTGCTCTCCTATTTCTTCTTAAACAACAACTTTGCCATCAGATTTGTTGTAATACTTGTACAAAACCTGCAAATGGTAAGTAGAAGGTTGGAGATAATTAGTTGTTAAGTTGAAAATGAAGGATAATGGTCTCTTTTATAGACAACCATTCGAACAAACGAACGAGATCAATCATCTAGACAGATTCCAAGATCAACAGATGAGGATTCATGAGAGGGAGGTTGTGAAATGAAGGGCCAAGATCGATCTTCTGGAAAGATGCCAAGATCAACGGTGGAGGATTGATGCACCAAAAAAAGGTGGGCAATGAAGGCTATGACATCGATGGCTATGACGTTCGATGGCTATGATAGAAATGAAGGCTTATGACAGAGACGGCTATGACAAAAATAAAGGCCACGAACAAGGCATCTTTGACCAAAAGGGAGGGATAAATAATTTTAAATTATTTATTCAAAAAATGGACAAGTGGAAAATAAAGAATTATTTATTTGGAGGAAAATGAAAAGGGCATTAAATAATTAAATTGACTTAATTATTTAATACAAGAGACACATGAACAATTAAATAATTTTGATAATTATTTAATAATAGATGAATTAAAATGAGTGAATAGTTAAATAATTATTAATTATTATTTAACCATAGACGAAATATGACAAGCAAATAATTAAATAAATATTAATTCATTTAATTATTGAAGAAAGGGGGATATTAGCGATGCAATTAATTAATTTAATTGATCAGGGTAGAATAGAGATTAGAAAATGAATTAATCAAATAATTAAAAATTATTTAATTAATGGAAGAATATGATGGAGCATAATTAGATAATTAAAATTATTTAATTATTAGAGGATGATGACCAAGGAAAAATGTTGCTCGTAGACTTAGGATGTTTTTTAGTGTCTACATTTTTCCCCTTTTTGACATAATATGATTTGAGCGTTGTGTCAAAGAAATTTAAATCTGAAATATGCCCCAGTGTAAAGAGAAAGAGGAAGGATGACCAAGAGGGTTGTGGTATGCCCCATCGAGAGGACAGACGGGTTCAAAGAACATGAGTGTGCTCTTGAAATGGATGATAAGATTAGATGATGAAGGATAGAAGAAATGTTAGCATAGAGAAGATGGATGTTAGCGTGAAAAGGGACAAAGGAGATGGATTGTTAGACGGAAAATGATAAGGGACCAACCTTCGTACTTACATTTTTATATTTATCATCATTGGGCACAAAAAGTATTGCAAATGGAACACAAACACCATGGTATAACATAGACCAAGGTGTACAAGGTGAACATTTGTGAGAGACAAGCAGTCAAAAGACAAAGCCAAAAGACAAGGAATACCCCAGCTCATACTAAGGATCCAATTATCCCAGTCTTTTTGCCAAGACAAACCACAGACAACAAACAAAGAAAAGAGGCCATTATCCATCATTGTCCCTCTAAATCCTTTAATAGGACATCCACGAAGAGACTAGTAACATGACCTAGAACCAAAAAAGATAAGACAAATCCAGACCAACAAAGTGTTTGCCAAAGAGACAGTGTTTGCCAATAATATTGATAAGATTATAATTGTTTGATTAGGTTGACCAAGATGATCAAGATTTGATTTGACAAGGATTAATTGATAAGTTGACAAAGGTTGACAATTTGATTTGATTGACCACGCCTAGCTTCAGGAAGGACACATCCCGATAAAGGCAAGATTGATTGACCAAGATGACAAGATTGATTGATTTGACAAAGATTGATTGACAAAGTTGACAAGGTTGATTGATTGTGTTTGATTTTAGGAAAGACACATCTTGATTAAGGCAAGATTGATTGACAAGGTTGATTGACAAGGTTGACAAGATTGATTGATTGTTTGACAAAGATTGATTGACAAAGTTGATAGAGTTGATTGATTGAAGAATGAAAGATTTATTGGTTATGTTTGTTTGTCGATTCATGGTTTGGTTGAAATGAGGATAGCTTGCAGAACAAGACTACAACTAGACTCAATAAACCCTAAAGGACTGACCTAAGTGGCCTCGGGGGCTCATTGATTGATGGCCTTGTCTATGTTAAACATGTAGAGACCTCGTAGTTTCACACAACTTGACTTTTCCTTATTTGACAAAAGACTGAGTCATGATTTTATTTGGACAACCTAAAGGACTAACCTAATGTCTTGGGGGAACATTTAAGATGAGCCTTGCCTATGTAGCAAACATGCAGAGACAACGTAGTTGGACCACTCTAATATAGACTGATAGACTCGAACTCAGACTTTGACTTTATTTTTGGAAGTTTTGGAGTTTTTTTATGTTTTTGGATTTTGAAATGTTTTGATATTTTTTTTGGATTTTGATGGTTTTCTATTTTTTTTAGATTTTCTCAAGATATTTTACGATTTTTATGGATTTTGAAGGTTTTAAAGGGTTGATACCATGTGTTATTTCCCATGAGGACGTAATTCTAAGAATTTCCCCCAGTCAGGTATAGGACTAATTTATTGTGCACAAGGGGAAGTAGTGAATGTGATGGATGGTTATGAAAGCAAAAGATATTAAATGTTGGTGGGTTTTAGGCCATGGAAGGAGGACGAAGCTTTATTATGGATTAGGGATGAGTGTGAACGGATGAAGGGACCAGATGGAGTGATAGTAGATGGAGGAACATAGACCGACTACACTCGGTGCATGTTTGCCAGGTTTTCACCATGGTACTTATCCAAAGTGCCATCGAAGTGGTATTCACTTTTGGACGAATTATTTCCCTTTACCATTTTTCTGTTTTTTCATTTTATTTTATTTTATTTTTTATTTTTAAGGGATACTCTGAGAATCAAGTGTAATACTTGCGACGATGCATGTTGTTGATGGGTTCGGACAACAGTTCTCTTTTAGGAGTAGAAAGTTGATAAGCACCAAATCCATAGGTTGTTGTGACAATGTACGAGCCAAACCAATTAGGCTCAAATTTCCCAAGTTTTTCTCGTTCTGCTTGATTCTTTAGATTTTCTTTTAGGACTAAGTCACCAATGTCAAAAATTCTAGCATGAACCTTCTTATTGTAACTATGTCAAAGGCGATTCTGATATGCTTGCAAATGTGAAAGCATTTTGTCTCTTTTCATCTAGTAACTCTAGATCTTGTAGACGAGATACACGACATTCTTCTTGATCAATTAGGCCTTGCATGGAGACTTGTAGGGATGGTAACTCGACCTCTATAGGAAGTATTGCTTCAGATCCATAGACAAGTTAATATGGCGTGGCTCTTGTAGAGGTGTGAATATTGGTGTGATAAGCCTATAAAGCAGGATTAAGTTGTAAGTGCTAGTCATGGCTAGCGTCATTGATAGTCTTATTTAAGAATTTTAGGATAGTCTTATTAGACGCCTCAGCTTGACCATTACCTTGGGGGTAATACGGAGTAGAAAAATGATGTTGAATATCGAATTTGTCAAAAAGCTCATGGACATCCTGATTTTTGAAAGGGCGACCATTATCTGTAATGATGGACTGTGGGATACCATAACGACAAATGATGTAATTCAAGATGAATTTGGCTATCTACTTACCAATAATGTAAGTCAGTGGGATGAATTCGATCCATTTTATAAAGTACTTAGTAGCGACAAGGATAAACTTATGTCCATTGGAAGAGGTGGGATGGATTTTTCCTACAAGGTCGAGTCCCCATTGAGAAAATGGCCATGGAAAAGTAAGCGGTTGCAATTCCTGAGCTGGTGCATGTATAAGATCTCCATGAATCTAACATTGGTGGCATTTTTTCACAAAGTTATATGCATCACGTTCCATTGTAGGCCAATAATATCTCATTCTCATGAGATTTTTGGCTAAGGTAGGACCAGAAAAGTGAGCTCTGCATATACCATGATGTACCTCTTGTAAGCTTGTTTGTGCTTCATTTGAGTCGAGACATCAAAGAAGGGTACTATCTAGGCTACGACGATAAAGGGTATCTCTAATGATGGTATATTTGGATGCTTGTCAGATAAAAGTTTTGTGTTGGTTAAGGGACAAGTCAGGAGGTATAATTCAGTCATGCAAATAGGCATTAATGTCTTTGCACCAAGGTGAATCGAGACCAACAAGTTCAGTTTTAGGGACATCGAACGCAGGGATCAATAGTTGTTCTACCAAGAACTCATATTGTGAAGCATTATTAGGAATTCCCAAGAGAGATATGATGGTGGCCATTGCATCAGTTGCTTTGTTCTGGATTCTCGGGATCTGTTCAAAAGAAACATTATCAAAGTATAGTTTGAAACTATCCACCATGTGCTTGTAGGGCATCAATTTCTCATCCTTGGTATCATAATCATCATTTACTTGTTTTATAACTAACTGTGAATCACCATAGACTTGAATATCCTTAATTTTCCATTTTATTGCTATTTGAAGTCGTGTCAACAATGCCTCATATTTTGCTATGTTATTAGTGCAAGGGAATGCTATTCGGAATGACTTGGGAATGGAATCTCCTTGAGGTGTGATGAAAAAAATTCCATCTCTTGAACCATGACTTGTGTAAGATCCATCAAAATATAACTTCCATGTAGTTGGTGTGTTTATAACGAATATTGATTCATCTAGGAAATTGGATATCAAAGGATGATCTGCTTTTACGGGCGCATATGTAAGTTGATATGTTGTCACTTGTCCTTTTATCATTTTTCGATCAGTGTACTCAATGTCATATTCACTCAACATCATAACCCACTTAGCTAGCCTTCCTATTAGTGCGACTTTGTTAAGGGGTAAACCCACAAAAGTGGTTTACAAATCAAGTGAGGAAGGAAAAGTTGCAAAAAATGACCCCATGCCAAAAAATTTGGTTTTTGGGGTTCGAACGAACTTATTGGTTCAAGCGAACCCACTAAATGCCTCAGGCCCACCATTCCCACAAAAAAAACAAAGAAAAACCTTTTTTCAAAGGGGGTTCACTCGAACCCCCCCTGGTTTGTCCGAACCCCCCTTCTCTCACCTTTTCACCCTCTGGCCCAAAAAACTCCAGAATTTTTCCCTTCGAAGCTCGGGTTGAGGATGAAAATGGAGGAGACTGCATAGACCCAACTGGATGATGGTAGTCCTTGGAACGAGCTCTCCGGCGAATATAATTTTAATATGTTTTGGTTTTATTATGTATTAGTTTTTTTAGTTTTATTAAACGTAAGTTTTTCACTGAAAATCAAGCTCTCTATTCTGTACATGTGGAAAAATAGCAAATTATCAAAAAAAAAATTGAAAAATATGAGTGCACCAGATATTGAAGTCCTTGATCCAAAAATAAATTAAAAAAATTCGATACATACAAAAAAAGTTATGTTGTAAACGACCCGCTTATATCTGAATTGTAATTGGTTTGAATTTGAAACTTGATTAAGGAAAAACTATTCAATAAAACACTATGAGACCAACTGGAAGCACTAGATATTGTAGCTACAAATCTAAATTCAAAAAAATAAAAAAAATATCCTTCATGGAAAAAAATTTATGTTGTATATGGTGAGCGTCACTCCTTAAAAATGTTGTTTACTAAAAAAAACTAGTTTTCAAAGGAGATGGAAAAAGAAGTGCAATCTGATTCCAAATTTTTTGAAAAACATATATTTAGAATCTACAAACAAGATGTCACAAATCACTAGTTTGCATCATCTTCAAATTCCTCACGCTTTAGCCGCTATAGGTGCTTGAAAGTGAAGATTTAGTTATAAAAAATTATTTCAGTGTCTAGTTTGGCCAAAATTGTTAACCACTATTGTGGGATCACCCTAAGAAGATATTTCAAAGGATCAATTTTAGCAATTAGTTTTGTCTTATGATTCAACATGTAATGTCTTAGTTTTTGTGTTGTAAATACCACTGCTAAACATGCTCACTCAATAGGACTATAGTTCAACTCATATCCAACTAGGGTGTGAGTGATGTAATATATAGCCCTCTCTTTGCCATCAGTAACATTTTGTGCTAATAATTCCCCCAGTGTTGATGTTGTTGTCACATATAACATCAAATATTTTCCGCCAATTGGAGGCATAAGGACTGGTGGAGTCGGTAGATAATTTTTGATTTGATCATATGCTTCTTGACACTTTTCTTTCCAGATGAAGGGAATGCCTTTTCTTAACAGATGTCGGAATGGGCAGATTTTGTCTGCTAATTGAGCAATGAAGAATCTGTGGATTGATTGTATTCTTCCTTGTAATGTTCTCAACTAACTAATATTGGTTGGTGGTGGCATTTCTAAGATAGCTTTAAATTTTGCGGGATCATTCCTCTACGTGAGACTATGTATCCAAGTAGTTTTCTTGATTGGACCTCGAAAACACATTTCTTTGGATTTAATCTGAGTTGGTATTTTTCCAGACATGTGAAAATCTTATCCAATACTACTAAGTGTCCACTTCGTTCTAAAGATTTAGAGAGAAGGTTATCAACATAGTCGTCCATAAGCACATGCATGTAGTCATGAAAAATTGTATTCATTGCCCTCTAATATGTAGCTCTGACATTTTTCAATACAAATGGCATCATATTCCAACAAAAATTTCCCCAAGCACATGTGAAAGTTGTTTTAGGTTGATCTTCAGTAGCAATTCTTATCTGGTTATAACTCGAGAATCTATCCATAAGTGGTAGCATTTCATATCCAGCTATGAGGTCTACTATGATGTCAATATTTGGTAGAGGAAAATTATCTTTGGGACAAGCTTTGTTGAGTTCTCTTAAATCTGTACAGATTCTAACTTGACCATTTGGTTTGGTGATAGGAACAAGATTTGATATCCAATTTGTGTAATCAATAGAACAAATGAATCCAACATCTAAAGTTTATTCAATTCCGCCTTGACAAGGAGTGCAATTTGTGGATGCATTTGTCTTAGCTTTTGTTTGTATGGTTTAGCATTAGGTAGCAGTGGTAAGTGATGTAGAACCAATTCAGGATCCAATCCAGGCATGTCAGCATATGACCAAGCAAAATTGACTTGTCTTTCTGCAAAGAATGTTGTGAACTTAGGCTTTTCCTTGTTGGTCAAAGATGTTGCTAACTGTATGATTCTGGAATTATCTGGTGTTCCAATATTCACTTCTTTTGTTTCTTCTATTAGCAATGGCAATCTCTCTCAGTCTATTGGGGGACAATTCAATCCTCCATCCTTAGGCACCTCGGGGAGGTTTTCACCTTCGGTTATGTCCTTTATTTTTACTTTTTCACGGTCAGCAAGTGCCTTTCGGTTTTCACCTGAAGACCTATTATTTTTATTTTTACTTTTGTCATTTTCACTTTTTTGACTAGAGGATAGGACAACCTCACCAAAGTGTGTTGCATAATCAATTTCTATGGAAAAGCCAACTTTATGATCCCCACTAGGTATTCCTTCACGAAGTCCCATAAACTCAACTAATGCTTTGTCATTCTCGAAAGTGTCCAAACTTGATGGGTCTTGTTGATCCCAATCTATGAGTTGTGGGTAGACAAGGGGTGAGCCATCATCAATACTATCAAGAGTCATTGTGTAGGAAAATAAGGTAAAGATGGACATAGAGTCATTAGATTCCCAAGAGGCAACCCCAATGGTTTTCCAAAAGTGTCTGATCCATTCTTCTCTATTCAAAGGGGATTTTGGACAAGGGCTTGGTAGGCTTAGTGGGGAACCAATTGTAAGAATTTGATTGAATTGTGTTTCAAGGGGAGGCTTATCAAGTATTCCAAATAGTTTATCTAAGTCCATAAAGGTAGTGGAGGATAGGGAATCCCATTCATATTCATTGGAATCGGCATCAAAACCCCAAGGATCATCATATGTCTCGATCTCATTTGAAGCATTAGCAACTTCACTCGAAGGTAATCCGATACCCCGGATAGTCACTTTTACAAGTACAAACCCTAGCCCTTCATGTTTGATCAACTTAAGAGGCTACAAGGGTTCCATCATTCCTTGTTTATTTAAGCCAAGACCACTATGTCCATCATATCCTTGTAACTTCATTATTTGGAACCCTTTTGGATACTATTCAACTAGAAACCTTTTAGATTCAGTGTCTTCTTCTTCTCTATACAACCATGTGAGAATATGATCATCTAGATATTCTTTGGCAAGTTCCCCCATCTAGTGAAAGTGGTAGGGGGATTATGGATGATAACCTTAGGTTGTAGGGGATGTGGTTTGCCATATGAATTTGGGGACTTAGGTAATTTTCCGATGAAAAGAGACTCTTCATGTTATATTCTTCACATCCTTTGTCTTGGATTTGGATCTTAGGCGTGGAAGGTGCGGTGAATGGAGTGGATAATTTGACAAGGTTAGATGGGTCAATGTAGTGAGATGGAGTGGTGGATAAGGTGGAGGGTGAGGCTTCTCGATTGATGGGCACTTGACATTCAACAGTTCCTCTTAGGTTTGAACAATACTAAAAAGGATCAATGTCACCTAGAATAGTGATCTCAGTGCCATTGTGACCTGGAATTTGAGGCATTGATGGTAGGTGGACGGAATAGCTCTCATAGTGTGAATCCAAGGACGACCAAGGAGAATATTGTAATGCAAATCTAGATTGAAGACATGAAATATTGTATCTTGCATTGTTGGGCCAACTCTTATAGGAATTGAAATTACACCTTCGAATGAATGCTCAGCATCATCATAAGCTTTTATAGTGATTTTATTTGTCCGATCTATACAATTCTTAGAGTGTCCCAATGCTTTCACCAATTTTAGTGAGCAAATGTTCAGACTTGCTCCATTGTCTACTAGGACTCATCTAATCTTGCATTCATTGATGCAAACTTCAAGGTGTAGGGGGTCCTTATGATCATATTTTGGTGTGGAAAAGTCTTTCTCAGAGAAGGTGACATGGTCTGGCATAGCTAGGTATCCAACCATGGCCTGAAATGCATTGACATCTAAGTTGGCGGGGATAGATGCCTCTTGTAATGATATGTCGAGGATAGCTCTATGTTGTGGGAATGTGCAAAGGAGCTCCAAGATAGAGATTTGTGCGATGGTTTTCCCCAACTACTCCAGGAGGTTATATTGACTCTTTGTCTATGAATGAGATGGAGGTCCTGGAATAGTTATCTTGGTTCTGTGAGTAGCAATAGTACAATCTGAGTTCGGCTTGTTTATGGTGATGGTAGAAATTCAATCATCAAATGGCGTTATGTTAAGAATGATAGTGCTATAATCATGTTTGACTGTGGCATAATTGGCACTATTGTTGTTCCTTGAACTGGAGGCTTTCCCTTTATCATCATCTTGCAAGGGAGTCTTGAATATGGTATGATCAACATTGGTTTTTCCTTGTGAATCTCCTACCGATATGGTTCCATTTTCAATGAGGTCTTGAATAATGTTTTTGAGTGTCCATCTAGTTATTTTGTGTCCTTTTCCACGGTGGTATTCATAGTATTCATCTTCTTTCCACCAATCAGGTTGATCAAGGTAGTTTCATAATTCTTGGTGTCTGGAAGCGAGATGATATTAGATTGCAAAATTTGTTTGAATATTGATTCAATGGGTTCACCCAATTGAGTGTATGCTCTCTTGGCACAGGGAGGTCATCTTCGTTGTTGGTTATTTTGGACAACATTCAATGTTTGATTTTGATTTTGGATCTGTGTATTTGGTATAGTTGGTGTATTTGATGAGGATGGAACTTTAAGTTAAATGGTTGGACCTTTGGTTATCAGATTGGTATCAACAACTCCATCATTTGTGAAATTTTTATTTCGGGACCAATATTTGCTTTTGTCATTGTTGGATTTTGGATTTTCTTTGTTTATCTTGACTAGTCCTTTGGCGATAAGACCTTTCTCAATAAGGACACCTTTCTCAAGGATCTCGTCAAAGGTTGTGCAACATTGGATTTGAATTCGGTCATGAGTTCTCCATTAATATTTTCCACAAACATGGTGACCAATTGTTTTTTAGGGATATGACAAGGGAATTTGCTAACCAAGCCTCGCCATCTCTGGTAAAATGAGGTGAGTGGTTCCCATTCTTCTTGTTTGGTTGTGCTCAATGTTGCAAGGGTGACAGAATTTTTAATGTTGAAGGCGAAATGATTGATGAATTTTTTAGCTAGTTCATCCCATGTTCTTATCCCTGAAGGAAGATGTGCAAACCAATATAGAGCTGGCCCTATAAGGCTTCACGAAAATAGTCTCATTAAATAAGTAGGATCATATGAGACTTCCATACATGATGTGTTGAATTCTCGAATGTGCTTTATTGGATCCCCTATCCCATTGTATTTAAGTAAAGGTAGTGTTGTGAAATGAGGGGGAAAGGCTGGCATGTATAAATTTTGATCAAATGGAAAGGGGCACAATTCCTCCACGGAAAAGATCTTCTTATTGGTCCCCAATTGCATGTTTGTCATCTGTTGTTGAAGGGTTTGGACTTGTTGTATCAAGAATTCTACAAGAGATGGTGTTGAATTGTTTTGATTTGGTGCAGTGATAACTTTAACAAACCACCCTCAAAAAAAGATATAAAATCCTAGCGAATCTTTCATTTTTATATGAAAAAATAATTAATTTTATTGGCGAATTTTTTTACATCACTAAAATTTTGTTAAAAACTCAGGCGAATCTTGAAAAAAACTAGGAAAATGCATTAATTATGATGGCGAATCTATCCAATCTAAAAATAATTCTCATGGAAAAGTAGGGGCCCGAAGGTGGAAATTATCAATAGGTTGAAGGGGTAGACTATAATATTTACTTTCCACCATTGTTTTAATATATACTATATGATCCTCATTATTTTTTGCAAGGTAAAATGTACCCATGATCTGTAATTCTCATGAAGCTCAAGATTTCTTTTAGATCATTGATCTAACGACCCTCATTGTACTCTGTAAGGTAAAATTTACCCACAGTCTATAATTCTCATGAGACCCAAAATTGTGGGCCCCATGAGCATTACAAATCATGGGTACATTTTACCTCATAGAATACAACAAGGGCCATTAGATCATATTATAAATTGATGGTGGAAAATAAAGATTAGAAATATGGTCCTAAAACAACTAATAAGTATGATATACTATTGGCGAATTAATATAGATTTCTACTATAATTTATAAAATTTAGGCGAATTTGATCTAATCATGTATCGAATATTCTGGCGAATCTTTGAGTTAAATTTTAATAAAATAAATTATTTGGCGATTTAAATAAGACTATAATAATTTTTTATAAAAATGTGGCTATTCAAGTCATGTTGTAGCTCAAACTATTAGCCAATTGGCGAATATTAGCCACTAAAAAAATCTCTGATTTGGTGTCATGATGTTGGTATTAAGGTCATATGTTGGATTTGGATTAGGATTGATGGCTTGTGTCGTGATACCTTGGTTTCCATATTGATTTGGGTTGGTTTGATTTGGAATGAAATTGGCATTTAAGTTTGTTCCAAAGGTCATGCTTGCATGTGGTATGGTGTTTTGGAATTGAGGCGTAGACCCTTGATTTGTGCTTTGGTTTTGAAAATTAGGTCCTTAGTTTGCATTTGGAGGTGTAAGTCCTTGATTGATGTTTTACGATGAAGGAATGGTCCCTTGGTTGGTATTTTGGAGCGATGGAAGAGATCCTTGATTCACATTTTGGAGTGATTGGATAGATCCTTGATTATTATTTTGCTTTGGTATTTTTTTGTGAGATAATGTGAACCTTTCTAGGTTGACTTGATGAAGGGGTACTTTGAAATTGAAATAAGGATCCTTGATTTGTGTTTTGAAGTGTAGGAATAGGGCCTTGGTTTGAATTTTGAGTCAAAGGTGTGGGACCTTGTGAAGAGTAACCTTGATGTGTGTTTTGGAAAAGGGGGTTTGTAAAGGTCTTACCCATGGAATTAGAGGAACTTCCAAGTGTAAAGATTTGTCCTTGTGTAGTGGTATGGGTTACTTTGTTTCCAAATGTTAGGATGCTTCGGATATGTGTGGTAGTGGTACTCATGTGTGAAGTTGTCCCAAGGGGTATGTTTGATGTTCGAGATGATGAAGGCATGCCAAGGGCAAATGGATTTTCAGTTTCGTCTTCTACAAGGGTTGATACAACAAAGCCTTGAGGTAGCTTGGCACCCTTTTTGGCTAATGCATAGAAAAATTTGTTAGGGTTAGCACTAAAGAGTTGATCAACCATGCTTAAGATTCTTGGATCTTGATAAGCCCTTTCGATTTCTTGAGGAGTCAATTGCTTGTTGAATTCTTCTAGGCTCATGTCTTCCCATGTGTTGGTTTGGTTCCCTTGTGATATGTCCCTTGTAGGTGTAGAATTATTAGAATTTTTTCCAAGGGTATTGTCATGAAAAGGGTCACTTGAGTAATCTATGTCCTTTATTTTGGATTTTGACCTTGTTTCAACCATGTGAGACTTTTGCAAGTTGAGGGATAATGCAAGATGTAAATGAGATTAAACTATATTTTTTGATTTTTTGATTTTAGGATATGAAAATGAAAGGATGCTAAAGCTATGATGACAATAGTGCAAGGATGATAAATGTAAAAGGAGGCTAAAGGTTGATTAATGATGAGGTAACTAAATGACACTAAGGTTAAAATGAAGGCAAGCTATGTTAATGCCAAAGAATAATGAGCTAAATGGATACAAAAGGATATGCCAAGCTAAGGCTATGGTGGGAATGAACTATTTTTTGTATTTTTGGGATAGAGATGCAAAGTCCAATCTAAGCAATATGAGTCTAAATGAGAGTAATATGAAGGAATTTTAAACTAAGGGTGACAATCAAGCTAATGTGAACCCAAGGCAACAAACTTCAAATGTCATTGACCATAAGAGAACAACCAAGACTAGGACACAAGACCAAGACCCAAACTTGAAAAAGTGACAATGACAAGACAATGGTCAATGACAAATACAATATGTAACCCAAAATTTTCAAAAGCTCAAAGGTCTCCCTATGTTCAAAATCTGAAGGTCTAAATGCAACCTAAGGGTGAAAGTCTGATTTGTGTAATGCAAGATGGATGAATGCAACCTATAATGCAATGTAATTCTAAAAGGAATGCTAGAATGAGTAGGTGAAGCTTGCAAGTCTCTATTTTACTAGTCAGAGGTCACTCTCAAATTTTTTTGGTCGGATTTTGGACACAAATTTGAGGAGTTTTTGTTTAGTAGACAATTGTGGCTCTATTTTTAGCAAATGTGTTGCACAATTGTGGTTTAGGTTATCAAATGTGGTTCATATTATCAGATGTGGCTCTATTTCTAGTAAATGTGGTTCAAGCAGAAAAGTGTGGTTTTCCAGCTCTCATTTGTGGTTCACAATGACATTTGCGGCTCCGTCTTCAACAGATGCGATTTTCCAAAATGTTATCTTGATAGTTTTGAGGTTTTTGAAATGATTTCAATCTGGATTTTGATTATTTTTGATAAACTATGATTGGAAAACACAGAATATAGTATCAAGCAATTGTTTTTGGTTTGGTTTGATGTGAAAATGTTCCATTTTAAAAAGACAAGCACAAATCCTAGGTTGGCAAGGACAATATTCATTGGGTTCTCACTTGGATTTCTCCAGCCGCGCTTATTAAGAGCGGATAGCCTAGGAACTTGGTAGCACTGGCTCCCCCTTACTCGACACTCACTTCCTGGGCATACCAATTTTTGAATTCCCCAAAGAGGAATTTTCTATCTCTACAAAGAACCGCAAAAATGTGGGAAGACTTCAAAGGTTCGACCTCCTGCACCAGCAAATAGAAGGATTTTGGCTGCTACAAACAAGAGGTGTCTAGTAAGGAAATTCAGTTTAGGGGGTATTGTGATAAACTCCCTCAAGAGGTCTCACAACCCTTAAAACAAGGGCTTTCTAAATCATAAAGATACTGGAGGAGAGTTATCACGTACCGCTTCCCATTGATTGCAAACTTTCCTTCCAATCACAAATTTATATAGCAGTTCAAAAGGACTTGGCTTTAGCCCATTACTGCTTGGGTCATTCCCACCTTTCAAAGCGGGGTAGTAGGCCATCTAATGGGTAAACACAAAAATAGATGGGTATGGCTTTCTGATCACCAATTTTGCACAAGGTGAGAGCATAATACCTACCATCCTTCAAACACTAAAACACTAATTCATTACCCCCTAGTTAAAGCTACGTGAGAGAAGACAATCATTCTTTTTAAAGCACTAATGGAAGTGTTATCTAATCTAAAGCAAAAAAGATTGTGTTTTCAAAATATAGCCTTGGAAAAATGTACCTACAAAACCACGTGTTAGTAGTTTCTCCAAACTATCTTGAACCAACGAAAGGCTGCAAAAACTAAGTTAGCACAAGAGATTAAAAACCAAACTGAAACTAAAAGGTTAACAACCAACTAAAACTATAAAATGAGCAGGCTAAACTAAACTAAGAAAATAAAATCTTAAAGGAAACTAAAAACTAAGAGCTCTGTTTTTTTGTTGCTTCCAAAGAAGAAATTTTTGGGAGCTCCACTCTAAAGCCACACGCTGCAAAAAAAATATTAGTAACCCAGAAACCCTATTCTACTTGCACAACCCAAAAGAAAAATCAAAGAGATCTTAAAACTAAAACTTTTTACCGAGCAGACAAATGCATCATTTCCTCCCTCAATTGCGTCGTTGTGTTGCATTACATGAAATTGATTGCATCATGTTTTGAATTCAAATTTTGCTGCCCACAGATGTCTTATGCATATGCATCATTTATGGATGAATGTGTCGCTATGTTTGTCAAATGTGTTACTTCTTAGCAAATGTGTCGCTGTGTTTAATAGTTGTGTCGTTCTGTACCTAAAATCTACAAAAACAAGCAAAATTCGTGTAGACACCCAAAATTATCCATGTCATAACATTAACTAGTCGATACATGACCTTGAAAGACATTTGTAATATTTTACCCTAGGTCATTACATTATCCCTCTTATCCCATTTATTCCACTTAATCACCTTCCCAATTAATTAAATAAATCTCGTTTATTTAATTAATTCTCCCTTCACATGTCTCAAAATAATTCAAATTAAATATTTGAATTAATCCCTCACTTATTGTCACATTGCAACATGTGTCACATGACTACAACTCTTCACATGCACAAATTTTATTATTTAAATTATGAGATTCTCACTCACATCCTATTTTAACCCTCATTCATTGTGCGTCATAAGCATCTTTTCTTCCAAAATAAATAAAACAATCCCACTTATTTCCTCACATCCTAATTTTAGCCTCATGCCATAACCCACTTAATGTGTGTCATAGGCACTAAAATAAACTTTTAATCTTGGCCATAGATATCACAAATTTGACTTTTAATCTTGACCATCCAATCAAATCAGTCTTCTCCTATAAATCAAGTCTTTCACAGGTCATTTGGAGAATCTTTTTCTAGCATCCTCACTCTGCCAAAATTTCTCTCAATCTTTTTATCTATCTATCTATTTTTCTTCTATTATCTTTCATCTCATTGTTATGCTGCGAAATTGAGCAATCAACAATCAAAATTTCAAAATCTTGCATTCCCATGCAGGTGGAGAAGAGCAATAGAGATAAATCAAATCTAGCTTGCAGATCGGTTTGCTTTGTTTTCTTGTTTTGATTTTCATGCTAGTGTGTGCTCTATTGTGCTTGTTAGGGTTTTCATATCTTGTTGTTTTAGTTTTATATCTGATTTTCCCTAACCACATTTGGTGAACCTAACGTGAATCCTTTGATCTAGCTTGCTTTTATGCAGGTTTCATTAACGTTTTGTTGCAGGTCTGCTAGTTTTTGGACAAAACACCAAGTTTTACAAATTTGGTCATATCTTCCAAAAGCCTATGCATTTTTCAACAATATTTTCACAAACTCTTATAAATCATCTGAAGAGGCCACAATAAAAAAATTGAGAGTTTATGAGTATTCTTGTAGGAGTTATCACTATTTTATGTTTTTCATAAAATTTACTTTCTGAACGCAAATCAGCGAATTTTTCAAAAATGTTTACATTTTTGGAAAGCTCTTGATTTTAATAGGGGTATTTGTTTTACAGATTTAATGTATAGGTCAAATACAATGCGAAATAATCCGATCTTTGTTTTCTGTATGTTTTTCACAAATCTATATTTTTTGGCGCAAAACAAAGAATTTTTCTGATTTCTTTACATTTCTGGAAACCTCTCAAAACATTAGTAGGGATTTCTTCATTGTATTTTTATTTTTCAGATCAATAAAATCTTCCAATAATCGAATCTAATTCAGTTATGTCAAAAACATGTATCTGAAATTGAAATTTCCTGATGAATTTTTTTTTTTATGGCTACATTATAATATCATTTTTTATTTATTTTGTCGGTGATCATAAGGAGTTTTAGTAGCAGCAATATCAGTCATACACATCAGATTGGAAAGCGAAAACTTTTGGGTACACTCATTCTATTATCTTTATCTCTCATTTGATCAATCAATCTTGTTTGCAAAACATTTCAATTTGGGGCTTTAAAACAAACATCTTGTTTGCAATCACACTTTAAAATTGGGCTTAAAAAGAACCATTGTCTTTCATCACACATTTTGAATTTGGGTTAAAAATAATAAGTGTTTGAATTTTTTTACACACATTTCAATTTTCTAAAAGGAAATTAACAATTGTGAGTGTGAATCAAGTGCGTGTGTGATAAAAAACACTTCACTTGGTTCGCTTTTGTCATACCCTTCATAGGAGGCCTGCTAGGGGATTTCATCACCCTTAGGGATGACCTCAATCAAGGTGTGAATTGAAATATACGCTTCTTTGAGAGTTAAAATCTTGTCACTCTTGGCTAAGCCCCAAAGAACTTTATACCTTTGGTAAGTGAAGGTGAAGGGTGGGTTACCCCTTTCTCCCAGTTGTGTGGCAGGGTTTTTCTTTCAAATTATCCCTAGTCAACCTCGTGCATCCTAGCTTAAGACCTAATTGGCCATACCCACTTGACTAGTTCTAGGACTTGTTGATGTGTCTTCTTCAAGTGCGTGCTTAATCATCACATTCATAATTTCAAATTCAAACTTGCTTATGTGTCTTGCATGTGTGATTCATGTGTGTACATGTGTAATCATTTATTTGAAAATTGTCATATCAAGCTATAAACACCAACACATAAACATATCATTCTAATCATCCTTATCATTCTTTTTCTAATCACATTCAAATCAATTTCATCCTAATCAATCCAAGTCATCCAATCTAATCATTCCACATCATCATCGCCTTAATCCTAAGGAAGCACTTGCTAAAATGGTTCTAATCCTTAATGATCTTAGTCACAAGCCCAAGTTCATACTTCGAGAAGCCCCTTCACCTAATCATGAAGATAATCCAAAACCATATATCCTCCAAGGTGGGTCAAACTTTGCTCCTAGTGATGATGAGAACTTTGTAGATCTTAGTGATGATGAAAACTTTGTTGAAATCTCAGGTCACCTTAATGATACTATTGACAAGGGAAATACCACCCTAAGTTTGGAATCATACACCATTCCATTTACTAGTCCTCCATCTCCATCTAATAAAATGACTATCTCAAAGCACACTAGTCCTACACCAACAACACCATCCAACTTCTCAAGCTCTAATCCATCAACCAAAGAATCCTTTAACAGTTTTCTCCAAAGACTACTCACACGAAATAGACCATCCCCATGTCAAGCACCCATTAATGAGCTTACCAACGAACCTTTGAATGTCATGTCTATTCTTCCAACTCCATCATGTGGTCCAAAACCTATTGATCTTATATGTTGAAGTCAAATACCATCATGCCCTCATGTTGTTGATCATAAAGAGCATACCAAGCCTCTTCTAGAGTCTTCCACTTCCATTTCCACTCAAACCCAAGAGCTATGCCAAAAGCATTATCCTAAGCATAAGGAAAAATTAACCTCTCATTCTAATCAAGATCTAGGCCCTTCTAATTATCCCACTCATAACATACTTTTTCCTATTCATGATGAAGCTTCCCCCTATGATCTAGATCCTACCTATGATCAAGAAGGCCATGATGATCCTCTTATCCAAATCTATGCATTCCATGGTCAAGAGCCTATCACTTCACCTATCCATGAGCAAGAAACCTCCATTGCTCCTATACACCCCCTACCTAGTCCTATCCATGATCCTGCATTATCCACTTGTCATGTTGAGACACATGCCTCCCAAGTAAATGTAGAATATCAAACCAATAGTGTGGATCTAAATGAACATAATCAAGATCCTAACGATCCTTCCACATCCACTATCAAACCCATTTCAAATCCATCGACATGTCCTATTGGTCTATCCATCTTTATTCATGAATGTTCCTCCTTAGAACAACAACAACCTTTATCCACTTCACCTTCTTCATCTAATAATGAACTAAAGTATAGTGTCCAAAACACACCTAGTCCCATTGTCCATCGCATGCTTCAGAACATGAACTATCAAGGTAAAGGTTTGGGCCTTCATGAACAAGGTGTTTTGGAGCCCATCCATGTCAAGGTCTCTCCACGCTCTTGTGGCCTTGGATATACACCCCAAGGACACCAATCTAAAGATGTTGGTACTTCCTCCATCCATCATAAGTCCTCTTTCCAACATAAATCCTATCATATGCCTAAAACATATGTTGCCATCCCTCCTCCATCATTTTATAAATGTCAAAAACATGTGACCATACACCTTCCACCATCAACTTTTCCACCATTGCTTCCAACTCCTAGTATCCCTCCATCTAATCCACCACCACTACTCCCAACACCTAATATCCCCATTATCCAATTCCCTTGTCCGCCTATCCATAAATCCTCTAAAAATCCTAATCATGACCAATCAATGCACACATTGTCTAAACATGAAGCTTCCACTCATTCGACCATACCCATGGGATTCAAAAGAATTTTTTTTGATGTCTCTTTCTATAAAGCAAAAAATATGAAGGGTCCTCATGCCTTAGGACACAAAAGCAAAGAAACAAAGAAAAATCCATCCAAAAAGCAATATAAGCCCATACCTCCAAAAGAAAAGGCCAAAACTAAAATGGTTTGGGTCCCTAAGAAAAAGGAAAACAAGTCAAACGAGGCATCTACATCTCAAAAATACCAACCATCCACATCCACCTCACATTCCCACTCTATTCAAGAATCTCATATTTCATCCCACAAGAAAAATAAAAGTCATAAAAATACTGTCTATGTGGGTACCTAAAGCACTTCATCACCCATCTCCTAAGAAAAAATCTCCATTTCTTCCTACGCCCCCTTCACATCAAAAGCTTCAACGTTTATAACAGTGTGTGCAACCATTGGTCATGGTTCCATTCCATTTCACAACAATTCCACATACCTCCATCTCCTCAACCTTCACTCATTATCCTACATATCTCCCCCATCACCTTCCTATGGTCCATGCTTTTGGCTAAGCCTCTCATTCATCTCCCCTACATAATCCACATTATAATCCACCAATCCCTCTATAATCCACATCATAATCCATCATTTACCTACTCCATATCCCTTTCATGTCATCCCTTACCAACATCTATGAGCATAATGAAATTTTACATGGTCCATACAATGATATCCATCTCTACTGGGACTATCACCTTTCATGGAACTAGACACTTGAGTCCCTCCTATCCATATTCCCCTTCTCCTATCCAAAAATCAAAAAAGTCAAAAAAACTGTCAAAAAAGTCAGAAAAAGAAAAAAGTAAAGAGAAATCCCTTCATCCAATGGTGAAAACCTAGTAAACATGCACCCTGGATAAGTACCATGATGAAAACCTGGCAAATAGACATCATGTGTAGGTTGATCTTCTATGTCACTTACATTTGGGGGCATGTTGTCTCATCCTACCATATCATTTTTTATCCTATCATATCCTATCTTACCATCTCCTATCTTATCACCTTTGGCCATCATACCCATATACTTATCATATTGAGTCCATTCATCCTCTCTTCTCCCTTTTGATCTTGATAAAAATATGGGGCAAAATATTGAAACATGCTTTGGATATCTTTTGATATACCCCATCCTTCTAAACAAGCCTATCATTATCCTAGTGTCATAATCTTTGTCATGAAAAATCCTAAGTATTGTACCTAGAATGGGGCATGTTATTCCTATGTTACATAGTCTTTGGATATCACATCCTTGCTCTCCTATGATGGATACATCTATTCCATTCACTATGACCTATCTTTTTTATCGATCCATCTATCATGAGTCTTCTATCCGTTATCCTATCACCCACCCTTTCATCCATCAATCCCCTTTATCTCCTTGCACCTAAAATTGGTTTTCCCTTGTCATTGGTATCTATCATAAAGGCTACCCAAATTGTCATCCATTGACATCTCAAAACATTTCAAAAAAGTCTTGACAAAATGCAAAAAAAATTGAAAAAGGTCTTGAAAAAATCCAAAAAAAAATCAAAACATTTCAAAAATCCAAAAAATTCAAAATATTCAAAATCAAAAATTAAAACATTTCAAAATTAAAAAAAATCAAAACATTTCAAAAATCCAAAAAAAATCAAAATATTCCAAAAATCCAAACAAATTAAAACATTTCAAAAATCCAAAAGATCAAAACATTTCAAAAATCCAAGCAATAAAATCAAACCAAATCACTTCTTCCAATCAATTCAATGCATCAATTCAACTTATTCAAATCAATCCTTCAAATCAATTTCTTAATCAAATTATCTAATCACATCACTTCTTCTAATCAAACCCGTTCTTCTAATCAATCCAATCATTATCATCAAATCAAATCATTTCTCAATCTTTCTAATCAATCAAAATCATTCCTCAATTTAATTCATCATCCAAATCTTCAAATCAAGCATCTTCAATCATTCCAAGCAATAATCCAAATGCAATTCAATCCTTAATCCATACCAACCAAGCTAATCAATCAAGTCAAATTATCCAATCACATTTCGGTCTTGATCCTAATCTTGTTGTAAACTCAATCAATCAATCATCCTTGTGTTGATCTAGGGATATATCACTCCCCTCAATGACAACACTATCATCATCATCATCAATCAATCAATCATCCTTGTGTTGATCTAGGGATATATCGTTCCCCACAATGGCAACACTATCATCATCATCAATCAATTAATTAATCATCAGTTTATGGCTTGACAGGGGTAATACCTTATTTGTTTTTGTATCATTTGTGCATGATTGCTTGCTTGCTTGTGTGTTTTATCATTTCAATTTGCATTTGCATCAAATCTGAATCACTCCCAGCTAATATTCATATCTTGTATCTAGATAAGGTTGTATTATGCTAGGGCATGAGACACATCATCACCTTGGTCCTTATACCTTGGTGCATAATGACTAGTGCTATATCAAACATATGATTTCTCACTTTATTGCAACATAGTGTGCCATTCTTCTTTTCCATCTACTTCTCTTGTATCATTCATCTTATCCCTCCTTTATCATTTCATTCATTTCGAGAGCATATCCATTTTTTTCCAACCCGCCTATCCTCTTGAGGGGGCATCATCATCATTATCATATCCTATATCATCATTCTATTTCTTCATATCTTTTGCATCATCATATTCTTATATCATCCCTTTCCTTCATTAATCTTACTCCTCACTTCCTCAAGTGGTTGGGACATCATCTTTTTTTTATCTATCCATACCTTAACTTCTTTGAAATGATGTTACTCGACATAATCTCACTATCTTGAACATCATCTCAAAGAGGGGAAAAATGTAGACACCTAAAATTGTCCATGTCATAACATTACCTAGTCGATACATGACCTTGAAAGCCATTTGTAATATTTTACCCTAGGTCATTACATTATCCCACTTATCCCATTTATTCCACTTAATCACCTTCCCAATTAATTAAATAAATCTCGTTTATTTAATTAATTCTCCCTTCACATGTCTCAAAATAATTCAAATTAAATATTTGAATTAATCCCTCACTTATTGTCACATTGCAACATGTGTCACATGACTACAACTCTTCACATGCATAAATTTTATTATTTAAATTATGAGATTCTCACTCACATCCTATTTTTACCCTCATTCATTTTGCGTCATAAGCATCTTTTCTTCCAAAATAAATAAAACAATCCCACTTATTTCCTCACATCCTAATTTTAGCCTCGTGTCATAACCCACTTAATGTGTGTCATAGGCACTAAAATAAACTTTTAATCTTGACCATAGATATCACAAATTTGACTTTTAATCTTGGCCATCCAATCAAATCAGTCTTCTCCTATAAATCAAGCCTTTCACATGTCATTTGGAGAATCTTTTTCTAGCATCCTCACTCTGCCAAAATTTCTCTCAATCTTTTTATCTATCTATCTATTTTTCTTCTATTATCTTTCATCTCATTGTTATGCTGCGAAATTGAGCAATCAACAATCAAACTTTCAAAATCTTGCATTCTCATGCAGGTGGAGAAGAGCAATAGAGATAAATCAAATCTAGCTTAGAAATCAATTTGCTTTGTTTTCTTGTTTTGATTTTTATGCTAGTGTGTGCTCTATTATGCTTGTTAGGGTTTTCATATCTTGTTGTTTTAGTTTTATCTCTTATTTTCCCTAACCACAAGTCGTATGAAAAATTTGCAAAAAACACTATTCACGTCAAGTTCACCAATGTAAGATGGGGTTAGATGAATCCTAGCCTAGAATAAGTGACAACCAACACTTCTAAGCCAAAAGCCACACCTAAACAAGAGAAAACAATGAAATCATAAGGAAATGAAAACATCAAATAATAATACTACCCATGCTTGATCTTGAATCACTTCTCTTACTCTCCTATTTCTCCTTATGTGACTTTGCCCTCATATTTGTTGTAATACTTCTGCAAAACATGCAATTAGTAAGTAGAAGGTTGGAGATAATTATTTGTTAAGTTGAAAATGGAGGAGAATGGTCTCTTTTATAGACAACCATTCGAGAACGAACAGACAAGATCGATCATCTAGAAATATTCCAAGATCGACGGATGAGGATTCATGAGAGGGAGGTTACAAAATGAAGGGCCAAGATCGATCTTCTAGAAATATGCCACGATCAATGGTGGAGGATTGATGCACCAAAAAGAGGTGGGCAATGAAGGCTATGACGTTGATGGCTATGACAAAAATAAAGGCCATGAACAGGGCATCTTTGACCAAAAGGGAGGGATTTTAAATTATTTATTCGAAAATGGACAAGTGGAAAATAAATAATTCATTCAGATTATTTATTTGGAGGAAAATGAAAAGGGGTATTAAATAATTAAATTGACTTAATTATTTAATACAAGAGACACATGAACAATTAAATAATTTTGATAATTATTTAATAATAGATGAGTTAAAAGGAGTGAATAGTTAAATAATTAATTATTATTATTTAATTAATTATAGACAAAATATGACAAGAAAATAATTAAATAAATATTAATTCATTTAATTATTGAAGAAAGGGGGATATTAGCGACACAATCAATTAATTTAATTGATCAGAGTAGAACAAAGATTAGAAAATGAATTAATCAAATAATTAAAAATTATTTAATTAATAGAAGAATATGATCGAGCATAATTAAATAATTAAAATTATTTAATTATTAGAGGATGGCGACCAAGGCAAAATGTTGCTCACAAACTTAGGACATTTTTCAGTGTCTGCAATTTCTCAAAATTCGTGGAGTAAAATGGCTAAATGATAGGTGTTTTATAGCTTTCACAGATACATGGCCAACAGTGTAGGATGCTTTGGGAGATCAAAGGATGAAATTGGCTGAAAGATCATGAAGAACGTGCAAGCAACATGTGTCAAGATGAAAGGCTAAGATGTGGAGTTACATGGTTCTATGGATGAGATGATTGATTGCATGAGTGAGTGAAGTGAGTGAATTGAGG
Source organism: Sequoiadendron giganteum (assembly GCA_007115665.2). Taxonomy (NCBI): domain Eukaryota; kingdom Viridiplantae; phylum Streptophyta; class Pinopsida; order Cupressales; family Cupressaceae; genus Sequoiadendron; species Sequoiadendron giganteum. The sequence goes on from CM021101.1 coordinate 404,040,609, forward strand.
TTGTTTTTCAGTCAACTCACTAAATTTAGCGATGGAAGAACATAAATAGAATTAAATAAATAAATTTAATTAACTCATGTTGTTTCTAAGGTATGATCAGTCCTTTATACATATTAGGATAGTTTTCCTTTCTTACTAATAAGTGTTGTTGCACAAGGTTTTAGGTGTCTTTCCTCTAAGTGTTGATGCATTGTTTTCTTTTCCATTAGGGTACTACAAGTTTTGAGTTTGTTATAGGTCTCCTTGACTCTTGTGCCCAATGGATTGAATAAGCTAGCTAGTTTGAGTTTTAGTAGAAAAAACTTTTGTAGAGGTTGTGCCAAAAGTGTTAGTTGATTTTAATCCTTCAGATTAAAATAACCCCAAGTGTAAAAAGGTCTTAAATCAAAATACAAGTAATAATTGGGTGCCAAAATGTAAAAAGGGGAAAAGGTTTTATTTTTGTCAAAGTCTTCTTGTTGGTTTTTCATGTTGAAATTTTCCTCTTGAGGTTAGGGCATGTATCATAAGGAATTTTAGGGTTTATGGCATGTTATGATTGCTTTAAAGGAGTCTCCCATGTTGCAATGAGAGACCTAGAAGTAAGGGGATGTTATAAAGAACAACCAAAGGAGTATGGAACGTAACATGGAAAGTTAGAGAAGTTTAAAGAGCCTATTCATAGCTTGTCCGCGTGTTTCAGGTTTGATAATATCCAACTGCTGCATGGTATGCATTATATTCCTTATGAAGTATATGTGTTTCCAATAACATTAAAAAATAATTACATTTGAAGACACATTTTTCCAATTACCATGACACCTCTATGCTAATCATAGGGCCATAATCACCTTAAAAATAGCAATGTATGTGTTCCATTGAGGTTTGATTCACCCAACACTTGAATGTATTGTTGTATAATCATGCGAGATTCACCAAATTTTTACTATACTATTTAAAAATCTTGTAGAATTCACCAAATATGGATTGATATAAATAAAATTAAAATTTTGATTTATTCATACACATTTTGTTCAGTTTTGAACTTGTGAGGTCTCAATTCGGAAGTTGGACTTGGAACCTTGATCGTAGGCAAGTTACAAACTTACAACACAAGCATTCCTACATTAACAAATAGCAAGTCAATGAAAACCTAAAGGTAAATAATCATTTCTTCATAGTGTTATAAGATGTTTTATCTCTTTTTCATTCACGCTTCAATCTTAAAGATGATATTGAGTAGGGAATGGGATCTATATTATATGTCCTTAAACAAGAAGACATTTTTTCCAACTTTTATTTGAAGTGAGAGATCAAGATATCGAGAGCAACAAGCGCAACAAGGGTAAGACTGTTGGGGATAAGGAGTTCGGTCTGTCATCAAGATAGGCATCTAAGACAGTAGTGCCTTAGTGATTTCAATTCAAAATCACTCCAAAGACACACACAACTATACCATAAAGCGGAAGTAGACAAAGAGTATTCCCCATTGATCCTACTGAGGAAAGTAAATGCATAACTATCATAGATTCAACATAAATAGATAACCATGAGAGAAAAAAAGTATGAACACACAGATATACGTGGGGAAAACCCTTTTGGGTAAAAAACCCCACACTCCAAAAGATCGAGCCATTGTATTATTCAGAAACAAAAAATAGTTACAATACAATCTCAGGCTCATAGCCTATACATGAGTCACATCTTGTTCAACTGGAGAATACAGGCAGTAGCAACAATTAGAACCTTCATGTAGTTACAATGACATACATTTGTCATACTACATAGATTCCCTTCAGCTCCTTAGAACTAACTGTCTCAGCTAGCCTCACAACCAACCCAGCCACACGACCTATCAGGTTTGCATCCTTGTAGATCTGTGATACCAAGTGTTAACGGTTACCATACCATCTTATACCGTTGTTACACTTCGCCACCTTTTTTCAACCAAGTCGCCAAGTATTCAACTCTTCCAAGTCATACTTTTTAGTCTACTCCACCAACCAATTGGGTGGCATTAATATGCACCTTATCTCTGTCAGACAAATCCGATTGAATCTGACCAAGTCGCCCTGCAAATACGCATCGATCCATCCAGGCATTCAATCCATTCCTTAATTGGGTTCCAATTCTAGCTAGAAATCATCTTGCAATAACTGCCTTTACCTCTTTGGTCTTCTATCAATCAGATGTTGCCAACCTGCCATGTGTCATCTTGTCATTCGACTACCACTTTGACATCGAGTCCAACTCGGTCAAACTTTGCCTCGAGCTCCTACTGCGTTACCGTCAAGCCCTCGAGACCCAACCACAGTATGGCGGTGAGCTCACACGAGCTCACCCCGCCATCCACCATACTACTACTGCTCCATCTGAGTTATCTTCCTCCTGTCGTGGTATAGCGGTGAGCTCATCCGACCTCACCCCTCAACTTCACCAAGCTCTGTCACACCTTCCACGTGCTACCGCTGCCCTGGTCGACTCACCTCGTGGTATGGCGGTAAACCTATTTGAGCTCACCTTCTGACTCCACTATGCTACTGCTGGGCTTGGCTTTTCCCATCGCGGTATGGTGGTAACCGCCAACCAGACCGTTAGTGGTCTCACCGCGCTACCACAGAGATTACCAGGTCACCCCGCAGTAGGGCAGTGACCGCTCTGGTAGACTGCCAGTGGTCTCACCGCAACCATTGCAGTCAGCCAGTTCACCACCCATAGTGTGGTGGTAACCGCCAGGCCACACCGTAGGTGGCTTATCACAACCACCGCGGTCACACCGAACATTGCTTGCGGTAAGGCAGTAATCGTTAAGTTTGTCGCCCTCCAACCACCAACGGCCTTACCGTGATCATCGCGGCTTAGAAAACAAGCCGCACAATAGTGCGGTAACTGCCACTCTGAACTGTCACAGCCTCTACTGTGCCACCAAAAGGAGACCGCCGCAGTAAGGCGGTAACACTGCCCAATCGCTGAACAGGGTGACCCACGGTATGGCGGTAAACGCCATAAACAAGAAGAAAATGCCAAGGCCGAGGGAGAAACAAGCCAGAAAGCTAAGGCAAAAACTCAACAATCTCCCACTTGACACAAGCTTTCAGGCATCCTCCAAAACTCGAACAAGGACCAAAACATGCTCTCACGCTCCAACCAAGAGCTCTGTAACGACATTAGAGAGATGTCCACCATCATAGGCAACTGCTCCAAAACATCTAACTTAGGAACAGGAACAAGCCAAGGCATAAATGCACCAATCTCAGGAACGAAAGCAAATGACCCTTTTTCGATGGCAAAGGCAAATCAACAACAAACCACAAGGTACCAACGCAAGCACATAAAATAGGACACAAACCACAATCCTCCAAAACAAGAATGCCAATCAACCAAAACAACAACCTATGACCTGACTATCGTCATCCAACTGACCAAACCCACACATCTGAACATAGCACCCAAACTCATTCTAATCCGTACAACCACCCATACCTCAAAGGTATGATAACCAATAGCAGACTCATGCCATCATAAAACCACCCATCTCAACAGCAAACAAGCACCCTGTGTCAACTAGTCGTAGACCAAACATGTCCAGGTACTCCCACTGCAAGGGCACTGTCCAGATGAGTGAAAACAAAGCATCATCACATATGATCTAGGCATACCATGTCCACCAACCCCTTCATATAGAAGAAAGTAATCATGTAGTTCCAAGGGAAACCCACTTTGATCTGCACAACCTGCAACCTCCTACTGCAAGAAAATTTTCTCTCATCAATCATCCACTGTTCTTCCAAGGTTCCATATCTGACTGAAGAAGGAAAACCCCTCGTGTCATCACCCGAGTGACAAACACATGACCACAGAAAACAATGACCATCATGGCTCCACAAACATCTAAAGTCATATGAAACAAACAGGAAGAACAAGACCAAATTAGAGAGAAACATCAAATCAAAACACGCCCTTCTACAAACCCTTCTAAATGACAGTTGTGACAAGAATGATCTTCTTCTCATCCCAAAGGGAAAGCCGGAACAACACCCAAAAATACCATGGATGTAAGCATCAAGAAGATCAGACTAACCCATACACCATCTCCTGTCAGTCTTCAAAAGCACAAGGAGATACACAATGCTATCCATCTTCCATTATGAATCCTCTAGAATCTTAAAACAACAACTCAAGATTCATATCTATTATGCCTTGCATAACCACCCCATCTTTTGCCTTGGTCAAAATGGATCCCCCTTTGTTTATTTTTATCTCTTGTTGTTTTTCAAACAAAGTCTGGAGTCTTTTGCTTTCAAACACTTTATTTATTTTGGTTTAGTCTGTCGGAATCAGAGCCGGAACCAAAATCGGGTTTTGAAACTTCAATCAAAACTCGTTCCGGGCCCCATCCCGATAGTCTTTCTTTTTGGTCTTTTGTTTTGTCTTCATCAGACCCGGAGTCGGAGTGGGCGTTAAGTTGGTGTTTATTGAAAGTGTCAAAATCCATTTCCATCCCGTCTTCGCTTCCATTTTTTGAACTTTTGTTTTACTCTAATTATTTGTGTTAAGTTTTATTATGTCGGTCTTTTGTTTTACTTTTTCTGTTTGGTTTCATTTTGTGCTTTGTTGGCAGAATCGGACCCGAAACGGGAACGAAGTTAGGAAATTTCTTAAGTTTCTGAATCTGTTTCCATTCCGATTCCGCCCCCGCCGCCTTTTGGGTCGTTGACTTTTTTGACTGAAGTCGCACTGTAGTGAACTGTTGGTTCCATTCTAGTTCTGACTCTGGCTAACTGCATTTAATGCATTAATGACAGCTGCTCGTGTAGGTACAAATTCTCATTTTTACCTTCATTAAGGATTAAACAAATCATTATTATCATTGTTAAGAGATTAAAGAGCAAGAAAGAGTAGCAACGGAGTTCATTTGAGCGAATCGATTGAAGGAGGAGAAGATTATTGCTTGCGAATCAGTTTAGAAGGTTAGCTGGGTTCTTTTGTGTTCAAGGTAGGGTTTCTTATCATTGTTGTTCTTCATTTATTTACTGTTGCATTTTTGTGTTTTCTTGTGCTTTGAATCATTTCATTTTTTACGAGTTTGTGATTCTTGGTATGTTTGTTTGAGTAGGTTCTTGCTTTATTTTGTTTGTCTGGTTAGTTCTTCGTTTCTTTTGCTTTTGTTTTTAGTTCTTTGTGTTTTAGGGCACGGTCGCTTTCACGTTTTAGTCGTGATCACGTCGGGCTATTTTGATTTGTAGTAAGTTAGATTTAAATGGCGTTAGTTAAAAGTAGGGATTTACAGTGAGGTAGATTAAATTTATGTTTTTACAGTAGTTTAGGGTTTATACGATCTGTTATTTTACTCAGGTTTTCATTTACGCATTCCTTAGGTTACAATAGGGAGGGTTAAATTGTGCCCTAGTTTTCATGTCGTGTTTTCTAGATTAGGGTTTTGTGTGTTTCTATGATCATGTTTTAAAGATTAAAATATGATGCCCTAGAATATACTCGTTTCCCATGGTCATATGAGTATAGTCTTTTTAAAGCCTCTTTTTCATTTGAATATGACCTTAGTTTTAGTCATGGAGTTATGTGTTAAGTTGTGAAAAATCTTTGATGATGTCATGGTCAATATAGTCAAAAGCGGGATCAGAATTGATTTGGAGTTTTGGATGTGTTTTTATGTTTAATGTCAATTCCATCTTTCATCCTGTCTCTGACTCCGCTTATGGTAAGGAGTTTTACTTTATAAAAATGCTTACCTAGCAGAAGCGGGAGTGAAACCGAACTTGAATATGAGAACAAAAAATATGAAGGAAACCAAATCAGTTTCCATTCCAGTTCCGGTTCTGGTTACCATTCCAGTTCCGACTCTGAGCCCGCTTCTTGTTAGTAGAGTTACCATTCTAGTTTCGACTCCGATCCCGGCAGTATGTTAAAAGAGATTGTTTAGAATATGTTTCTTCCAGTTCCGCCTCCGATGTATACATGAAAGGTATGGTTTTAAAGCATGTTTTATGATGATATTCAGAGATCTAATTAGAGGTTTTTGTGGTAGGAAAGCTAGAAAATGTCAGGAACATCAGGAGAAGCTTCTCAAAGAAATCGGCCTGTAGGGACATCAAAGGCAGTGCCTAAACCAAAGAAAATCAAGCCTGAACAATTGCCTTATACCTTGAGGTATAATTACAAGAGTCCTGTTATCAAAGTCAACAAAGTGGAATCCGACTGGTCAGACATCACTGACACAGAATTGGGCCAGTACAACTTTGAGGAGGCATATGCTGAAACATTCAATGAGGATGCAATACCTAGAATGAAGAGGATTGTTGAGTCTGGTTTGGCTCATATCACTTTGTTTCCTTTGTCAATCCAATGCCCAAAATTGATCTTAACAGCAGCCAATGCCTACAATCATGTTACCAAACAGTGCATGGATTCTCAGAACAATGTGATCATTGATCTTACTCCTCAAGCATTGCAAAGTATATTCAATGTCCTAAATCCTAAGAAATTGGTGTAGTTGGATGAGGCAGAGGCCTTGGAGAAATATAGTCAGTATAAGGACTCCAATAAGTCTCATTTGAACAAAAGTGGTTGAAGACAGAAAATAAATCTTTAAGCAAGCTTACAGACCAGCCAAAAAGGGTAGATTTCTACAAAGAGGTATCAGATATAATCATGATGCTGTCTAGATTTTTTGGGAAGAGAGATACATTTCGGTTCAAGGAGTGGATGTTTCCTTTCATCCAAAAAATCTTAAATGGAGCCTAGCAGTTTGATTGGCCAATGATTGTGTCAAGTGTTATTCATGATCAATTGACTAGCATCAAACAGACTAAGTGTTTCTTTATGACCTCTTATATTGTGTATGCAACAACAAGGTTGGGTATCTTCCCAGGTTTAAACAGAGTGGGAATAATGGGAGTCTTGGATGGATAGAAGAAAGTGTGGGAGCACTATGACCAGTTGTCTCTACAAGTTTCTTAGACTCAATTCAGAAGAATCAATGATGCATTTATATATGTAGTCATTAATCAATTGAATGGAGATGCAAGGTATAGGTTGAGTCAAGAAGCCATGGCATTCATTGCTGAATGGGGATGTTGGTACATTCAATACCCCAAATTTACATATTTCAGGTTAGCTAGTTTTGAAGGCCATCCACATCTGCTTCCAAGGTGCTGCAATAACAGGATAGTGCTGATGGAGTTTGTATATCAGGCTCTTGGAGTTAATGCTCGGTTTGAAATAAAGCATAAAACAGGATGTCACAAGTTCCACATGAAGTTGGGTGAGTATGGCTGTCAGCACTTGGTAGGAGCAAAGGTGGTTTGTAGTGAATTGATACAATTGAAGTTAGGTTTATACACAGCTCGTAGGCACTTTGATCCAAAAGGTAAGATGTATGCTTTGTTGCCTTCGGTGTTTGAAAAGCATTTTAATCTATTAGAAGAATTTTGGAGTGACTGACAAGATGAATATGATTTAAGAAAGAAGAATTATGAAAGATTGTCTGTCTCACTCATGTCAGAGCTTGGTGTTAAAGATAATATTCCTGACACATTGGTGGATGATGGAATTGTATTGGATCCATCCTATGAAGCTTTGAACATTGGCACCAAGAGCTTGGATCCGATTGACTAGGATGCTGAAGAAACCATTGAGATTAAGCAGATTGGAAGGACAGTCTTGGATCAAAGTGTTAACTGGTTGGTGTTAAGAACCAAAGCGCCTCAAGGACCAACCCCTAAAAAAGGTAAGGGATACAAAAGGATCAAAAGGAAGACACCTCCCAAAGAGCCATTGGAGTTCTTTCCCCCAGACATCGAAGAGATAGAACTTGAGGCGATAGATGATGAAGAGGAAACACAAGAAGGGGATGTTCAAAAGGGATCAAATATTTCAACACCTACATTAGGTGAATCATCTACACAAGTCCCACTTGTATAGAAGCAGAGTAAAGAAATTCAAAAGGGAGCTCCGCATAGTATGGCTGAGGCTGGAAAGGGCAAAGAAGTGGAAAAGGAAATTCATGATGTTGGGATATATTCAGATAAGATCGAGTCAGAAAAAGATATGCAAGAAAATATGCCTCTAGAGGAGGATACTGAGCAGGTTTTGACACCAGAGGATCAATGGAAGCTATTTGAAGAGGCGAAAAAGGATTCTGATGCAAGGGCTGCAGCCTTAGAGAAATAAAAGGAAATTGATGCCAAGGTACAAGCTAATGCTATACTGCACCAACAACAATTAAAAGCCAAACAAATTGAAGCTAAGGCAACAACTAATGAAGTAGAGAGACAGAAAGGGCAGCAAGAATATGAACTCGAGGTTAAAGAAGAGAATGAAAAGTTGGAACTAATACAAAAGATTCATGACCTTGAAGAAGAGAAGGCAAAAAACCAGAGGGAGAAAGAAATCTTGATTACTAAGTTAAAAATTGCAGAGGAAGCTCGCCAAAAGGAAGAAGAAGCAGAAAGTTTGAGAAAGGAAAAGGATGCCGAAGAGCTGGTTAAGAAGCAGCAAGAAGAAGAAGCAAAGGCAGAAACTCTTAAGGCTTTAGAGGTGGAAAGATTAGAGAAAGAAAGACTAGAGGCTTTAGAAAAAGAGAAACTAGAAAAAGAAGCTCTAGAGAAGGACAGATTGGAAAGGGAAAAAGTGGAGAGAGATCAGTTGGAGGAAGAGAGGTTGAAGAAAGAGGAGGAAGATAAAAAGATACAAGGATAGAAAGATAGGGAAGAGGTTGAAAGGCTTGTGCAGATGCATATAGTGCAAGAACAACAAGAGAAATCAAGGGTTGACTCTAAAACCCAAGTGAATATGCAGCCACCTTCTACTACTATTGCTTCCTCTTCTCCTATGATGACTACCGCTCCATGTGCTCCCACTTGGCTAAAACTGGACTTGCAGAAAAGGGCAGTAACACCTTCACAACCTCTCAATTGGGAGGATATGATGAAGGAGATCGAACAAGAGAGGCCTAAAAAGAAGGCCAAGATCCTACACTCTACAAGAATCAGACAAAGGAGAGATTGTTGCTGAGTGTGCCATGCCAATGACAGAAAAGGAGGTAGGGGACATGTAGTTAACAGACTATCAGTTGAGTATTGTCAACTTGGGAAGGCCCACTAGGAATCAGCAGATGAACCTAATTGATGTAGTGGCTTCAACAATCGAGTCAAGAATGATAAAAGATAAACAGAAGAAAGATGAGCTTAAAGCTCAGTTGGATCAATTACATTCATTTTTGAAAAGTCTTTCCTCTCCAAGATCACAACAAGTAATGACCATTGAGACTCCAATTTTGTTAAGCAAAAAGGAGGTAGATGATTTGGTGCAGGTAAGAGGCAAAGCGGAGATGGTAGATAGATGGGTAGACAAGTTGAATCAGGAAGTAGGTGAATTTTTGGTTGAAGGTTTTGAGGTTATTAAAGGGACGGAAGAGTTAATAGGAGAAATGCAACAATATATTGAAGCATCGGAGAAACAAGAAGAGGAGTATAAAGAGTATAGTCAAAAATTAGAGAAGGTTAGTGCATTGCCTTTAACTACTCTTCTTGAACAATCAATACTTGAGGAGGATAATAAGGATTTTGTTGAGAAGACCTCTCGTATACTCCGATTCAGGACAAATTTCTTGTGTAAACATAGGAGTGAGGTTCAAGATGCTGTTAATAATCTGATTGAACAATTTGAGGAGCTGGAAGCAGTCATTGCTATTATTGTGGATGTAAATGTATTAACAAAGGAAGGCATGTCTTTGAGTCAGATCAAAGAGAAATGGGATGAAATATTTAGAGAATTCATGCAGAAAGGAGATGATGGAGAAGATCTAATGATAGATCGATTAATGGATGTCAAAGAAGAAATAAAAGCTGCTAGAAGAGAGTTGGTAAAGATAAAAGATATGAGAGGGTTTGCTGCAGCAGAGTTGGAGCGAATCAAATTTGAAGATAGCTGGGTTGATAGGCCAAAATTAGATGTGTTACAGCAAGTCTTCACCAGTTATGATGAGTTCATTATAGATCCAGCTTCACATGCATAAATCCCTTGCATGTTGCATGCAACACTAACAGTTTTGGAGCGCATGACTTCTTTTTCTCTTCTATTTTCTATTCTCTAGTTTAACTGAATGTCTAATGTAAGAACTCAAGATCAAATTGATCTGAGTTTCCAAGAGAATTTTAGTTCCTAAAAAGGTGGATGACCTAAAATAGAAGCGGAGTTCGAATTTTTGTATATCTATAAATACCCTTTGGGTATCATATTGTAATGGTCGGCTAATTGAGAATAAAATTAGCTTACATGAGATTAGGAGATAGAATTTTGTAGTGATTACTGAGATACATTGTTACTAGATACTTTACAGTTAATAAAATTACAAATTTACGCAATATGGTGTTAGAATTGAGTTGTTTTATTTGATAAGGCTGATAAGTTATAATCTATTTGAATGCCAGTGATTATGCTGAAGCATGCTAGTTTCTTATGTGATGAAAGTCATTAGAAGAAACCAAATTTAAGGATTATCTTGTTAGATTATCATTGAATTAAATTTATTGAAGTCTGTTGATCTATAATCTTGATGATGAATGAATGTGTGTTGTTTTGAAATCGTTGAAGTATTTGTGATGTGTAATTGTGAAGTTAATTAAGCACCTAAAATGTATGCAATGGTATAGATTATTCTATAGATTGTGTCATCTTATGGTTTTCTTGATCTGATTGGAAAAACATTCATTGTTGAAGGTATATGTCCGGATGCTAGATAAGTTTTGTTCATTTTTACTGGTTTACCCTATGATCCATCTTTTTTCTTTTGTTTGAAACCCCATTGATTTACTAAAACAGTTCGGTAAAATAAGTCCTTGCTTGAATATTTTGTTACCAGCATAGGCCCCTTGAATATTACAGTTGCATGAACCGATTGAATGACACCAGACAGTTGAGAACCAATTACCAGGACCTTGGGAGTTAGGCTACTATATGTTGTCTTTCTTTTTCAGGAGAAATAGAGTAGAAATATTCTGTTTTAATGTTGTTTGTGTCATTTTCACCATCAACAGAACTTGGCGCTAGAAGGAGGGTCTGAAAGAACAAGCTGGCTCGCATAGTGTCTTTCTCACCGGAGAAATATGGAAGGATTTTGAGATCCTCTACCGACCCTAAACCTTTACAAGAATTACAAACTCCGATCAGACCTAGACCCCATGCTCGTAGGGCAGAGATACCCACATTGCCACCACCACTCACTCCACCTGGATTTCCACCAAATCCACCTATGCCACCACCAATTCAACCTACATCACCACCTCTAATTAGGCCTGTATCGCCACCAATTCAGCCTATACCTGCTCAACCAATCCCACCAATGGCTTACTTCGTCAACAATCCCTCTCCATTAGGGACTATTCCTGGGGGATTCCATGATTTACCAAAGAACCCAGAGAAGTTATGTCCTAAATACATGCATGGAAAATCAAGAAGTGCTGAGGAGCATATATAATTATTCAAAGATGCTTGCACAAGAGCTCAGGTTGCTCATCAAGACGTGGTATGTAGACTATTTCCTTACTGTTTAAGAGATATGGCATATAACTGGTACTTAAATTTTCCCAGAGGATCTATTCTAGGTTGGACAGATTTAGAAAATATTTTTATTAATCAATTCAGGGTTTATGTAGACCCTGCAATATTATATCACCAGTTTGCCACCATAAGAAAGGAACATCATGAACCACTGCCCTTGTTCAACACTAGGTTCCAAAGGATGTATCGTAGGCTACAAGAGCCTTACTTAGTGGCCGAAGGTATGGCTATTCAGGCATATTTAAGAGTTGTGGATCCTTTAATCGACCTATTCTTGCAGAGAACTTATCAATCTGGTGAGATAGATTCGTTATCTAAAGTTTATCATTTGGCCATGAAGTTGCAACAACAGATAAGTCTGCAACCAGGAGGTTTAGGAGTAGCTCTTCCTTCCATGAATTACTCGATGCCTAATCCACCACTATACAACACTATCCCAGGGATGTCCTATTCCCAATATGGACCTGTGTCTGAATTGCAAGCTCCACCTACCATGCCCTTTTTCGGTAATGGCATGCAAGATCCCACCCAACAACCTCAAAATCCACAACAACAAGCAGGAGGATCAACCCATGTTCATTCCCCAGCCATAGTACAAAATGTGCAAAATGAACAAACGGTTCAATTGACTAGTGAGTTAGAGACTCTTAAGAAGACTTTGTCTCAAATGTCCAACGACATGGCACAACTTAGGCAGAACCCTCCCCACAATCAAAATCAGAATTACAATAACCAGGGAGGTTATAACAATCAAGGAAATTACTCTAATCAAAACCAAAATCAGAACACCAATAGGAACTTCCAGAATCAAAACTCCTCAAACCAAAATTATCAAAATCAGAATAGAGGATATATTCAAAGGTTCAACAACAACAACAATAATAGGCAGTGGAATACTGGACCTAACAAAGGGGGAGATCCTCATAATTATCAAATAGGTGAGGAAAGACCACATATTGCTAATGTTGTTGATTTGAATTTTATGACCAATTGGTGTAGGCTGCATGATACAACAACACATTCTGAAGTCAATTGCCCAGAAATGGAGAAAATTGTGAAAATTGCATAGACTGATGCCCATCCTCCAGCAGGAAATTCCAATCAAGACAATGGGTCAGTCAGCATTGCCATGAATTATGAAACCATTGAAGAAAAATATCAATTCCCCATGCAAGGGGATAATGAGCCAGAGGAAGATATCTATGATGCTCAAGCTTTCCAATCTAAGGGTGGTCACTTTCTAAGGAATCAGAATAAGGGGCCATTCACTACATCTGCACCCCCGAACAACATGGTCCCACCTAACCAGAATGCAGATAACAATCCACCACCACCAAAGGGACCTTCTGATTCTCAGAATAGAGGTAATCCGCCTCCTTTTCCTAAATATCAAGTTAGGAATGATTCAGAGTTTGATTTTGTTACAAAATTACAGAGGCAGAAGACATCACTGTCTTTCTTTGACATCATGAAGTGGTGCCCAGCTCAACGGGAGGTGGTATTAATAGCTTTGGAAGAGGTAGATCGCCTAAAAGGGAAAGGTAAAGTGACTCCAACAAAGGAGACAAATGCAGCTATGTATAAAGGTAAGACTAGTACCCCACCTTTTCTGTTAAGTTTAAGAATCTTTGGAAAGAATCTGCACAATTGTTTATTAGATTCTAGAGCATCAGGGAATGTCATGTCTTTTTCGATTTGTAAGAAGTTAGGATTGAGTCCTATTCCAACCAATAAAAAGGTGATTCAGTTGGATAAAACTAAAGTCAATGTTGTGGGTGAATTAAAGAACATGCATGTGCAGGTTGGATCAAACCCAAGGATCCAGACCTATATAGATATCCAAGTAGCCGATATCCCGGAAACGTATGGTATGCTTCTAAGTTGGGAGTTAATGAAGAGCATAGGGGGGTATCTATCCTTGGATTTCTCGTACATGTGGTTACCATGGAAAGGAGTGGCCACACAGATAAGAATAGAAAGTGAACCTAGGTTCAAACACATGATCACCGAATATGATGCTTCAAATGAAGTAGCATTCTTTGAGACTGAGATAGGTGTTTACAAATAAGAGGAAGTTCTTAATTTCTCTATAGTTAGTCCTGATGATACATTACCCTTAGATCATAGTGACCCGATGATTCACATCAACCAACAGGTTCTAATAAGGAAATTGCAACAAGATAGGCTGGTTTTAGGAGCAGAAACTAATTTTGAGTAGTTTGTTGCTTCCTAATTGGTGTAGGATTCACTATCATAATCATTCGGAGTTAACATGTCAGTCATGCCTAGATATTCTAGGTCATATAGATCAGCCCCAACAAAAATGTCAGGTGGAATTTGAGACTCCCATCAATGAGTTTTCCTTCCAAGTTAAGGATGCAACTATTCTTACACGGGCTAGTCTTTCTCAACAGGAAGGCCTTTCACCAGAAGAACAGACTCAAGTTGTTTGTGTACACATATAAAATTGGTCACGGTTAATCGAACCTATTAATTAATTAAATATGAATTATTTAATTAATATTCTTAAGTCATCTACATATAAATGAATTTAATTATTTATTTATATTGTTCATTTTCTAATTCTTCCGATTTAATTAAATAAATAAGTTTATTTAATTAATGCTACATTCCTCTTAATTAATTAAATAGATTTCACAATTTATTTACATTAATTATCACAAAGTTTAAATTCTAGATTTAAATGATATTCTTCAGTCCACATTTAATTAAATATTTTCGATATTTAATTAAAGCATTTTCCAAATTTCTCACTCTTCCCACAAAATTAAATATTCTTAATATTTAATTAAAAGGCTTTTTCTATTCTCACATAATTAAATATTTTCAATACTTAATTAAAACCTTTTCATATTTCTTGCACACATAATTGAATATTTATTTATTTAATTATGAGAGACAGCTTTCAATTTGTCTGTTCATTTCTCCATCCGTCTCTCAAAATTCCATCTTCTTTTCGAATTCTCGATCTCTCACTGTTCATCTTAACAGGTTTGAACTCAACCGTTGATCTTGGCCAATTGAATTCCTACCTTCAAAAATCTATAAATATAGCTCTCTTGTGAGTGGAAAAGAACCTTGAATCTCATACTTTCATGCATAGTTATTATAGTCGCAATCTTAGCAATTCATAGCATTTTTAATTCAATAGTTCAATCTTGTAGATGCATATGCATTCATAATAATCTCATTCTCTCAAGTGCCATTCTATAACTTGTTGTTTGTAGAACTGAGAGCAAACATATTGAAGCGAATCTTTGGAGATAGAGGACAATGGAACGAATTTGAAGAAGCTGTTGTCAAGAGTCTGCATTTATTTTATTATTTAGTTTTCTTCAATCTAATGTTTCATTGGTGTATTAGATTAGATTCAATTTAATTGAAACATTCTAACATACACATTTTTGGTGCCCACCGTGGGGCATCCCCTCGTATTAATATTTTTCTTGCAGAAAATCTTATGTTTTTACAGGTGACGAACTGAAAAATTCGCTTTGGCGCATACGATCCTCGGTTTAGCGCATCCACAGATTGTTTTGGTGCATCCACAGACTGTTTCGATGCATCTAGAGACTATTTTCGTACATTTGGCACCTATTTTAGCGCATACAAGCCTTCTTTTAGCGCATTTGGGTTTTGTTTTAGTGCATACGAGCTCTGTTTTATCGCATAGACCTCTGTTTTGCGCTTTTACAGTTAGTTTTTAAAATAACAATATCTTGGTCATACGAAGGTCTTTTTTGATGATTTTTTTTTTGAAATGGGATAGAATTTCATAAGCTATCCAATGGTGTAGGTGTTTATCAGTTTTATTTGGGTTAAAATTATAAATTTCAAATCTAAAGTCAAATCACACTATAACTTGGTCTAATTTTTAGGATTTTTATGTTGAATGATTCATGTAACCCTTATACCTTCTTGTTTCTTGGTTTAATCTAACATTTGGAGAATTTTTGCAGTTTAGAGAATCAAAAAGGGAAGAGGAAACAAAGGAAAAGCTTCTTATGAAATCATCTTTCTATTGTATCAAGTGTTTTTAAACACTTTGGGATCAATTATAATCTCATTCTTAAATTGTTGTTTGGATCCGACACGACCACGGCCAAAGGTTTTATTGATGTATGAGGAATAAAATGAAGCAAACCTAGGATAGACATTTAAATCTGAATTAACCAATCCTAGGATAGTCACCAAACATAAATTTTCTTTTGGTTAAAATGAATCTCATGTTTTTGGTGAAGCAACATATTCACTTAGTGTAGAGAATTATCAATTTGGGATTTAAAATTGAACCATTATTGTTTGATGTGATTGTGGGTAATAGGTTTATGCTCTCCCCTTAACTGGGTGATCAGAACACCAGACTTACCTTTTATTTTCTGCAATTTAATGCTTTATTACATCCTTTAGAAGGCCTGCTCTTGTAGGAAAAAAATACTCACCCAAGAGGAACGACCTAAGTGGGAACACCTAAAGCCAAGGTTTCCAACCCACTTTAATCAAAAGCAAGTTGTTGATGAAAACCAACTTGACAGTAGTAGGCAGGATAACCATCCCCAAAGCCTTTGTTCTAAAGGTTGGGAGGTCTCTCGAGGGAGTATATCTATTGCCACACTGAACGAAAATACTTACTAAGAACCATAGTGTAGAAAGTCAACCGTGTCAGTATCCAAACATCCTTTTAATCACGATGCAAGGGGAGGGAAGAATCTGCCCCCAAGACACTCACCATACAATCACCATAGATTGTTTGCTCAAGGGATTCGATATCCACTTCCGTCACCTTGAGTACGCACCTGGAAAAGAAAAAAACACGAGCGCCCTCTAGGGGGTGACATGGCTGTGTGAGTCGACGCGATTTTAAGTTGTGGGTTGTGATTACTATGATGACCTATTTGACAAATTAAGAGTGAGTCTAACTGAATTGCTTATTTTTCTCAAAACCTGTGAAAATCTCAAAGAACATACACTCTTTGTTTAGATTCTAGGATTAACAAAACAACTGTCTGCTTCTCTATGTTGTGTTTTTCACATTTAAATCAGATTAAGATCATCCAAAAACTTTAAAACATGAGTGATAGGGAAAAAAATCTTGTTCATAGGCTTTATGGAAATCGTTCAAATCAAGAGATAACAGAAGAAATGCTTCTAGAAGCTGAACAAGATCCATAGTTTCTCTTCGCTATGGAAAAGTTCTTAGAGAAAAATAAAGATGGATACTTTCTTTTATTGGAAAAACAAGGTGCCAAATTTCCCTTTGACTACAATATGGAGAAAATTAAACAGAATCCTAAAAAGAAGGAAATTCCCTTAAACTATCTTAGTACTCTTACCCAACAATTAAGAGAACTCCAAAGGCAAGTCAAAGAAATAAAAGGGGGCACAACTAAAAAGTCCTTTGACGGAAATATGAACATGACCTTTTCTCCTCCAAAAACAACATCAACCAAATTCAATGTTTCTGAATTTTTGCAAAGGTTAAAGGGGAAGCCCAAATCTAAGCCATCAAATAACATTGACCAATCCTGTCATGCCATGCATTTATGTTCATCCCCCATAATTCAAAATGAACCTCATGGTTCTTCCACCCAATTCAATGATCCCATTCAATTACCTTCTTCTATCATATCCTCTACATCGAATGATTCATTTCAATCTACACATCTCGATCAAAAAATTCTCTCCACTTCATCCCATGATACCAAAATTCTACAAACCCTTCCAATATTTGATCAAGATCCCATATCTCAAGAATCATATGATGATCCCCTCCTTTCATTATTCACCCATGATAATCCTCTTCCATCTCAAGAACAAAATATTCTTCCAAGTCCTTCCTCCACCCCATCTTATGAATCCATACCCTCTCATGACTCAATCACATCATAGGAGCATGACAATTCTTCCATCCTATCCAAAGCTTCCCTTCCATCTAATGATCAAGCTACTCCATCTCCTTCATCTAATGATTCTTTTCCAAGTCGAGATCAAAGTATCCCATCATCCTCATGTCAAGGGATCATCACACCTCTTCAAGAAATGTCAACATCATTTGATCATATGGTTGAAAACATTGGCAATTTCTCCACCATAACTATTGGAGACAACGATCAAAATCAATCCATCAATGAGCATTGTGAAGATATGTCTACCCCATCTAGTGATCAAATCAACATTCATCAAGAGCCATTTTTTAGTTATGATCAAGACCCCTCCTATAAAGATCTATTTCAAGGAGTGTTGACGATATTTGATCCTATTCACATAATCCAAAATCCTTCCACCAATGAT
This sequence comes from Sequoiadendron giganteum, assembly GCA_007115665.2. NCBI lineage: Eukaryota > Viridiplantae > Streptophyta > Pinopsida > Cupressales > Cupressaceae > Sequoiadendron > Sequoiadendron giganteum. Next base: position 404,058,480 of record CM021101.1, read on the forward strand.
CGTGTTGACAATGTCTCTACATTAGCTAATGAGTTAGAGGACATATCTCAAGAATTTATTCCAAAGCATGATCAATATCTTTCACCAATGTCTAGCAATGGTCCTTTCCAAAATATATGGACATCCTTTGACCTCATGACATTTGAGAAACTTCCTATGCCTAATGAAGATATCCAAGAAAGAAATCCATTCTTTGAAATTAACCCATGTCAAGAACTTGATCCAAAGCATGTCGAAAGTAATTCTAAAATCATTCGATATCAAGAATTTGTATCTCCAAGCTACTACAATGATATAATGGACACTCTCCTATCCATACAAGATGACCATGTCCGTATAGCACATACTCATCCATCTACCCATTAGATGCTTTCTTTGGATGGACACATAGATGATCTTCATTCAAAACAAGAGTCTCATACTCTTACTGAGGAACAAGAGTCCCCTACTCTTAACATTTGTACACATGATCAAGAAATAGAGAAATCCAGAGACATGTCTATAATGGGTCATGAAGAATTCTACAGAAGTGGTGAATTAGAAACATCATGTGAAAGCATATCAAGAATCAATCATGAGGAAGAATTTTATGTGGACAATGAATCGTCAACACTTCTTGAAGAAATAGTACAATCTGATATTTACAAAGATCAAGCTAAGGATATCAATCAGGCATTTATCCCAAAGATAAAGGATCCTATCACTTATAAACTTGGATCACTCACCTTTGTAAGGGAAAATCATCTTATCAATAAAGGAGCTATCACCTTTGAAGATCCACCAAAGAGCAGAGAAGGAGCAACACCTTGTTTCCAAGGGAAATCATATCCTTTTACAAATAAAATGTTTCAACAAATGAATTATCAAGGCAAAGAATTAGGCCTACATGAACAGGGTATCCTGGAACTAGTACATATTATTGAAAATCCTAAGAATCAAGGCCTTGGTTACTCGACAATCAAGGGATATGAACATATCAGTAATACTTCCACAAAATTGGGGGCAACTTCGTCTCAAGCAAACGTCAACATAGGGAGCACGAAGAATCCTTATGATGAAACCGATGTCAATACTACAACCCACCACATCATGAATCTTCATCCACCCATCACCCCAGCCACGAATTGGGACCAACGTCAAAAGAAAGACTTGAATCAAAGCATGAAGAATGTTATCAATGAAAAAGAAGCTAAAGAGCATATAGGACAAATCAAATACATATGGATACCAAATAATACAAAGAAAAATTATCCCTATCAAACTCCATTAGTCAAAGAAACTATGGGGCAAAATCAAAAAGGGAAAAGTATCCATCAAAGATGTCCACAAAGGAAAAAGCAGGTTTCTCAAGCAACGTACAAAGTGTATCAAGCAGTTGGTCCAAATTCCATGCACACCTCCATATCCACCCATTATTGCTCATCTTCCCAAGTTTGGAGAGTCAAAGGTTCCAAACTATCGACCAATCCATCTTTTACTCCTAAACACACTCTATCCACGCCTCCATGCATGATATCCAATTCTCACATTGACCATGTATTGGCAGCAACCCTTCATCATAAGGATTCAGAAGGCACTCTATCACGATGTGCGCACAAAGATGAGGTTAACTCCGGTATCAGCAAAGCAGATCAGAGATCTCAAAAGTTGCATTCAAGTGCACGTATCTTGGCAAAACAACTTCTTCAAGCAGGATACCGATGGCACATTATGACAGAAGCATCAATATCAGCACCACCAGGTGGTTCAGCATCAGCTTAAAATCTCTTAGAAAATACAAAAAAAAATCTGAAAAAAATGGTTACCTTGATGAAAACTTGGCAAACAGGCGTCTTGGTGACAACAAAAAAATCAAAAATACAAAAAATCCAAAAAAGGATTGAAAAATAGTAAAGAAAAAAATCGTCCTCTAGTGAAAACCACTAGGGTGGCGCTTTGGACAAGTACCATGATGAAAACCTGGCAAACAGGCGTCATGTGTAGAATCGAGCATCTATGTCGACCATTTCAAGAGAAGGCATCTCATCCATAATAAAGCCAACATTCCATCCATATCATTCGTTCATCCATGAACCATTTATCTAGCCCATTACCATCTATTTACATTATCTTGATCTCGAAAATTTTTGGTAAACACTTTACACTTGTTTATGGTAAACATCTTGACATGGGTCATTTTCATTGATCCTATCCAATCCAAACGTTATCTGAGCCTTGAAGCATTATCCGAATGAGCATTCCTCTGTTCGAACACCTCATCTTATTGCAAGATAATCCTTGACATCCTTTGCATGCTTATCGTATCTATCCATCCATCCATACACCTATTCATGAATCCACCAATGACCATTCCATACATTGCTAGAAATTGGGGGCAAATTTTTACATCTTGCTTCAGGAATGAATCTTGATATATATCCTCCAACTTATGTGGTGATCTGAACATTGGAAGACGTAAAATCAAATTGGTCAAGCATTTGTGAGCCAAAAGATCCAAATCACTAGTCCATGGCATATTTTGACAGGAAGACGCTCCTTATCAAGCTTTATCTTTTGTCGAACATCAATTTGAACAATTCATATCAGTCACATCTAACTTGCGTGTCAGTGTCACATCAAATCATCAAAATAATTTTGTTCCAAATCAAGCTTCATCAATCTTGATCAATCGAATCCAATCAATTATCACCTTGTTTGACTTAGCACACTTAGTCAAACTATCATCTTGTGAACGAGTTTACTCTAGGATAACGCAACTTCCTTGGGTTTACAAATTCATTATCATCTTTGTTTGGCTTAACACACTTAGCCAAATTAACAAATCCATTATCACCTCGTTTGACTTAACACACTTAATTCAAACTATTAATCCATCAATCTGATCAATCAACCTTAGCTTGGTTTTCAACAAAATCTCAAAACAAAGCACTGATATCATCATGCATGTCCATATCCAAATCATCAAAATCCAAAAAAATAAAAAAACATCAAAATTCAAAAAATTCCTAAAATCCAAAGAAGAATCAATAAATCATATGCTTTCATCAATAAAAGGGTCATGTCTCACCCTAGACTAGGGGCAAAATCCTGAACTTGTTGGGGGAAATCAACTTTTTTTTAGCAAACAAGCAACATGTGTCAATTATCAAGTATCAGATCAACAATCGAATATCCAATCAAGCTTGGTCAAAACAGCTTTGAGACATGTCATACTTTGAAATTGAAACAAATTGGATGATCTTAATCTAAATAAAATGAATGATAAACTTAAAGCAATGAGTTGCAAATTGTTGTTTTGATATTTGATGACATCATCTCTTTGGAGTGGTTCGATGATGTACTGAACTAGAATCACAAGGAAGAAGTCTGATTTTTCTTAGCTTGTTGTTTGTAAGCTAATCATTAGAATTGTGCAAATTGGTCGTGGGACATGATCTACAACGTATCATTGATGACATTTCGGAGTTTGCATAGGAAAATGGTTAACTTTTGTCTGTTTATGCAAGCAATACTCAAGTCATCTTGGTTCAATTATACCTCGATGCTTGTATTAACTTGCTACATCAAAACATTATGAAAGCAATACTCAGGTCATCGTTGGTGCTAACATACCCTTTGATGTTTGTACTAACTTTCAACATATCAAAAGGCTCAATGATGACAACTAAACATAGCAAGAAATGGCAACAAAGAGAATGGTTCATTATTTCATTTAGGATTGCATAATTCATTATTAGGACTGCATAATTCATTTGCATTTTGAGGGACTTTTTAATAGATTTTTGAGGGTTGGCCACATTCTTGAATATCTATTTCAGACAACGGTTGAGTATGACTGGACATTTCTCACATCTCATCTGCATCATCTCAATCAATTCATCCAGTCATTTCTTCCAATCTCATCTTATCAATCAATTCAATCTAGCAAAAATCATTTAATCATACCTTTGGTCTTGTTCCTAGGCCTACTACAAGCCTCGATCATCATCATCATCATCATCATCGAGATGTATCCTTTCCTATCCTTGTGTTGTTTTGGGATGTATCCTTCCCTAATCAACAACACTATCAATATCATCAATCAATCAATACATCAAGCAAGTTCAAATCAATTTCTATTTGTTTTTCATATCGCATGGAAACAAACTTAACAATCATCATGACTCAATTTGACTTTCAAGCAGGAAAGCAAATCTATCATCTACTATTTGTTTTTTATATCGCATGGAAACAAATTTAACAGTCATCATGACTCAATTTGACTTTCAATCAGGAAAGCAAATCTATGAACTACTATTTATTTTTCATATCGCATGGAAGAAAATTTATCAATCAATTTCTATTTGTTTTTCATATCGCATGGAAGCAAATTTAGAAATCAAATCTACTATTTGTTTTTCATATCGCATGGAAGCAAATTTATCAATCAATTTCATCTATTTGTTTTTCATATCGCATGGAAGCAAATTTATCAATCGGGGCAAAATCAAAGTTCATCTTCATATCAATCTTTCAATAGGGGTTTTCATCAAATCATCTTTATCGGTCATGAATCAGATAGAAAATCAGTAAAAAATTCCAAAAATCATCTTTATCTGATTCATCACCCAAGGGAGCATATAGCATCATCAGTAAAATTTTCAAAGTCAGGGGCAAATTCTTTGAAGCAATGCGTAAAACACATCACTTCAAAGAGGGGCAAAATGTACACATCTAAAATTGGTCACTGTTAATCGAACCTGTTAATTAATTAAATATGAATTATTTAATTAATATTCTTAAGTCATCTACATATAAATAAATTTAATTATTTATTTATATTATTCATTTTCTAATTCTTCTGATTTAATTAAATAAATAAGTTTATTTAATTAATGCTACATTCCTCTTAATTAATTAAATAGATTTCACAATATATTTACATTAATTATCACAAAGTTTAAATTCTAGATTTAAATGATATTCTTCAGTCCACATTTAATTAAATATTTTCGATATTTAATTAAAGCATTTTCCAAATTTCTCACTCTTCCCACAAAATTAAATATTCTTAATATTTAATTAAAAGGCTTTTTCTAATTCTCACATAATTAAATATTTTCACTATTTAATTAAAACCTTTTCATATTTCTTGCACACATAATTGAATATTTATTTATTTAATTATGAGAGACACCTTTCAATTTGTCTGTTCATTTCTCCACCCGTCTCTCGAAATTCCATCTTCTTTTCGAATTCTCGATCTCTCACCGTTCATCTTAACAGGTTTGAACTCAACCATCGATCTTGGCCAATTGAATTCCTACCTTCAAAAATCTATAAATACAACTCTCTTGTGAGTGGAAAAGAACCTCAAATCTCATACTTTCATGCATAGTTATTATAGTCGCAATCTTAGCAATTCATATCATTTTTAATTCAATAATTCAATCTTGTAGATGCATATGCATTCATAATAATCTCATTCTCTCAAGTGCCATTCTATAAGTTGTTGTTTGCACAACTGAGAGCAAACATATTGAAGCGAATCCTTGGAGATAGAGGACAATGGAACGAATTTGAAGAAGATGTTGTCAAGAGTTTGCATTTATTTTATTATTTAGTTTTCTTCAATCTAATGTTTCATTGGTGTATTAGATTAGATTCAATTTAATTGACACATTCTAACGTACACAATTTGTTTTGAAGTTCAAAAGGAAGTTGAGATGTCCCAATTCCTATTTGATACACATGCCCCACATACTTTTCCAATACCCAAGGAATTGATAAGAAGTGAGTTGGATTGTAATTTGACTCAAGAGGGTGTTCAAGAAGTAATTCCTGGACAGGCTGAGAACATAGAAAAATCCTCAACTCAACTCTGTCCCGAGTTACATTCTGATAAATAGCTAAAGTTCGAGCCGCCACACATCACAAGTCAGTCATCCCTTGTTATACCTAAGAAGAAGGAACTTCCAGCCAAAGACTAGTTATGGACTTAAATTTGATGGTTCTAAATCTAAAGTAGGAAGTGGAGCAGAGATTGAACTAATTAATCCAAAAGGAAAAACTTACTTTGCTTCTTATAGATTGCAGTTTGGATGCACGAATAATGTGCCAAAGTATGAAGCACTTGCTCGTGGGCTTATGTTTGCTCATAAGAAGAAGGTTACTGCTCTTACAGTGATGGGAGATTCTGAGGTAATTGTGAAATAGGTATGTAGCCAATACATATGCCATAACAAAAGATTGGCTGCATATAGAAACAGGGTTTGGAATTTAATTGAAGATTTTGATGCCTTTGGGATTACTCTCATCCCAAGGGAAGCTAATCAAATTGCAGATGCTCTTGCTATTGCTGCTAGTACGTTAGAGCCTATGCAAGACTCAAATCTTAAGAGGTTTTCAGTGGAGTTGATTTCAGTCCCAGCTGTTCCTGATAATGTCAAACACTTTCAGGTATTTAATGATGATCAACATATATTGGCCTTTTTGGCAAATTTTGATGTTTTTTAAGGGCAGATAATTGATGAATCTGATAGAGATCAGGGAGATTGGGATCCAGAAAATAACGGTCCAGAAGGGATATTGGATTTAAAGAGCAATAACATCCCAAAAGGGATGATAACATTAGAAAGAATATTTGATTCAGATCCACAAGCTTATCAAAGAGTGCCTACAAAGAGTGAGGGAGGTAAGTATGAATCTGTTAATTTGACTCACTCAGGCCCAGAAAGGAACATTCTAATAGGGAAGACTTGTCCTCAGGAAATTAAGGACGAAATGATCAAAGTCTTGAAGTAGAATATTGAAGCTATTGCTTGGAGCTATGATGACTTGAAAACTTTTGATACATCTGTGATCACACATACAATTCCTCTCAAGCCAGAAGCTAAGCCGTTTCACCAAAAGCAGCGCCCAGTCAATGCATTAATTGAGCCTTTAATCCAAAAAGACTACCAGCATCTCAGCCAAAGACTACCAAGGTCCTCCATGGCTCCAAGATGCTGCACATCTTCAAATAGTGACCATGCAGATACAAAAGAACTCTTCTGCAGCAACAGGATCTGAGAGTCCTCAAGAAGCATCTGCAACACCGAAGAAGATCATTCACCACCAAGTGATGAACCCATAGTCACTACTAAAGCTCCCACGAACTATGAAATCGAGCTTTCCAAGCATCATGACCGACCACCCGCTAATCCAAACAACCTTCAGGTACAACTGACAGCATGCCAATCAAACAACAACGTCGTCCAACACCAAGCTTCCCAGATCGCGCATAAAACACTATCACTGTCAAAATATTACACTAACCAGTGTAACAATCTCTTCGTGACAATGTGACCCACATGCTATAGGTTCCCATTATTGACTATTCAGGTACTCCATCACCATCCATCCTCTCATCTCAAAAAATCTACGCCAATGCACAAGTGACCACAGACAAGATCTGCAATATCACAGAAGCAATCATGTGGATATTGACAGTCCACTCCCGAGTTGTCTCACAACAGTCAATAGGTAGCTAATCTATTAGCCACACAACTCGGAGATCCACTTCAAATGACAACCCTGCAAATCTATTATCATAATGGAAAACTACAAAACTGAGATCTCAAAGAGAACAACCATGTAGACCACCAGAACTTAAACACCAAATCAACAGTAGATCTGACTTGCCAAATACATCCACAACACAAACACCATAGTCTAGGAAGCCTGCAAGCAACACCACAAGAAATGTTGAATGAGAAAACACATACCAACACTCCCATGCAGAGAAGATAACTCTCCTCCAAACAAGTCAAACTGTAGCTATCTCATCCAGTCACACCCCAAAAGCCAGGATCTGGAAAATAGAAGACAACATATCCACAAACCACAAGTTTTCTCTTGACCATGTAAAACCTGCAAAACCACAGTGTTTATAAAACACCCACGCATCTCCATCTTCATTGCTCATCTGGATGACTTGGGAATCTGCACACAACCATCACAATTAACCAAAACAATGAAAAGAAAAATGAAAATGCATGATAGACTTTTAAAAAAAATCTACACAAACCCTCCAGAGCCAAGGACATGGATCTGAAACCATGCAAGTGCAAGACATAGACACACAAGAACAACAGGTCCATTTCAGACTAGTGCCATCACCACAGTCATGCACAAGCAAAAGGGAGAACCAGGCTATCCAGAAGTTGCAGACCACTAAGGTAACTTCATAGCCTCCATGCAATCAGAGCACCAAAGAAACTACCTTCAGTGCTAAGTCAAAAATACTCAGCACAAGCACAACTCTCCATAGCTGATTAGCAACACAAGCAAGTCCATACCGCTAGGGAGCCTTTCACATAGACACCCAGTATGAACACCATGCTTTGCTGCAACTCAGCCATGAACACATCTCATGCCCTTTGCATCAGGAACTTTTGCTACAAGCCAGAAGCCTCAGACCATGTTGCCACAACATGACCAACTCCAGTCATCTCTAGTGTCTTTCAAACTATGTGTTGAATCAAAGAATCACACACTTCCACTCATCGAAGGATCAATCACCAACCGATTTCTCCAGACTTCCTCAAGCTTGCCAAGCTAAGAAATCAGCACAAGAGAAAACCCAAAACTTCAGCATCCAAGAGAAGACTTTGATACCACTAGTTGGTATCATCAAGCCTCGACCTCCTTCAACCAGCTCTGATACCACTTGTTGGTATGAAGAGAAACAAGCTACTAGCTCTTATACCACTTGTTGGGGATAAGGAGTTTGATCTGTCATCAAGATAGGCATCTAAGACAACAGTGCCTTAGTGATTTCAATTCAAAATCACTCCAAAGACACACACAACAATACCATAAAGCGGAAGCAGACATAGAGTATCCCCCATTGATCCTACTGAGGAAAGTAAATGCATAACTATCACAGATTCAACATAAACAGATAACCATGAGAGACAAAAAGTATGAACACATAGATATACGTGAGGAAAACCCTTTTGGGTAAAAAACCCCACACTCCAAAAGATCAAGCCATTGTAATATTCAGCAATAGAAAATAATTACAATACAATCTCAGGCTCATAACCTGTACAGGAGTCACATCTTGTTCAATTGGAGAATATAGGCAGTAGCAACAATTAGAACCTTTATGTAGTTACAATGACATACATCTGTCATACTACATAGGTTCCCTTCAGCTCCCCATAACTAATTGTCTTAGCTAGCCTCACAACCAGCCTAGCCACACGGCCTATCAGGTTCGTATCCTTGTAGATCTGTGACACCAAGTGTTAATGGTTACCATTCCATCGCATATCGCTATTACACTTCACCACCTTTTTTTGACCAAGTCACCAAGTATTCAACTCTTCCAAGTCATACTTTTTAGTCTACTCCACCAACCAATCGGGTGGCATTAATATGCACCTTATCTCTGTTAGACAAATCCAATTGAATCTAACCAAGTTTCCCTACAAATATGCATCAAGCCATCCAAGCATTCAATCCATTCCTTAATCGGGTTCCAATTCCAGGTAGAAATCGGCTTGCAATAACTGCCTTTACCTCTTTGGTCTTTGGTCAATCAGATGCTACCAACTTGCCACGTGTCATCCTGTCATTTGAGTACTGCTCTGACACCAAGTCCAACTTAGTCAAAGTCTACCCGGAGCTCATCCGAGCTCCTATCGCGTTACCGCCGAGTCCTCACGACCCAACCACGGTATGGCGGTGAGCTCACCAGAGCTCACCCCGCCATCTACCGCACTACCATTGCTCCATCCGAGTTATCTTCCTCCTACCGTGGTATAGTGGTGAGCTCATTCAAGCTCACCGCTTGACTTCACCGAGCTTCGTCACACCTTCCCCATGCTACCACTGCCCTGGCCGACTCGCCTCACAATATGGCGGTAAACCTGTTCAAGCTCGCCTTCTAACTCCACTGTGCTATCACTGGGCTTGGCTTTGCCCATCGCAGTATGGCGATAATCGCCAACCAGACCATCAACGGTCTCACCGCGCTACTGCGGAGACCGCTAGGTCACCCCGCGGTAGGGCGGTGACCACTCTGGCAGACTGCCAACGGTCTCACCACGACCACCGCGGTCAGCTAGTTCACTGTCCATGGTGTGGCGGTAATTTCCAGGCCACACCGCAGGCGGCTTACCGCGACCACCGCAGTCACACCGAACACTACCTGCGGTAAGGTAGTAACCGTTACGCCTGCCACCCTCCAACCGCCAATGGCCTTACTGCAACCACCATGGCTTAGAAAACAAGTTGTGCGGTAGTGCGGTAATCGCCACTCTGAACTACCGCAGCCTCCGCCGCTTACCTCGCCACCAGAAGGAGACCACCGCGGTAAGGTGTTAACATTGCCCAACTACCAAACAACTGGCCCATGGTATGGCAGTAAACGCCATAAACAAGATGAAAATGCCAAGGCCGAGGGAGAAACAAGCTAGAAAGCTAAGGCAAAAACCCAACAAAGACTCCTCAGGGTGGTGAAGGGACTAGGAGGCCATCAAAACACCCAAAACATAGAGTTACCATAAAGTGTTACTTTGGAATTGGAAATGTTTTTGATCCATCATATCAAGATGTTTTGGGTTCTATAATATCCAGCTCCTACATCGTATGCATTATATTCCTTATGAAGTATATGTGTTGCCAATAACATTAAAAAATAATTACATTTGAGGACACATTTTTCCAATTACCATGACACCTCCATGCTAATCATAGGGCCATAATCGCCTATAAAATTATAATGTATGTGTTCCATTGAGGTTTGATTCACCCAACACTTGAATGTATCATTGTATAATCATGCAAGATTCACCAAATTTTTACTATACCATTTAAAAATCTCATAGAATTCAACAAATATGGATTGATATAAATACAATCAAAATTTTGATTTATTCGTACACATTTTGTTCAGTTCTGAATTTGTGAGCTCTCAATTTAGAAGGTGGACTTGGAACCTTGATCGTAGGAAAGTTACAAACTTACAACATAGGCATTCCTACGTTAAAAAATAGAAAGTCAATGAAAACCTAAAGGTAAGTGATCATTTCTTCATAGTGTTATAAGATTTTTTTATCTCTTTTTCATTCATGCTTCAATCTTAAAGATTATATTGAGTAGGGAATGGGATCTATATTCTATGTCCTTAAACAAGAAGACATTTTTTCTAGCTTTTATTTGAAGTGAGAGATCAAGATATTGAGATCAGAAAGTGCAACAAGGGTAAGACTCCTCAGGGTGGTGAAGGGACTGGGAGGCCATCAAAACACCCAAAACGTAGAGTTACCATAAAGTCTTACTTTGGAATTGGCAATGTTTGATCCATCGGATCAAGATGTTTTAGGTTCTATAATATCCAACTCCTACATGGTATGCATTATATTCCTTATGAAGTATATGTGTTGCCAATAACATTAAAAAATAATTACATTTAAGGACACATTTTTCCAATTACCATGACACCTCCATGCTAATCATAAGGCCATACTCACCTTAAAAATTACAATGTATGTGTTCCATTGAGGTTTGATTCACCCAACACTTGAATGTATCGTTGTATAATCATGCGAGATTCGCCAAATTTTTACTATACCATTTTAAAATCTTGTAGAATTTTTCAAATATGGATTGATATAAATACAATCAAAATTCTGATTTATTCATACACATTTTGTTTAGTTCTGAATTTGTGAGCTCTCAATTCATAAGTTGGACTTGGAACCTTGATCGTAGGCAAGTTAAAAACTTACAACACATGTATTCCTACATTAACGAATAGAAAGTCAATAAAAATCTAAAGGTAAGTGATCATTTCTTCATAGTGTTATAAGACTTTTTATCTCTTTTCCATTCATGATTCAATCTTAAAGATGATATTGAGTAGGAAATGGGATCTATATTCTATGTCCTTAAACAAGAAGACATTTTTTATAGCTTTTATTTGAAGTGAGAGATCAAGATATCGAGAGCAGCAAATGTAACAAGGGTAAGACTCCTCGGGGTGGTGAAGGGACTAGGAGGCCATCAAAACACCCAAAACGTAGAGTTACCATAAATTTTTACTTTGGAATTGGCAATGTTTCTAATCCATCAGATCAAGATGGAGCTACATCATCAAATCTTGCACCAAATATTAATGAAGAAGGCATTGGAAATACCTCAAAAGAGGATGGAAATTCAACATAAGATGTTCTAAGCCAGAATGGGATAATTGACTTCGATGAAAATTTTGGTGTCATAAATGATGTTGGTAGCAAGAAAAGAAAATCCAAGTCAAAAACAGGGTGTGAGTGGGAAATGACAACGAATTTTTAGATTGATTGGGTGTCAAAGTACCCATTCATTGAATCGGTGGAGAATGTAAACAAAGATGAACCTCCAACAGAATGCAAGTGTAAGATTTATAGTTGGAAATGTAAAAGAGACAAGAAGTTACAGGTAAAGCTTGACACTATGGAAAAGCATATCGGTAAAGTTTATGAAAAACAAATCATAGATGGAAAGGAAAAATCAGTAGTAAGATGGAAATCAAAGGAAGAATGTCTTCATGTTAAGTATGCCCTAGAATATGATGAGTGTATGCAAAGGATGGTGAAGCTTGCTACATGTGGAGGTTTAATTGAAGCTCAATTTGGAAAGGTAGTGATAGTGACACAACTAGCAAAAATTATTCAGATGACTTTTTTTTTTCATACTTTGTCCAAAGGGTGTCCTATTTCAGACTACCCACAATATAGTAATTTATTATCTATTTGGATGTTCCTCAATTTTGTAGCACACATTGGTCAATAAACATTGGATGGGGGAATGGGAAAGTTGTCCTGCTGAGGTGGAAAAACAAGATTTCCAAGAGAAAATAAAATGGTCAAACTTCATTGCATTATCTTTAGACGAAGTTACTATGATAGATAATACTTCTTGGATTTGTGTGCATGTGTATACTATACAAAAACATATCCGCCAAACTCATCTTCTAAGTGTTCATAAAATGAAGGATAGTTCAACATTGCAAAATCTATTTGAACTAGTTAAGAAATCTTTGAATGAAATTGGAGGTATGGATGACTAGACAATTGCCAAAAAGTTGGTGTGTGTAGGAGCTGATGGAGTTGTAGTAATGCAAGGTCGCAGGAGTGGTTTCAAACTACTTGTGCACCATACATGCTTGTTATTCACTGCATAGCCCACAGAATGAACTTGAGATTTAGAATTGTAAGCAAGTATCTTATAGTATCAAAAGTTGAAAATCTAGTTTGTAAGATTTATGCATACTTCTGTTGAAGTCCCAAATGTTTTGTGGAATTTTTAAATTTTACTAAGGGAATAATAGGAGGAAACAAGCTTCTTAAGGATGTTGATACCAAATGGATCTCCTTGCATGGACCAACACAACAAGTTTTTTCAGAATATCGATCTTTGATTGGAATAATGTATGTACATTGCAACACAGTAGACAAAGATCATGACCTCTTACATAGGTTAAGTGATATAGAGACACTCTTAAATTTAGTTGGTCTTCTCCCCATTCTGGATGAAATGAACAATCTTGTGAAGAAATCCCAAGACAAAACTATGTATATCTATGAATATACCAAACTACGTAGAATGGCATGCATGACCCTCGATAATCTATATCTAGATCTAACATATTATCCATCTCAAAGTCCAAATTTTGTAAGTTGGAAGTTAATTACATAGTTGAATATTTTTTAAAAATATTTATAGTTTAATGCAAGTGAACAATTATGTATCTTTATACGTGGATTTGAGATACAAATTCACCATTGTACGACGGTCAGGCGCTCTACCAAAGAAGTACCTGTGACAAATGAATCTTTTAACAACATTGTTAAATTTGTTAGTGTTAATTTAAAGGAAATTGCAAAATCTCTTTCCTCAGAGATTTATGAATGATTCCCTTGAGATGAAATACTTGAAGCCATGTCTATTATGTATACTCAATTTTGGACTCGAGGCAATCGAGATAGCCCAGGATTTTTCATAAAAAAGTAATTACCTTGGCCAAAGACTTTTTGAAAAGTTCATAATACAATGGATAGAAAATAGGAGAAATTATAAATGAAATTAAGCTTAGAGAACAAGTAAGGCATTTTGCATTAAGTATGATTGACCAGTTTGAGCCCATGGAGAATCCCATGGAAGTGAGATCAATAACAAGGGCTTGGAAAACCTTAGGTCAGAGTGAAATATTATATGATTCGTTATCAAAATATTTCAAACTTGTTCTTTATGCCACACAATGATATTGGGGTCGTTGGAGGATGAGAGAATTTTCAATGCATTAGGGTTTTTGAAATCAAAGATAAGAAACAAACTAGACATGAATTTGGAATATTGCTCGAAGGTGTTTGTAAATAACTACAATGTCTAAAGTTTTCCTTTTGAAAGGGCACTCACAATATGGAAGTCCATATGTGAAAGAATGGGGTTGTGCAACACTTCAAACGTTGGCAGTGGTGGCAATGGCACAAATGTCAATGACACAATGAATGTTGATCTTGAGATGCAGTTAAGCAGACATACACAGGGTGAAGAAAATGAAGACCAAATTCAAAGTCAAGATTACTCTCAATCTCATTCTCAGAGTGAGGACAAGGAATTGATTTGGAAAATGGAAGTGAATTAGTAGTTTTTAGGTATTTATACTGCACTTCATGAATCATATTCCAAACTGTAGTTGATAATATTTTATATTGTATTCCATGAAATTGTAAATCAAATTGAATACATTAACATATTATTAGTAATTTCATATTTTAATTGTCTCATACTGATAATTTTTACATGTACTCAATGATTCATCATTTGAATCAATGCTTAATATTTCCTTGCTAGCATGGATTTGTGCATAAAACATGAAATTTGCAGTAAAGTAAAATTTTATTTTTTGATTTGATATGTGATTCTGCATCAATCTTCAAAATTTATGAACTATTTTGATCAGTGTCTTATCTAAAAAAAAGTCAAAAAATGAAATATACTCCTACACTAGACCAACTCATGGCTTCTTATAACCTCATTGTCTTACAATGAGAAACCAAGCAAAAAACAACACTTATCACACTACTCATAAATTCTTATTTGAAAGAGAGGGGGACCAACCATTGCAAGGCCCTAGGTCACAAAAGGCCAAGAGCAGTATGGTTTCCCTAACTTACCTCATTTTAAAGGATGGTTAGGATAGGCGGGATGAGAATGATGAGAACTGTGGGTCCTTCGATCACTCTACAAACCCGAGAGTTGAAAGGAGACTAGGCAAGTTGATCTTTAGGGTTAACTCTGTATCTTGGATAGCTCTCTGTCAAAGGATAGAAGTGCGGTTTTGGGATGACAACGTGGCATGCTAGAGTCTCACAGGTGCACTGGCATCTGTATGACTAGAAAACCAAAGAGACAAGACTTACTTCTAAAAGGTGGACTTAAAAATTAGTTATGAGTTTCGAGAAGTGCATAATAAGATTAAGAAATATGAAATATAAAGACGAACGTGATAAAGAAAATAGATTACCGCAAGGGTGACAAAGATGATCTCACACAATAACCTTCACTCCAACTTGCTCCAAGATCTCTTCACCTACACACAGAAAAGAGGGAAAATGTTGAGGGGTTGTTTAGGGGTCTGCCTTAATCAGACCCCCGTTTTGGTGTTTCCACCTCCACAGACAACCAAGTTTGCAACGATGTAGAAAATAATGCGATAAAGAAGAGAAAACAAGCTAAGTACACAAAAGACACTACAAAATAGTACATGCTTACTCAACCAAATAATAGAGAAGATGAGAGGAGCTTACCACCTCCGTCCAAAGCACTCAAGGCTAGTGGAGGAGAAAGATGAGAGGAACTCAAGCCTCTACTGCAATGGATTCGTCCTACACTTTCTCTATAAAAGTGATGGAGTGATAGATTGTTGTTATGGAGTGCAAAGTGCTGCTACAAAGCTTGAAGTGAATGCTCAAAGTGTGAAGGAATAGTTTTAGCTTGCGAAGAGGATAAAATCACTTGAAAATGGATGAAGGAATGGAATAAAATGACCATATTCGGGTCAGCCATCCAAAGGGAGGCATTACACTTTGACTTCCAATAGGAAGTGTAACACCTCTGCAGACTCCAGCCACAAGAATTTTTTAGGAACGTAAGTGTGTCACGTGGATGTATGTGCGTTGTGTGGGCATCCCCGATAGAAACGCCTCCATCGACACTCAAAACATGCACCAAGTGTGATGAGAACACTGGTCTTATGTAGAATTAAGCCTCTGCCTTTGGTTTTATAAAGTAGAGAGGGTAAAAGAAGAATTTGTGTTAGGGGTGAAAATTCACTCCTATACATTTTCCCCCCACTTTAGCGAGCATGAGTATTGGTGAGTGCTTTGGTAAAGTAGAGTAGTAAGGTTAGAGATGTATACCTGAACTAACGAGGAAGCGTAGCAAGGTCTGGAGAAGTTGAAAGTGAAGGAAAGGACTTCATAGCTCTGTGGAACTATGAAGCTGAAGAACAAAAGTGCCTTGCAAGCCTATGAACCTACAAGGAAGGTATCCTTCAAGAAATATCACATGAAGGAAACTAGGAAGAGCACCTTACAGACCCATAGACCTGCAAGGAAGGTATCCCCCAATAACTCTCACATGAGGGAGACTAAGAAAAGGGGACTCTACAGAGTCAACAACGGTGACATGTTTACCCATAGACAAAACATATCAGGAAGCGGTCGCGTAGGCCAGTGAATAGACAGTCACATAGACTATTGACAAGTTGTGAGACTTTCAAAGGGATCCCTCGGGAACTCTTCAAAAGGAAGAAGTGTCCACTCAAGGGATGCACTGTTTGAAAAGTAAATTCTAGTTGGGTTGCCCCCAAGCTAGACATGAAGAAGTGAAACCGATCTAGTTGGTCTGCCCCCGAGCTAGAAACCATAGAACTCATTGGAAACTTTCAAAGGGGTCCCTCAGAAACCCAACATGAAAGGAAAGGGTCCACTCAAGGAACACACTATTCAAAAGCTAGTGTCTTCTTTCTCGAATCGATTCATCATCAAGGAATCCTTCTCAAATATGTTCACTTCATCAAGGAATTCAAAAGGAAGGATATGCCCCCATGCGAGGGGAAGATCAAAGGTGTTCCCACTTCGGAGGAAGGTTCCCAAGTCCTTTCTTTATGAATCCATGATGAAGGAAAAATGTTACATTAGGGTTTCAAGTCGAGAATACAGTTCTAACAAAGAAGCGTGTGAAGGGTCTTGAGAAAAGATATGTTTGGCAACGAATGTGTTTTCTAAAGACCATGTAATGTAGGAGTGGTGTTGTCACACATGAAAGGGACAACTTAAGCAAGGAAGAGAGAAAGATAAAGAGAAAGCAATAGAAAAGAGAACACACACACAAAGGGCACAAGGGTAGCCTGATATTTTAGGGTCAGAACTGCTCATAAATATATATAAGTATAATAATAGTATATAGATGAACCGTCATCAACCCCCTACTATATCAGACCATGTGAGGAATGCACGAGAAGACAAATAAAAAATAAAAAATTGGGTCAACATGGAAGGAGGCCTAAATGCTCTTGATGCTTTGCATCGTCCTCAATTACCAAAATTTAATCACAAATATGGAAGAATGATGATACATATAGAGGAAGGTTTACAACACAAACAACACGCTTGTATCCAAGCACCAACAGGGGTGATGAGGGTCATCTAAGCACACATAGTATGATCATGGGGAAATACACCACAACACACACACATCTAATCTAATCTAAAGATCAAGAAGAGGGTCTCTCTCTAACACTGGTCAACCAAGAGGTCGTCAAATTCGCACTCTAGATCATCGTAGGGGGAAGGATGATGAGCCTGCAATGGTGTAATGTTAAGGGGAGGAGTTTCCAATCCTCCTACAATAAGGGCTAAGGTAGAGGGACCTGTGAGGTCTCTGTTGCTCAAATCTTGTGGGTCCAAGGTCATCAATTTCATGAAGATCGTTGACAAGGTCGAAACTTTATCCACCGAGTTAAACATACACTTGACAAGAGTGCCATGTTTCACCTCGATGGATGGAGGAGTTTGAACCTGAGGTTCATTGCTAAGCTCACCGAGAGAATCAGGAGTGGTGACAAACTCAAGGGAGGCTGGAACTAGTTCCATCACTAGGAAAAAACAAGTCAGCAAAGGGCCACCTTTCAGAGAAGGTGGGATCATCTTACTTCCTCTATTGTTGGAGGGACCACTCTCTACCTTATTTTTTCTTTGGAGGAGGTGAACTCCCGACAGATGAAGCAAGAAGGGTCAAGGGAGAGGAGGAAAGAACCGCAGTGGATACAACTAAAGTGTTAATCATATCTACAGGTTTCAGGAAAGGTGAGACATCTGGAATGGAAGTCAACAGAGATATCTCCACAGAAGGAGCAATGAACACCTGCACCTTTCCAGGCGCATGTGCACTCACAGTGAAAGTCGAAAGAGATACGAAGTTGGTTTGGATAGAAGCAAAAGGGAGGAGAGAGGAGGACATGAAAGGAGATCCTAATAAAGGAACGATTGTCTCATGTTCCTTCTTCTACAAGGAGGCTTGCTCAACTAGGAGAGCCTTTCGTTGGTGCTTGTGCTCGCACACAAGGCAATTTCTACGACTCTTCGAACTAGATGATGGAGTTTGTGAAGGGACAAAGGGCTCTTGCTCATCCATGGGAGTGTCCTCCACATGTGTTTTCAACGAAGGGACAAACTCCTGGATGGGAGCAGGAAGAGTGGGTTCTGAAATGGCAGGGGGAATCAAATCTAGTGCCTCGACAATGGGCCTCTTCCCGTTCACTGCTTTAGGAGCAGGAACCATAGGAGGCCGTGGAGGCTGAGTCATAAAGGACTCTCCACGAGAGGATTTTTGTCTACTATACCAAACGGGCCTAGGCTCCGTGGGTAAGACAAGAAGCTCAAACGTAGGATGCTTGGCCTTTTGCCAAGTGGGCACCATGGGATTCTCTTGAAAGTGCGAGAGATAAGCAGATGGTACCACAACAAGGTGAGAGGAAGCATCAAGCTGAACAATGAAAGAGAAAGAAGGAGGGTCTCGGGACCGCTTCTCTTCTTCTCTCCTACATGCCCTGGTGGCATCACTGTCAGCTTTTAGGCAATCCCTATGTGAAACAACATAAGGTGAAGGAGGGTATCTTACTTTCGGCCTCGAGCATCCTTTCTTATAGTTTTGATATGTGTGATATAGGAGGTCCTTTCTAGGCGGGAGAGGACCAGTAGGTGCAGGCCAAAAGTAATCTAAGGTATAGCTACCATGTGCAACCGATGGTCTATAACCGGTGTCATGGACAACGTGTATCGAGCCTCCATAAATAAATTTTAGACATTTGTGTACAACCGAGGGAATTGCATTCATAGCTCCTAGATAGGGGATGCCTAGCTTCGCCTTGAAGAGTTCAAACCCTGGGATGATGTCAAACTTAAAGTTCACAAATTTAGGTCCCACGAGGATCGATAGGACAATACTCCCTATAGGTGGTACGAAAAGTCTATCATGTGTGCGGACGGTACTTTCAGGTACATCATATCCATCCTTATGCAGGAAGTTGATTACCGTGATCTCCTCACTTATGATATTCATTTAAGATGTCGGATCAACGAGAACACCTGCTACGGTATTCCCATTTATCCTCGCAGGAATGTAAAGAGGAGATGGTTCCCTATTAAAGCCCATCGACAGGTCCTATGAAGTGAAACTTATGCTAGTACCACTACTCATAGTGTGCGTAGAGGGAATAGGTTGATTTAAGAAAGAGGCCATCATGCACACTAAACAATACTTCTACAGAGCCTCCTAAGGTTTACAGGATAGGACAGTGACCCAACTAAGGTTTCGTTATACAACACTATCAGAACCTTCTAACTATGCCCACTAGGGGTCGCAGGTTGGGTTGCAAGGAAAAATCCTCACAACACTCACACCTACAATACTCCTAGGATACGAGGAAAGGGACTTTCAATATTGCAAAACGGAACCAAAATGGTTCACGTTGGGTTCACCAAAAATGTGAGGGGGACCAACCACTGCAACACCCTAGGTCACGAAAGGCCAAGAGAAATATGGCTGCCCTAACTTACCTCAATTTAAAGGAAGGTTAGGATAGGCAAGATGAGAATGATGAGAACTGTGAGTCCTTCGATCACTCTGCAAACTTGAGAGTTGAAAGGAGACTAGGTGAGTCGATCTTTAGGGTCAACTCCGTATCTCGGATAGCTCTTTGTCAGAGGACAGGAGTGCAATTCTAGGATGACAACACGACACGATGGTGTCTCATAGGTGCGGTGGCATCCGTACGAGCAGAAAACCAAAGAGACAAGACTTAACTTCTAAAAGTTGGACTAATAGCCTAGTTATGAGTTTCAAGAAGTGTAGAATAAGATTAAGAAATACGAAATGTAAAGACAAACATGATAAAGAAAATAGATTATCGCAAGGGTGACAAAGACGATCTCACACAATAACCTTCTCGCCAACTTTCTCCAAGATCTCTTCACTTGCACACAAAAAAGAGGGAAAATGTTGGGGGCTGTTTAGGGGACTACCTCAGTCAGACCCCTGTTTTGGTGTTTCCACCTCCACGGACAACCAAGTTTGCAACGATGTAGAAAATAATGCGATAAAGAAGAGAATAGAGGCTAAGTACACAAACGACACTACAAAACAGTACGTGCTTAATCAACCAAACAATAGAGAAGATGAGAGGAGATTACCACCTCCGTCCAAAGTGGTCAAGGCTAGTGGAGGATAAAGATGAGAGGAACTCAAGCCTTTGTTGCAATGGATTCATCATGCGCTTGCTCTATCGAAGTGATGGAGTGATAGATTGCTGCTATGGAGTGTGAAGTGATGCTACAAAGCTTAAATTGAATGCTCAAAGTGTGAAGGAATAGTGTTAGCTTGCGAAGAGGATCAACTCACTTGAAAATGGATGAAGGAATGGAGAATATGAAGAAGGAATGGAAGAAAACGACCATATTCGAGTCGTCCAGCCAAAGGGAGGCGTTACACTTCGACATCTAATAGGAAGTGTAACGTCTCTGCAAACTCCGGTCATAGGAATCTGCTAGGGACATAAGTGTTCCACACAAATGTATATGTGTCACGCGGGCATCCCCAACAAAAACCCCTCCACCAACACTCAAAATAGGCCCCAAGTGTGATGAGAACAATGAGCTTATGTGCAATTAAGCCTCTGCCTTTGGTTTTCTAAAGTGGAGAGGGTAAAAGGGGAATTTGTGTTAGGCGTGAAAATTCACTCCTATACACTATTGCATTCACATAATCTTTGAGGAATATCTGAAAGCAATATTAATCCATTCCTTGAAAAAAAAGCTAATAGTTCAACATCCATATTATATGATGTGATATAACAACTTATAAATAACCCTTGATTATTTTGAGTCAAAAGATAGTGAATACAATACTGGAGAGCAAGATAGGTCAATATTCAAAATCAAAGAAATACACTAAGTATTTGAGTTATCTATTGTTATTACAGATCAAAATTACAATATTTTCTATATGTGTTATCAAATAGCTTAAACTATGCAAAATTAGCTTACAGAGATGAAAGATCAAAACATTAAATCCCTTTGAATGAGGCTCAGGATTCCGTTTTATAACATAAGGGAAGCAACGAGTAAAGAACCTCATCCCAAACCTTTTTGACAACCAAAATATCAGACAAGAGGCATAGGAATAAAAACATGGATCCACTCACAGGTCGGGTAAACAATTATACTTTTCATTTCATGCCTTAAAAATATCCTTAAAAGGCTAGTCATGAGCTAAGAGATTTTCTGCATTCTTCAAATTTTGATGATACTTGGAATCAATTAAACCACTGGCCTCTCTACAAAAAATGTCCAACAATTTTTCTACACTGACCATCTTGTCTAAATAGGAATTAAGCTAATTTAAATCAAATATTTCATCTTTGAAAATAAAAGGAAGGAGTGCACGTGGATTACAATATTAAAAATATCCTTCCATTTCTCTAGCGTCTTCAACTGCCCATTATCTTCTAACAAGCGGGGTACAACCCTTTTGTCAACATTTATGAAAGAGTTCATTTTTTCTCGTGCAACTTCAATTATACTTTCCATATACCCTTTATGATTTCATGCCATCTTGAAAATATCAAAAGTAAGATAGATACCAGGTGGGGCATCAAATATGTTTGCAGATCCCTTATACATACTTTCCAAAGATGTAAATCTAGGATTCCATTGTTCAAATATACATTTGAGCCACTCTTGATCCCCACTTATTTTGGTAATGGCATCTCTCAAATTTAAATATGACACACAGGTATCTTTTAGCCTTCTTGACATTTTAGACAGTTTTTGCTCTAGGATGCATGTTGAAATGCACACATTCTTCTTTTGCTAATTTTTCTTAGCATTCTTCAAGTGCACTTCCAACATTTGAATCCTTTTTTTAAGCTTTGTGTTTTCAATCATCACATGAACAGGGGGAACTGTAGAAGAGGAGCCTACTTCTTGCATACTTGTAAGAAGGGATGTTTTTTGAGCCAATAATACATGTTTTTGGTTGTAAACTTCCAATGAGATCATTATGTTCCTTCAAAAATGTATTATTTCTTTCTTGCAACCTTTGAACAATAGCTTCATTAAACTTGGTAACATCTACCACTAATGCAATAGCTTCAGCGGCAGAGATTTTAGACACCCTCTTTACAATCAATCTCCCTTTGATATCCTTTGATGCTTCAACAATCATAGGCTTATTTGTAATTGGGGAAAGGGCCCAGATTGCAAGGGCTTCCCAATGTGGGTTGAACCCCGATCTTGACAATTCCATCTCTGCTTCCTCTTCTGTGGAGAAAAATTATCCTTCTTGTTTCCTTCATAGTATCAAAGACAATTGTAGAAGCAATGTCCCATTCAAGGAGCAGTAGCAATCCACTATATTGCACCATTCTTCTCCCTTCTTCAGGTGTAATGTTTTTGGACTCAATTTTTTTTTTTCCCCTTACCTTTACAACTACTTCATCATACTTTTCTCTAGGCACATCTACTTGTGCCAACTAAATTATTTTATGGTACTCCTCCCTCTTTGATCTCAAAAAAACTCTTTAGACTCTTGTGATTTTACAAACTCATCATCAAAAATGAATTGTGAACATATCAACTCCCTCACATCATTGAGGTTATCTCTCCCCATAGCCACGTCCAACCCGAGCCTTTGTTGAAGAAGGCCAACAAT
Source organism: Sequoiadendron giganteum (assembly GCA_007115665.2). NCBI lineage: Eukaryota > Viridiplantae > Streptophyta > Pinopsida > Cupressales > Cupressaceae > Sequoiadendron > Sequoiadendron giganteum. Next base: position 404,081,766 of record CM021101.1, read on the forward strand.
ATTTGGTCTTGGGGGGATGAAATATTGTTAAATTTCATCTATGGTGATATGAACATCTTCACTTTCATCTGGATTGATGGAATTATCAACCAACAATGGTCGCTTCTCAACTTTCATCCTCTTTTGTGGTTTCTCTCTTGGGGGAGAATGAAAATCCACACTTATTATTTGAGGGGAAGGAGAGGGAGTGGCCTATAGTCGGTCTGATTTCACATTTTCTCTAATAACAGGCCCTTGGGGCCTTTTGATAGAAAGGTCACGTCTAGGCCGCTTTGCTTCTTTCTCTTCCAAGGTAGGGGCCTTACCTACTGTAATGACATTATGTTTCCTACAAGATCAACAATGGATTAGTAATACCTGCATGTTAATAAAAACATCATACAATGAAATACATTAGATAATAAGGGAAAAACAAATGAAACTGGAATAGCCTCACCCAATATTCTCTCCTCCACGGTTCACTTTCATTGTACCTCCTCAAGCTTTGGTATGATAAATAATGGATGCCCTCAGATTGTGTGTGAGCAACACTCTAAAATGTCTAGTCTTGACAAAGCCTTTGAAGGATTTAATAAACTATACTATATGCAAACTAGAATTCAATCCTAATGTGCAAGTAATGATAAAAGCCTAAGATGATATGAAGATAAATACAATTCTAAAATAACAAGAGATAATAATGATTCATGGATCCGAAAATGAGATCAAGATTGTCATTTTATAGAAAATGCAATCTTGAATGGATGGACGAGATGAGAGATTGAGGAATGCCCTAGAATCAAAGGTCAAGATTCAATAAGGCAACTCTCAATTAGGGTTAGGGAAAAATGCCCACATGTGTGAATAAGATTTAATTAAATGAATTAAATCAAGACTGAATGTGACAGTTTGAGATGAAATTAGTAAAAATCAGAAGACAAGAGGATGGGATTTTAGAAAATCAGTAATTTTAGAAATTACTTGATTTGTAGAAGAATAATTTCATTTTGAATTAAAATAATTTAAAATATGGGTTTTGTGAGATAATAAGTAATTGATTTTTGAAATTAATTACTAAATGAAGAATCAGTTAAGTATGTGAGATATTTTTAAATAATTTTTTTAATTTAAAAATATAGAAGTGTCACATATAATAATTAAATAATTACAAATAATTATTTAATTTAGAAGAAGTGGTTAATTAATTAAATAAATTAGCAAATCTATTTAATAAAGAGAATTTAGGAATTAGTGACACATTAAATCAATATATTTAAAATATATTTATTAATAATCAGGAAGACATTAATGATAAGGATTAATTAAATAAATGAGATTTTATTTAATTACAAGAAGATTTTGATAATTAGTGATATATTAAATAAGTAAATAAGATTTATCTATTTAATAATCATGAAGAATGAGAGACAAACACTATGATATGATGTAGATCAATAGTGTGCAAGGTCGAACCATCACATACATCAACAGTTGCAGACAAGGAAGATCATGACTCATGCCAGGAACCCAATTGCCCCTAGTCACTTTGTCATGACCAACCGCCAAAAAAAAACAAACCAATCATGCGATGTCGCTGTATCTCTAAATCCTGATGATAGGACATCCTTGAGAAACTAGTCACATGATAGTAAAGAAAACAGACAGTAAAATCATCATACTACGTCGTTGCTTCTCTAAATCCTACAATCAGGACATCCTGGAGAAACTAATAGTAGAGTGATAAGCAGACAAGGATAATCATCATGATATGTTGTGGTTTCTAAGACATAAGAAACTAATATCATGATAATCATCAAAAGACAGAAAAAAGTTTGTCAAGTGTTTGCCAAGTGTTTGAATGTCAAGTGTTGCCAAATGTCGAGTGATATCAAATTCAGGAAGGACACATCCTGAATGACGTTGATATCTAGGAGATCGATTCTCGGAGTTAGGAGAATCCATCAAAAATGCCAGATGATGATGATGATGCTTAGGAAGGACACATCCAAAAGCATATAGAAGTGACAAGAGTTGCCTTTCAGAAGGACACATCTGAAGAAGAACCCAAAGTTTTTCCATGATAAATTGTCTTGATAGGATTTTGACTACATGTCATTGCTGACATGCTGAAATGGCTGAAAGTGTTTGACGAAGCAGATTTTTGATAGACTGATAGCTCAAGATTGACATAAGATTCGCTTGATTGGAAGAAAATTTGACGTGTGTGAATGTGTAGTGCCATGAACCCTAATGGATTGACCTAGTGTGACCTCAGGGGCTCATCGATTGATGGCCTTGCCTACGTCGCACTCAGAGACCTCGTAGTTCAACATGACCAATGACATTGTCCGAAGGACAAAAGCTTGAATCATGATTTTATTTTGAAACCTAGAAGGACTGACCTAATGTCTTGGGGATTCAAAGATGAATCTTGCCTATGTAGCAAATGCGCAGAGACAATGTAGTTCGAACATGGACAAAAGATTGATTGACGTGATCGATTGAATTGTTCAGATTGACTTTGATTTTGGATTTTCACATTGATTTGGATGTTTTTGTATTTTCTCAAGACATTTTCAAAATTTTAGGTCTTTTTTCAGGACTTTTTCAAATTTTTAGGATTTTTTCAAGACTTTTCTAGATTTTTAGGATTTTTTCAGGACTTTTTAAGAATGCAGGATCATGTGCGGTACCCACTGCAGTTGCACGATAAAGGTCTTGCCCCCAGACAGAGCGGGGATTATTCGAGTCCAATGGAATGGAGATAGGTAGACGCAAGGCAAAGGCAAGGATATGCAAGGAATGACGTCAACCAAATGTTAACCATGGTCAGAATTGACAGGACTTAGGATGGATGTCGTGAATGTGTCAGGCCTTTGTGATTATGACAAATAGATAAAGGTCAATTTGAGTAACAGTAGATGGTGAAGCAATGATCGACTACGCATGGCACCTGTTTGCCAGGTTTTCACCATGGTACTTATCCAAAGCGCCTATTTGCCAGGTTTTCACTAATGGATGAATTCATTTCTTTTTACTATTTTGCCATTTTTTTGGTGTCACCAAGATGCCTGTTTGCCAGGTTTTCATCAAGGGACGATTTTTTTGTATTTTTCAATTTTTTTTGTATTTTGTAGGTTTTTAGCCCAACTCTTTGATGCTATGTGTATAACTTTCTTAGATGTAAACTGTTGATAGGTTATGTCAGTTGTTCTCCATCAGGCATGGCCAACTGATAAGCTTTGGAACCAAATGCGGCAGTAATGATATAAGGACCAAGCCAATTAGCCTCAAACTTACCAGGCTTTTCACGATCCGCCTGATTTCTGGGGTTCTGCATGAGAACCAAGTCACAGATTTCAAACTTCTCACCATGACTCTTTTGTTATAACTTCGGTAGAGACGATTTTGATATGCCTGTAAATGATTTAAGGCATTTTGTCATCTTTCTTGTAACATTTCTAGCTCATGGAGGCGAGTATGTTTGTACTCTTCATCATCAATCATTCCTTTCAAAGAGACTCGAAGAGAAGGAATTTCGACCTCAATGGGTAATATGGCCTCAAATCCGTAGATCAGGGAAAATGGAGTGGCTCTAGTGGGGGTACGAATGTTGGTATGATAGGCCCATAAAGCAGGATTAAGTTGTAGGTGCCAATCTCGGCCAGCATCGTTGACGGTCTTCTTCAGAATGCGGAGGATTGTTTTATTTGACGCCTCAACTTGGTCGTTACCTTGTGGGTAGTATGGGGTGGAAAAATGGTGTTGGATGTGGAATCGCTCACAGAGCTCATGAGAACTTCCTGATTTTTGAATGGACTGTTGTTATCTGTGATGATGGATTGTAGGACACCATACCGACAAATGATGTAATTCATGATAAACTTGGATATTTGTTTATCGGTGATGTAAGTGAGAGGGACAACTTCAATCCACTTAGTAAAATACTCAATGGCAGTGATTATGAATTTATGGCCATTAGAAGAGGATGGATGGATCTTACCCATGTGGTCAAGTCCCCATTGTGCGAAAGGCCATGGAGAAGTGATTGGTATCAATTCTTGTGCAGGTGCATGAATCAGGTCGCTATGCTTCTGGCTTTTCTAACATGTTCTGATAAACTAAAGAGCATCTTTTTCCAATGTCGGCCAGTAGTATCCTAGTCTGGTGACTTTCCTAGCTAAGGTTGGACCACTCAAATGAGATCCGCATACACCCTCATGTACTTCTCGTAAATTCATTTGGGCTTCATCAGTTTCGAGACAACGAAGAAGGGTGTTTTCAAAGCCATGATGGTATAAGGTGTCACTGACGATGGTATGTCTAGCCGCTTTTAGGATAAAGGATTTTCGTTGGTTGTTGGACAGGTTGGGTGGGAGCTTTTGGGATTTAAGATAGTCATATATGTCCTGATACCAAGGCGAACTGGGACCAACAATCTCACACACCATTTCTGACTCTGGAATATCGTATGTGGGCATCAACAGCTATTCCACTAAGAATTCAAACTGTGACACATTCTTAGGGATGTCTAGGAGAGATCCAATGGTAGCCATTGCATCGACTACTTTATTCTGTGTCCTTGGGATTTGCTCAAATGCAATCATTTTGAAATACATCAAGAAACTATCCACCATTCATTTGTAGGGAAGCAACTTCTCATCTTTTGTGTCATAGTCATCATTCACTTGATCGATGACCAACTGAGAATCCCCGAATACGAGCAATGTCTGAATTTTCCATTTAATTGCGATCTTGAGACCTGTGACCAATGCCTCGTATTCTGCAATATTATTTGTACAAGGGAAGGCAATCCAAAATGATTTAGGAATTGAATCCCCTTGTGGTGTGATAAATAATATGCCAGCTCCTGAGCCGTGACCAGTGTGGGACCCTTCAAAGTATAGTTTCCATGGTAGAGCTAGTTCTGCGTGAAAAATAGACTCATCCAGAAAATCAGTTATCAGTGGATGAGTGGCTTGGATTGGTGCATCTGCCAGTTGATCTGCTATTACTTGACCTTTTATTGCTTTGCGCTCCACATATTGTATGTCATACTCGCTTAATATCATGACCCATTTTGCCAAACGGCCTGTCAATGCTGCTCGACTCAGAAGATATTTTAATGGGTCAATCTTTGCTACTAAATGTGTTTGATGGCTCAGCATATAATGTCTTAATTTTTGTGCCGCGAAGACAACTGCAAGGCATGCCCTTTGAATGGTTGTGTAGTTGAGCTCATATCCAATTAGTGTGCGGCTAATGTAGTATATGGCTATTTCTTTTTCTTCATGGTCATTTTGCACCAATAATGCCCCCAATGCATTTGTCGTTGTGGAGACATACAAGATTAATGGTTTGCCCTCAATAGGCGGCGTCAACACTAGTGGTGTCAATAGACATTCCTTTATTTGTTCAAAGGCTATGTGGCATTTATCCGTCCATACAAAAGGAATGCTTTTGCGTAATAGATACTGAAAAGGTTGACACTTGTCTGTGAACTGTGCTATGAATCAGTGAATAGACTGCAATCTGCCTTGAAGTGTTCACAATTCACTAATTCCTTTTGGAGGAGGCATGTCTAGAATTGCTTTTACTTTTGTTGGGTCAACCTCAATGCCTCGTTGCAAAACTATGTATCCCAACAACTTTCCTGAAGTGACTCCAAAGACACATTTCTTTGGGTTCAATTGAACCTTGTAATCCTCAAGCCGTCTAAAAATTTTATCCAAGACTTTGAGATGTTCCTTCCTTGTCAAAGATTTTGCTAATAGGTCATCTACATAATCTTCCATTAGGATATGCATCATGTCATGGAAGATTGTTGTCATAGCCCTTTGGTATGTGGCACCTGCATTCTTTAGGCCAAAGGGCATGATGTTCCAATAGTATGTTCCCCAAGGACAAGTGAATGTCATTTTATGTTGATCCTCTGTTGCAATTCGAATTTGGTTATAGCCTGAGAAACCATCCATGAAAGATAGCATCTCATACCCTGTCGTGAGGTCAATAATCATGTCTATATTTGGTAAGGCGAAGTCATCCTTTGGGCAAGCCTTATTCAAATCTCTGAAATCCGTGCAGATACGGATTTGTCCATTTGGCTTTGTAATAGGAACAATATTGGATATCCAATCAGCATAGTCTATTGACCTTATGAACTCAGCATCCAGTAATTTCTTTAGTTCAACCTTGACGAGTAGTGCAATCTATGGATGCATTTTGTGCAACTTTTGTTTGACAGGCTTGATTCCTGGGATTAAAGGAAGATGATGCAAAACCAATTCGGGATCAAGGCCTAGCATGTTAGCATATGACCATGCGAAGTTAACTTTCATGTCTGTGAAGAATTGTTTAAATTCAGGTTTTTCTTCATCTGACAATGATGCGGCCAAGAGAATCATTTTGGGATTCTCTGGTGTGGCTATGTTAACTTTTGTTGTCTCCTCAATGAGCATAGCTGATTTTTCTTGTGTTACGGGGAGAAAGTCCAATCCTCCATCCTTAGGTGCCTTAGAGAGGTTTTCACCTTTGGATGTATCCTTTGTTTTTACTATTTTATTGTCAGAAGGTGCCTTGCGGTTTTCACCTAAAGACATTTCTTTTTCTTTTTTATTCTTGGTATTTTTGCGATTGGAGGATTGCACAGTCTCCCTGAAGTAAGCTGCACAATCTAGATCAATGGAGAACCCTGTTTTGTGATCCCCCCATGGAATACCTTCTCTTAGCCCCATGAATTCTGCAATTGCCTCGTCATTCTAAAATATGTCCATCACTGGTGGATCTTGTTGGTCCTAGTCGATCAGTTGTGGGTAAACAAGGGGGATTCCATCGTCAGTGTTGGTAAAGGATGGGGAAGATGCATAAAATTTACAAATTGATGCCTCAAGTGTAAAGGAAAAGTTATCAATTTCCACTTTCGTGGCTGATGCAATGGATGGTCCATACTCCGAGTCAGATGAATCAAATTCAAAATCATAATATGGGATAAAATTATCAAGATTGTGACTAGTGGTTGGCATTTCAGAAGTATGGATAGTGGGCTTAGATAGGTTAGGCTCATGGGTGGGCTCAGGAATGGGATGGGATGATTCAAGTATTGCCGATGACACTTTGTGTTCTTCTAGATTCCAAGGAATGCTTACCCATTCCTTCTTTTTGGAATGTCGGTCAATAGGGTCAATGTTATATTCCTGGTGGAATCGTTCTTCAAAGGAAAGTTGGCTAGGTTCCAAGAATAGTTCATCAATGTCATAGTCACTTACGGTTTTGTCAGATCCCCATTCCCATTCATTTTTGTCAGTTTCGATAAGGGATTCTTTGCATGTCTCAACACTTTCTGTAATTGTTACAACCTTACTTGAAAGTTCAAGGGTACGTTGATCGTCAGTTCTGAATTGGTCAAACCCTAGCCCTATGTATCTTTTTCTTGTCGTTATGATAATAGGTTCTCGTCTTCCGTTGTTGTTCTTTCCCAGGCCGCTTGTGCCGTTGAAACCTAAGGCTTTGCATTTATCATAACCTTTGCCATAGAGATGTAGCGGTAGTGGAGATAACTCTGTTGGGTCTTTGTAGATCCAGTTATCCACGTCAATAATGACTTCATTACCCATATCACCCCACCATGTAAAAACACTTTTCGGTGGAACCTTGAAAGTTATTATGGGATCAACTGCAAAACATGGTCTACCATAGACTTTAGGTGGCTTCGGTATTGTAGTGATACAGTAAGCCATATTCAATTTGAACTCTCCACAACCAAGGTCCTGGATCCGAAGGTCTTTACTTGGGATAGGCCGATGAAGATGGTGTGGTAGAAGGTGATGGAATGGATGATTTTGTGAGTGTTGATGGGTCAATGTATTTGGATGAGGTGGAAGATGAGGCTTCCCGATTGATGGGTACCTGGTGCTCAGCAGTAGCTTGTAGGTTGGTACAGTATTGAAATGGATCAGGATCTCCGGGGATAGTGATCTCAGTTCCATCAAAAGGGAATTTGAGGCATTGGTGGTATGTGGATGGAATAGCCTTTAGAGCATGAATCCAAGGGCGACCAAGTAAAATATTATAGTGTATGTCATGATCCAGGACCTAGCATGTTGTATCTATGATAACTGGTCCTACCCGGAGTGGAATTGTAATAATGCCTTTAGAAGCACGTTCTTCATCATCGTATGCCTTGATGACGATGCTTTTGCTAGCATCTACACATGCATCAGAGAAACCAAGAGCTTTGACCAGTTTTAGAGAGCAGATGTTCAATCCTGCTCTGCCATCTACTAGGACTCGTCTAGCCTTATGCTTGTGGACAAAAACCTCAATGTGAAGGGCATCATTATGTGATGGTTTGGTCGAGGAGTAGTCATTGTCCGAAAAGGTGATATGGTGAGGCGAATTCAGGTATCCGACCATAGTCTCAAAGTGGTTGACATCGATGTTGGTTGGGATGGACGACTCTTGCAGTACTTTATCTAGGATGGCCTTATGCGCGGGTGAAATATGGAGCAATTCAAGAATAGATATTTGAGTAGGTGTTTTATTCAACTGCTCAATAATGTTGAACTCTGATTTTGGGTTTGACTGTCTGGCAGACAGACCAGGTATGGTGATTTTCGGTTGACGTGCAGAAGGGCCTGGGATGGTGACCTTTCCTTTATGCGTGGTTACATTGCACTCTGGGGCCTTTTTAATGTTAATGGTATTAACAAATTCATCTTCATCAGCAACGCGAAGATTGTTGATAATAGTACCATTGGGATAATTGTATGAAAGACGAATGGTATTATAGGCCTAACGGATGTGGTTGGCTTGATTGCTGGAATTCTTTGTGCCAGACGAGGAAGCTTTACCATGATCTTGTAGTGGGTTTTTGTGTATGGTATGATCCGCATTAGATGTAAATGATTGACCACCCAATTCGATGGTGTGGTTCTCTATGAGCTCTTGCACTAGATTTTGTAATTGATGACAAGAGGAAGTTTTGTGCCCTTTGGCATGGTGGTAATCACAAAATGAACTGTCATCCCACCATGACGACTTGAACTGACCAGGGTCATACAGTTTTGGCTCTTCCAGTGTTATGACGCCGTTTTGAAGAAGTTTCTTTAAGACAACTTCAATAGGCTCACCCAAAGGGGTGTATGTGCATTTTTGGAATTATCGGGGTTGACGCAACTACCTTTGATTAGATTGCGCATGATTGCTTTGGCTAGCGTTGTCAGTTGGTGTCGGTGTAGTTACAAGTGCGTTTTGATTTTGTACTCCTTTGATTGTGAGTACATGACCTGTTGCATTGACGGTTTTTGCATCAACTACACCATCATTTGTGATGTGCTTGTTCTTAACCTAGTATTTGTTTTTGTCATTTGAGCTACTTGGGCTATTATTTGTGGTGGTGTTGATGGTTTTGCCACCATATTTTAATTCGCCTTTGGCAATCAAGGCTTTCTCAAGTTGAACACCCTTTTCAACAAGGTCAATAAAAGTGGTGCAACAATGGACTTGTAGGCCATACCTTAGCGGTCCTAGGAGAGTTTGTACAAACATGGTAACTTTCTCCTTTTCAGGTATTTCTATCGAACATCTACTTGCTAAGGTTCTCCATCTTTGAAAGAATGAAATGAAAGTCTCTCCTACATCCTCTTGGGTAAGTTTGCATAAGGAGGCAATGTCGATATTCATGTCAATGTTATAGGCATAGTTTTCAACAAATTTGTTTGCCAATTCATCCCATGTCTTGATTCCCTTAGGCAAAAGTGAGAACCACTCTAGTGCATGACCTACGAGACTTCTAGAAAAGAGTCTCATGAGATAAGTCTTCTCATATGCAATGTCCATGCAACTAGTGGTGAATTCTCTTATGTGTTCAATGGGGTTTGTTTTTCCTTTGTACTTGGGAAAATGAGGTACCACATATCCATGAGGAAAGGGTGGCATATACAAGGTTGTGTCAAATGGGTACGGACACAAGTCATGTGACAAGTATGACTTTTTATTGGATTGTTGCAAGGTCTCCACTTGTGTTTGAAGAGCAGCGAGTTGTTGTGTGAGTGCTTCCACCATGGGATGGTTGGTAGCATCACCTATGTTGGTGATAGGGGCAGCTTGAGTCCCCAATTGTTGTGATGAGATGTGTTGATTTGGAATGGGTTTCCGGTGAGAAAAATGAGTGTTTTGATTAGGCGGATGTTGGAAATGAGTGTTTTGATGAGGCATGTGTTGTTGTGTATGGACTTGGGAGGCATAAGTGGGGATGTGATATCCTGCCATGTTGGACTGAATTTGAGGACCTTTCTGGTTTTGATTTTTTTGATGTCCAAATGGAGTGAAGGATTGAGGGCCTTGTTGATTTTGAGCTTGTTGATGCCCAAATGGAGTGGACCCAAGTAATACATTTTGGCCATGAGGAATGTTGGTATTTTGGTTCACCGGGATGTTGGTATTAACTTGTGAGGAATTAGGTTGGGTGCCTTGAATGAAAACTCTTCGTTTATTTCTCCCAAAAGGGTTGGATGAGTTGGTTGCTATGGCACTTGAGGAACCCAATAACAGGTTTGTTGATGTACTCATGGAACTAGATGAAGTTCCAAAGAGGTTTGATGTGGTTGCACCCATTGTTTGTGAAGGGATGGATTGTGATGTGGTGTTGGTTTGGGAAGATGATCCCCCAATAGATGTTGTGTTGGTTGTGGTGGTAGTATGACCAAGGGAGGTAACATTGATTGTGTTGATGATATTTTGTGAAGAGGCTCCCATGGAGGAATTGTGTGATGGTGGAGTGGGAGAAGTTGCTCTAAGAGTGTTAAGATCAAATCCCTTTGGTAACTTAGCCCCTTGGTCAAGGAGCATAGCTAGGAATCTAGAAGAGTCATTTAAGACCATTTCTTCCACAAAAGAGGCCACTTCTAGGTTTTGGGCAGCAGCTTGTATGTCTTCTTCAAAGACATCCCCATTTTGATCCCATCGGATAAATGGTTCAAAAAGATGTGATGGAGATGATGGGATGTTCATCTCACTAAAAGGATTGATTGTGGAATTTCCCATGTCAAAACAAGGATTGTTCATGGCATTAGGAAATGAGTCCATGCTAGTTGTGAACTCAAGAAATTTGGTGTCTTGTCTAAAAGAATCCATGAGTCTTTTCTTTTTCTGTAATCTAGTTTCAACCATACAAGGTTTTGCTCAACTTGGGATGATGAAGAGAATGATCTAAGTATGAGATTATGTTTTTGGTTTCTTTTTGGATTTTTAAAGGATGCTATGGAATGCAAGTAAGACTAAAGGCTTGTGAATGCAAGTGGTGTGACACTAAATGGAGATGCCAAATGATATGCAATAAATGATCCTAAGATGTACTTACTAGTGAGAGATCTAAAGAGGACAAACTTGGGCAAACAAATTTTTTGCAATGATTCAATTTTGGAAGACCAATGGACCGTAAATGGACTATAGATAGGACAAAGTGAAACTTCCACACTAGAATATTGAGTGGGAAATAATTCACAAAAGGATTGACAAAGTGACAAAGGTAATTGGGTCCAATGATAACCTACTATTGAATGCAAAGTTTGGACAATGAATGGTAAGAGTCAACTCCTAAAATCTGAAAAAGTGAGTGTCTAAGGAGATGGTGAAACTATCAATGCAATCTAATGGAATAGAAAAGGAACCCTATTGTGAGCCTAAAGACGATTCGTATAATGCAATGCTTGATGAAAGTTGAGCAACTCCCAGTCTGGTTTGAACTGTAATAGTAAAGGAGGACTTGATTGGATTGAAGACAAGTTGTGGACTTTCCACTTTTGACAGTGAGGAATTGTTTTCAGTTTTTAGCAAATGTGGTACGACAGAGCAAATGCGGCTCACAGAATTGAATGCGGTTCAAAAAGTGTTGATTGCGACACAGTCTGGCAAATGCGGGTTGATGTCTATCAAATGCGGCTCAATTTACCAAATGCAGTTTAATGATGGAAAATGCGGCTCAGGATGACTCAAATGCGGTCCAACAAAGTGAATGCGGCTCGGTATTTGGCGATTGCGATGCATCAAAGCGATTGCGTTGCAATGGACAATTTTTAAGAAAACCGAACACTGTGTTGCAGTTTTGACAAGTTTTTTGGTCTAGATTTGTGATTTTCAATTTGTTGAAGTCTGTTTAAAAATAGTTGGCAAACACAAAAATTAAAATATTAAGTGTATGTTCAAGCAGACTAACTCCTAATAGTCAAAAGGTCATTGTAACAATCACAGCCCATAGCTTAAAATCATGTCGACTCACACAGCCATGTCACCCCCTAGAGGGCACCCATGTTTTTGTCTTTTCTAGGTGCGTACTCAAGGTGACGGAAGTGGATACCGAATCCCCTAAGCAAATAGTCTGTGGTGATTATATGGTGAGTGTCTTGGGGGGAGATTCTTCCCTCTCCTTGCACTATGATTGAAACGTCTGGATATTGACATGACTGGATTCTACACTATGGTTCTTAGTCAAGGTTTTCGTTCGGTGCGGCAAATGATAAACTCCCTTAGGAGACCTCCCAACCTTTAGAACAAAGGTTTTGGGGATGGTTATCTTGCACACTACCATTGAATATGGGTTTCCCCAAAATTCACTTTTGATTATAGTGGGTTGGAAAACTTGGCTTTGGTTGTTCCCACTTAGGTCGTTCTCGTAGGGTGATTACTTTTTCCTACTACGGCAGGCCTTCTAAAGGATTTAATAAAGCATAAAGTGCATAAAGATAAAATGGGTAAGTCTAGTTTTTTGATCACCCAGTAAAGGGGAGAGCATATACCTATTACCCAACAAACACAACAAAAAGATGTTCAATTTTTAAGCCCAAATGAAGATTATCTAAACTAAGTGAAGATATTGCTTCACAACATGCGTGTGATTCATCTTTAGCCAAAAAAAAAGATGTGGTGACTATCCTAGAGTTGGTAAATTCCAAATTAAATTGCCTATCCTAGGATTGATAAATTTCCAATTAGATGTCTATCCTAGGGTTAGTTCTTTTTAATCCAAAAAAATAAAAATTAATCAATTACTGGTCGCGGATGCGTCGGATCTAGATTACAATTTTTTAAAATGAAATTTACTAGTCATTTGCGGTGCGGTATGGCAAATGCAGCTCGGCATATGCGTCGTGTTAGATGCGGCTCGGTGGTTGCGGCTCGACAGCTACGCTTTGGGTTCTGCCTATCAAATGTGTTGCGAAATGTTGTTTGCGGCTCTTAGAATGGTGAATGCGGTGCAGCAGATCAGTTGCATCGCATGTGAAGGCTAATGCGGCACAGCAGAGTGGTTGCGTCGCACGAGAAGGAAAATACGACGTTTTGTACCTGTTCCTGCAAAAAAATAAATCTGAGACCGTACGAAACCTGCAAAAATGTGTTAGAATGTCAGGTTCACCAATGTAATGACATTATTTTTCCTGCAAGATCAACAATGGATTAGTAATACCTGCATGTTAATAAAAACATCATACAATGAAATACATTAGATAATAAGGGAAAAACAAATGAAACTGGAATAGCCTCACCCAATCTTCTCTCCTTCATGGTTCACTTTCATTGTACCTCCTCAAGCTTTGGTATGATAAATAATGGATGCCCTTAGATTGTGTGTGAGCAACACTCTAAAATGTCTAGTCTTGACAAAGCCTTTGAAGGATTTAATAAACTATACTATATGCAAACTATAATTCAATCCTAATGTGCAAGTAATGATAAAAGCCTAAGATGATATGAAGATAAATACAATTATAAAATAACAAGAGATAATAATGATTCATGGATCCGAAAATGAGATCAAGATTGTCATTTTATAGAAAATGCAATCTTGAATGGATGGACGAGATGAGAGATTGAGGAATGCCCTAGAATCAAAGGTCAAGATTCAATAAGGCAACTCTCAATTAGGGTTAGGGAAAAATTCCCACATGTGTGAATAAGATTCAATTAAATGAATTAAATCAAGACTGAATGTGATAGTTTGAGATGAAATTAGTAAAAATCAGAAGACAAGAGGATGGGATTTTAGAAAATCAGTAATTTTAGAATTTACTTGATTTGTAGAAGAATAATTCCATTTTGAATTAAAATAATTCAAAATATGGATTTTGTGAGATAATAAGTAATTGATTTTTGAAATTAATTACTAAATGAAGAATCAGTTAAGTATGTGAGATATTTTTAAATGATTTATTTTATTTAAAAATATAGAAGTGTCACATATAATAATTAAATAATTACAAATAATTATTTAATTTAGAAGAAGTGGTTAATTAATTAAATAAATTAGCAAATCTATTTAATTAAGAGAATTTAGGAATTAGTGACACATTAAATCAATATATTTAAAATATATTTATTAATAATCAGGAAGACATTAATGATAAGGATTAATTAAATAAATAAGATTTTATTTAATTGCAAGAAGATTTTGATAATTAGTGACATATTAAATAAGTAAATAAGATTTATCTATTTAATAATCATGAAGAATTAGAGATTATGAATTATTTAATTAATAGTTGAATATGGGTTAGAAACATAATTAAAGTGTTATAATCATGTTATGACGAAGAGTGGTAATATAGTGGTCTCAGGCTTAAGTCATTTTTAGGTGTCTACACCTACAACTCTATCAAAATTCTTCAACACCACCTAAATCTTGGCAATTAGATCAACAATATTAGAAAATGCTCCACAATAATCCTTATCATTCTTTATTTTGGTAGCCTCTGCCTTGATGAATGTAATCCATTTCACCTTTTTTTTTTTTACCTCAGATTCATCCTTACAATTTCTTATGAAACCTTCATTTTCATCAACTTGATGGAAAAAATAAGACCTTCTGATACTTTTCCTGACCTCGTGTATGAAACCTTTAGGGTCAAAATCCTTGAATTTAAACTGTAATAACTTGTATTCCTCAAGCATTTCTTTCAGCCTACCTAAGCTATCTCTAGTTGAAGTGAAATTTGAAAAAGGCAGTACCATAAGGGGAAAAATACCCTTTCTTTTGTTTCCTTAAATGAAACAAATTAGTCTCATTCAATTGCCATATAATTTCCATGAATGCCAACCTGGGTGACACATATTTAGGTAGCACATGGGGGGCTTGAGGGCACCCATAAATTCTAATAACAACTGAACTGTCATTTAGGTAATAATCTCCTCAGTTATGTCATACTCATAACTCAGGCCTCCTATGTTTGGGCCTAAGGAAATCCAAAATTTCCTTGTGCAATTTGATTCCAGGTAGACCCAACCTTTCCATGACTCATCTTACAAAGAAATTCTAAAAAAACATAGTCGAACTCACTATAATGTTTGTCCCAAATATGTGTCCAACATTGCACTAGGAGATTGTTTCCCTCTTTATTTTTCATGTTCAGTTGTAAAAATCTACTGAAATGATCTTTCCCTTTATACAAAAGCATATGGAAAAGAAGAGAATACCACTTGAATTTCACCTCCTTGTCACTTCTCTTAATTTACACCAGTTGATTGTGAATAGCCTTAGCTAAAAAGTTGGCATAGTCAAAGTCACTATTGACAAAAGGATGTTGTATATTGAAACAACAGTATACATAAGAGGTATCTAAATTTTTTAGCATGCATATTCTCCCAACACCTGACATAATACCCATTATGTTCCTCTAAAATAGTCTTCAAAAGACTTGACATCAAAAGGCTCACATTCGTAATCAGTGATTCTCAATTACTTTCCTTTGAAGCCTTTTTGTCTAGACCTAGGGATCCATTTCACTCTAAAGCTACTTCTGTCTTGGTGGTATTTTTTTTTAAATAAGCAAGGTCTGTAACCTTATTTGTTGCCACATTGAGTCTTAAAACTTCATAAATAAACTCTTTGGTTATATCCATTAGGATACTTCCATTAAATTCCCTAATTACTCTGATATTTTCATCATACTGAGAAGCAAGCCGTCTAATGAGTTCCACATTTATAAAGACATTAGGAACAACCAACTTCCCCAAATCATAGGTCCATGCATTAGAGATAGAGGAATGGTAGTTTCTTTTTCCATACCAGTGTAGGAACAATTCCCACCTAGTGACTGTGTCATCCTAGTTCTTCAACTCAACATCTATGCAATTTCTGGCTATGTCTACAATCCCCTCTACTACATTAGGGCCGAGGTTACATTGAGATTGTTTTGAGGAACTCGAAAACTAGGCTAAAATATCCTCCTCAAAGGATATTTTAGATGTAGAGCCAGAGGGTTGGGTGTTTGACCGACTCATAATTCTAGATTTATTTTAAAATTCGTTTCTACAGTATCCTGTTGGCACTTTACAATATTACACAACAGATTTTTAAGAGTTGATTATGAGCTTCAAGACTAACAATGGTGAATTTTTCCAAGAAGGGCATACCTATTTCTTAATTGTTCTAAGCTCAAGTTGACATGGAATAGGTGCACCTCTACAGTTTTTGCTAATATTCTAGACCAAACAAATGGGATGACCAACCTACATTGAACTAAAAATTTATGAAGGAAATTAACTAAAAATATGAGCCATCATCCATCACATTCACCATTACTTCTTGTTTGCATGAGGGCAGTTCATTGATCTACTTGTTTATTGATTTTCAATGTAGGTCATCCATCTGGAAGGGGCATACAAATCTCAATGATGACTATGAGTAAGGCCTTGATTTTCTTGAAAAGGACACAACCATCCCCTCTCTCCAATAAGATTCTCCCATGTCCCACATAATAATATCATCACATAATGTCCTTTCGTGGTTCCACAACCAAGAAAAGGACATGTCGCTATGGGCTCGTGGACTTACGAAATCCTTTAATCTTCTGCCATGTGTCAACATTCCATGCAGCCTTGATTTTATTGAAAAGGATGCAAGAATCCCCTATCACCAATAGGATTCTCCCATGTCCCATGTGAGAATATCATCACATAGTGTCCTCCATGGTTTCGCAACCAAGAAAAGGACATTGCCACTATGGGCCCGTGGATTTGTGGAATTCTTTAATCTTTCGCCATGTGCTAGCATTCTGTGGAGCCTTGATTTTATTAGAAAGGATGCAACTATCCCCTCTCTCCAATAGGATTCTCCCACATCCCACATGATAATAACCTCATACAGTGTCCTTTCGTGGTTTTGCAACCAAGAAAAGGACATGCCGCTATGGGCCTATGGACTTGTAGAATCCTTTAATCTTCCGCCATGTGCCAACATTCTATGGAGCCTATACACAACACTCTCTAGAAGTTGTCTCATATCCAGAAATTAGTCATCATTTGTGACACTTGTACACCTTTCACAATTCTACAAGCCTTTTTCTCTTCATCGAAAAATCCTAAAGTAGAAGCACAGAAAGAGGTAGGGACCACTATTATAAGAGCAACTTAGATGACCATAATACCATAAAATAAAATTCACTTTTCAATGCAGGACATAAAATAAAATTCTACAATGATTGGACCTTTCAAGTAATATGGTATGCAAGGCCGATAAACACACGGGGTCATGACATAACAACACAACTTAAGCAAAAGGCAACCCGAATAACCAGTCAATAGAAAAATATAACAAGAACACAAGGGTTTCATGGAATCATGAATCATATTCCAAACTATCATTGATGATATTTTATATTGCATTTCATGAATTTACAAATCAGATAATAGAATGAATAAATTAACGTACTACTATTTTCTATTTTTTCATATTTCAAATGTAGAATCTAGATTTTGAATTTTAACTGTTATCCAAGGATTTAACAATTTCTAGGTATTTAAATTTTATATTGCATTTTATATTTCAAACTATAGTTGATGATATTTTATATTGTATTCCATGAAATTATGAATTAGATTGAATAAATTAACATATTATTAATAATTTCATATTTTAATTGTGTTAAACATGTACTCAGTGATTCATCACTCAACTCAATGTGTAATAACATATTAACAACAGTAGCATATACAACAATGAACATCAGAAATTGTTTAATGTGTATCTAGTAGTTGAAACTAGATTTATTCTTCAATTGAGAAAATAAATAATACAAATAATTGAACACATTATTGAATTTGAGTTTTTTATTGATTTTTAAATGAAGGAATACATAGAGGCAATGCAAAATCTTGCTCAAATATAACTCTACACAAAGTTGAGTTGGAACTTGGAAACTCATATTATCAAATTATTAAATCAGCTTTTGTAGCATGTTCAACTATTGAGTTGATGGAAGTTCCATTTGTTCTAACTGATGTTGTATGACTTGGAAATTTGTTAAAAATTCATGATTAAAATTGGAACTTGACTTGAATGTTCTAGTCAAAGTTGCACTCAAGGTTATTAGTGGTTTGATGGAATCCAAATAGTTTGCCTCATCTAGATTTTGAGGAAACTGGTCCAAATCAATCTTCCTTGCATCCTCCATTCTTTCTGAAATCATCCTTTCTAATGAATCACTCAGTTGTGTCAAAAACCTTTGGCAAACCAAGCTCTATCAAGTTCCTTACCTTTTTATCCAACTTCTTTATCTTTTTTGTAGTCAGATCCAAAAATTCCTTTGTTTCATGAAATCTCAAACACTTTTGAATCATAGATGACAACTTCATTGAGGCATCAATCTAATCATTAATTCCTTTTCATTTCAATTCATTGTCACTGGCTTTGTAGACTATTTGTTGAATTTGATTTGCAATTTTCTCTATTGAAAACAATTTTTTGTTGTCCATTAAATATTGCTTGAGCTTCCTATTATGTACTATCAAATCATCAATTAAATTAAACAATTCACACAAATGATCAATCCTCTACATTATTTCCTCCCAAATCTTTTTTTTCATATGCCTCATTGTTTCTCTACAAAATGCAATTAACTTATTTTGACAAGAGTTTTTGATTGCCTCTTCAATATGCCTTGGTCATTGGGTGTGTGTGTAGTATCTTGTATTGTTGGACTCTTGTGTGTAATTTTTTGTTGTAGCACATGTTGACCACTACTATTACTACTACCCATACCATCACCACTAGTGGTAGTGTCAGTTGCACTAGTTTCTCCACCATGGCCATGTCCTAGTTGTGATTGTATCTGACCATGAGGATTAGGATTTGAAGTTGTAACAAAATGAATTATTGAAGTTGTACTTGTATGCCCTTGGTCTATTTTATCTGCTCAAAGGCCTCATTTGTCAACTGGTTTTCTATGGACTACCTTCATTACCATCCAGAATCTTTCTCCTTTGGACCTCAAAGGACCACCTTCATAACCCATTTTTTTGGCTATGGTTGCTCCTGAAGTATATGTTTTTTGTGTGGTCTCACTCAAACCAGATTTGACTTTTCTTGCACACTATACACTTTGTTCTTCCCTATCATCATCACATTCATCATCAATTTTTTCATGTTCATTAGGATGCTTTATATTCCAAAAATTATTGAACTCAAAATCTTCTCTGATCTATCGAAACTCTGCACTAGTTTTTGGTTCACCTAGATCCTTCCTCATAGACCAAAAGGAAACATTTTTTTATCGTGACCAATTTGTTTTCTGTACGATCCTTATTTAGAGATTTTGATATTTTTACTCTACTAGATGGTAGACCACTTTTTTGATAAAAAAAATTATACCTCCTGATTTTCTTCTATTGGTGCAATGCCATAATTTCTGCTGAAAATTGTTCAAAAGAAATACCTTTCTCAGTAGCAATTTTCTCCATTGCTATTTTGACCTCATCCCAAGAATCCTTGTTTCTTAAGTTTTCAAGCAAGGGTTTACTTTGATCTTGAATTCTACTTGCAACATTCTTATTGGACACAATCCTTAATTTAATTGTGTCACATGGATCATACTACTAGTGACAGATATGATCAATTTTATTTTTTTTAAAGATCATGTACCACACTAAATGTTTTTTATCTCAAATGTGAACCCTCCACATTAAAAAGGTAAAGAATGAAATAAGGTCTTCTTTTTCTAACTAACAAAGTATAGTTCAATAGTACTCTCCATATGCCTTACATATTCCAATGCAAAAACCCTTTACGCCACATGAATTGGAAGTTTGTATGGCTCTACTCCTGATCCATAAAATCTTAGCACAATATATTCTTCCATTAAGTACCAATCAACCAATTGTATTTTTTTCTAGTTGAATACAATTTCTATAAGACATAAGCAATCTAGACATTGTCCAATATTTGTAATTGCTTGATACAATGGAGCCAAAAACTAGTCTACAAAATGATTTTAGTTCCTTTGAGAATCAGACATCCTTATCTTAGTGGTCCAATCATATACTGGATCCATTTTCTTTTCCTCAACATTCATATAGGGCTGAATCTAAAGCTTGTTGGTCTGAAACATTCCACTAAATTTGAATAGAAAAAAATAGCACAAGTAGGTTGTGAACGTAAATATCTCAGTGGAACCTCCTTTAATCATTAAAAATTGTTTATGTATGGATTCTGCAATGTGCTCAAGAAAATTATATTTGTCAAGTCGATCAACATAATGGATATTAAATACCATTTCAAGGAGGCTTGCACCCACTTCTTGATTGCTATCTAGTCTAAGCCAAAATGCTAGCATGGAAATAGTATCCTGAACCCATGGTCTAAAAATTACAAAATCATAAGGAGGCTTGTGATTTCTTTTCAATAAGTTTCTATGACAATCTTGAACTATTTTATTTAGAAAAATATTTTCTCCCTTTCATCTACTGCTTCATAATCACTAGCAAGCTTTTCAAGGTCAATATGGATGTTTCCAAATCATTCGATTATAAACCCCATCACATTTCCAATTTTTTTGCAAAAATGGATAACAATACTTCTTTTCTATCTTTATTAACAATTGCTATCTTTTTATCATCGTAATTTTGGGCATAGACCATGATAAATTATGGGCAAGGGAAAATCTCATGTAACATCATGCACCCTAATCCAATTACCCATAGTCCAGTGATACTATTAATTGGCATTCTTTGACGATTTTGAAATTGGTTTGCAACCTTATTCTCACATAAAAATATATTCTAAAGTAATCCCACCATACATTTCAGGATCATAAAAATCATGTTATTCATCTATGAAACTTGGGGTTTTAAGCTCTCCAACATAAATTATTTTTTTATTTGAATTTGTTTTTCCTTTCCCAACAATTTTTTCTGGTTTGCTAGTGGTGGTAGACATGCTTGTAGAGTGTGAATTCCCTCTTAAGTCCTTAATTTTTCTTAATTCTCTCAAGTTCTCAACCCTAAACTCAAAGTTTGACAAAATAAGATTTTAAGAAACCATAAAGCATAGGAGTTTTATCTTTCACTTACCAAATTTTTGATTCTTGAAAAGATTAATACTGACAGGCATGGACTCGCTTTGTTGGAACCCAAAATATCCTTGGTGCACTGCAATGAGAAATCTAAAATCTTCCTATGTGTTGACCCTCTCACTTAAAAATAAAATCACTTAGCAGTAGAAAGTTCACTTTTTTTTCAAATGTTAAAATGAATGAAACGTCAATGTGTTATTGTCAGAACATAATTAGTACATTTCATTTTTGTATAGACACTTAAAAATAAATTGAACAATTGTCCTACATTGATGTACCTTCTATTAATTGATCACGCTCAATGAGAGGCACTATCAATATCATTCAAATGTTCCATCTCAAACAAATTCTCAACCGTTGATCTTTGTAAATCTAACGGTTATAGGGTGATTCTGGAGGTTTAAGTTCACAAGCCTAGCACTCTATGCATTTCATTTCGAAATGCAACTACATCCATCCATTAAAAGTTCGTCGAACAATTGAGTAATTTATGATATAAACAATAAACACATGTTTTAAAATTGTTTTAAGCTTTAGTGTGCTAGGATACACAATCCTTATGAGATTTACCTTCGATAGAAAACTTGTTGGAGATATTGAGATGAGTCCACATGACTATTCTGCAGTTCCGTGAATCACATATAGATCTACTTGAAGCATCATGTGGACTCATGGAATCCCTTTAAAAGAAAGAAATTGATTGACACCTATCCCCTTTCTACAATTTTGCGATAATTAATTTAAGCTTTATAAAACTATCCATGAACTCACGAAACCATAAAGTGCAAGCTCACTTAAGCCATTTAATTAAGCACATGTGGAATCTTCTTCTTAAGTGAGCAATAGGTAAAAGGCTAAAGCCTCCAAAATCTCACCTTTCACATAAGATCCAGATAAATATTGATTTGGCAACATTCTATTTTTATTTTTAGTGTTTTTTGTCAATTTGATGGCAACTTTCTTTTTTCATTTGTATTGCCTTATGTTTTAAATCTGCACACAAATATTTCATAAATAAATAATACTTAATTTCTTGAAAGAAAAATCTAGATTTTTCTAAGTTTATTTCATTTCATTATAATTTATTTAGCACTTATTATTAATTGTTTGATCTAGCCACATGTATCTATAAATTTCAACATGCAGCCTATGCATGCACAAACACATACTCTATAATATATTAACATACATAGAGTTTTCTATCAGTGTAATCATTAAACCTCCTTTAAAGTTTATGTGCAAGTGCTACTACTAGAAACATTAATGCTATTGTTAATTAATTGTATAATTTTAATAAACATTGAACTCACAAAATAATTCCTTACTATAAATGAATAACAAAAAATAACACAACCATTTTTTTTATTACAACTGAATTACAATGTTACATTATTACGTAGCTTTTTAAAGATGAGTAGAGCATGCAAGCTCTTATTTTATATAAATGATACATGCCACTTTATATCAGACACAATTCATTCCAATTTGGTAGTGGTGGTAATGGGATACAAACCATATTCTCAAACCATGCCCATGGGGCTTGCTGACCATGGTTTGGATCTTGGAATCTCAAATATGGTTATGCATTTATAAAAAAAAATGTACCCTAGTTTTGCATCCCACTATGGTGAAATGCGATCCAATAGTTAATTTTTTTTGCATAATATGCTCAATATGATGCACCAGAGTAGCCCAAAATGACACAATTGATTCCAAGTTGTTAGTGGCGGCTATGGGATCCAGACCATATAACCAAATAAATGACTTTTAGAATCCATAAGGATTGCCTGCCATGCTGGGGAAATGAGAGATGTGAATATAGAAAATGTACCTATCTTGGTTACCAATTGCAACTATGTAGAAGATAAGGGGTAGTAAATCTACTACCACCATCTTCAGGTAGCTTAGAGGCACTAGGATAGCACAAAATGAATATGAAATCCATAGTTCCTCTTTGAGGGCCTTTGTCAAAATGGAGTACGAGAAGTCATTGGATTTGAATGCAAACAAGATTAAAATACTTATGTGGGCGCACTCTCTATGAAAGCACTTATCTCCATCAAAGCTCCTCATCCTGGTTTAAAACTTGTCTTAAAAGCCAAGTAAACTAGATCAACTTCTTTCCAATTCCACCCATTCTAAACTTGAAGGAAATTAGTCTTTTACTCTGTAACTACATAACTGGAGGTAGGAGAATTTAGAGTATCCCCAATAATACCACATCATCTTATTCCTTACTCACCTTGCAAAATGAAAACCCTTATCAAAATTTAGAACATTGCACCAGGGATAACTTTAAGAAACCCCCCCTCAGCAAAGGTGTAAAATCCTAGCAAATCTTTTTGAAAAAAATATTAATTTTCCCTGGCGAATCTTATGCACATTATTCAAAAATTTGTAAAATCCTGGCGAATCTTAATGAATAATTGGTAAAAAAAAATAATCACATTGGCGAATCCTAGTGAATAATCAGTAAAAAGATTAATTACAATGGCGAATCTCTCCTTTAAAATTTTGCATAGTTGGTCGACGTAGTTCTCCCATTTTTTTTTGTTTTTTGTAATATTGAAGTGGGGGCCCGGGGCCGGCAACCACCGGCGAGGTCAAGGGGGTAGAGCCCCCTTGTGGGGGTCGAGGGGGCAATGCCCCCTCGTGGGGTCCAGGGACAGCGGCCCCGACGTGCTCACAGGCGAGGTTGAGGGGCAGAGCCCCTTGCCACCAAGTGTAAATTCACTATTGAAACTGCATTGGAGCACACACAGATGAAGTGTTTTAAAAAATCTCACTTGAAAATTAAGACTAAATGAAACTTGAAATTTTATCATCGATTAGCTTTTAAATCAGATGGTCGCAAGTTCATTTCATGAGTGAATATCGGTGTGAGTGAACATCATCGGTGGGACACTTAGGGATGTCCTGCCGATACAACAATTTTATATGCACTTAGTGAATTCTGTGACTTAGTGAATTCCGTGACTTTATTTGCACGTGCCTTTTAAAAAGGTTGTTGAGTTCCGAAATTTGTTTTGGGCTACATGATCAAATCTAATTGTGTGGCCCAAAACAAATTTTGGGCCTCAACAACCTTTTTAAAAGGCACGTGCAAATAAAGTCATGAAATTCACTTGCAGCCATTCGATTAAAAAGATAATCGATGGCAATAAATAATAAACCTATTCAAGGCTAAAATATCCCTAAAATGAAATGGTAAACTATTATTAGTGGCGATATTTCCCAAAAATTAATTGTAAGAATATAAAAATACTGGTGAATATAAGTAATATTTGTATTTACAGTATAAACTATTGGCGAATCAATTTTGATGACGCGTCATTTAAAAAATAATGCATTGGCGAATTAATTGAGATTTTTTTTTTTTTTTTGTAAAAACCTGGCGATTCAGCATCCTTTCTAGCTCGTATTATTCTCCAGTTTTGGAGGTCCCGATTTCAAATATTTGCCAATTGGTGAAGATTCGCCACTAAATTTTTCCCTACATTGCACTCAATAGTAAAGCCTTCTATGAAAGATTTCAATTGTGCTCACTATCCCTATTTATGGGACATTTATGAGCTCTTGGCTCACCATCCTGATCCCTATTTACTCATGAGTCATAAATATGAGTTTTTTGCACTAACCAAGCAACCAACTTCAATTGTGTGAGAGCCACTTACACTAACAATGTTTATTTTGATTGACATTTGGCTACATGCACACTATACCTCAAGCTGAAAAGTTGTCAAGCATGTCACTCAAATGATATAAAATCATTATAAGTCTTATTTAAATTGATCACTGGATTAATGACATCATCATGTGTAGTACATCATGTCATTTTCAATATCAAGTTATCCAATCACTCGCTTTGGATATACATATGATATTAATATGTGGTACCACAACCACATTTTCTTCAAAGAAAGACAATTCGATGGATATGCGGAAATCAATAAAAAGAAAACATGTGCCATACTTTCTACCATTTTCAATATCAAGTTATAAAATCAAACATTTCGCTCACTTCGGATTAAAAGATGAACTTAATTTTGAATCTTTTAAATATTTCCCAGGTACATATGACATTAATTCACAATTCTACAACCACATTTTCTTCAATTGAAGACAATTTGGTATATATGCAGAAATCAATAAAAAGATTGAGTATTAAATGGAAACTAGAGTACTTCGGAGCATGGAAAAGATAAAGAATTAAATGCTTGTTGTAGTTTAATCATTATCAATATCCACTAATAAGTCACAATAAATTTCTCTCACTTATGATCAAAACTATATGTTGATAATTAGTCTTAAAAGCCACATTTTTATATTGAACAAAGCAAAAAGGATTTACAAGAATGGAGCCATGAAAAGAATTTTAATTTAAGTAGCTAAAGACTGAAGTACATAGCCAACCTGGCTAAAATGCTACTAACCATGACAAAAAAATAGTCATTAAATACATTACAAGATTTGTACAATAAAATATAGACACAATTCATTACTAAAAAATTTGGTAACAATAGCAAAGGCCTTGAACCAAGTGTTTGAGTAGGAGTGAATCGAATTGAACAAAGAGCAAAGAAGAAAATGGAATCACCCAAATCCTTCCTCAAAAACTCTAGACTCTGTAATGATTCATTTGTCATATCACACACCAGACCACGCCTCATAACAACCAGGCAAGATCTTGAGCTATAGAAGCAGCCGGTTTGTTATAACCCATTCAAAATTATTACTTAATTAGTATTATTGTAAATGACACATGAATATAATCCAAATTAAAAAGCCATAACTAGTGGCTAAAGTCAATCATAGCTACACATGTCCATTTAAGATGAGTCAAAGATTCTTATATTCACTTAAAAATTCAAATTACAATATCAAGTTTTACTTGACTCCTAAGGCCACAATGTCATTACATAGTACAATTCTCATCAAGTACATGAATGAATTACATCAAGTTACCTCATAGACTAAAATAGTCTGGTGAACAACTAAAGTTCTTCAACGCTCGCCTCCACTGGTGGATGAGAACATGGTTGAAGCATTTTATCGCCCAACCACGAAGCTTACACTTCCTCGATATTCTTTCGACTTGAAGAATGCTCGACCTTGCACAAAATTTTTAGCAAGAGAACAATCTGCAAGGTGGAATATGGTGTGTGCCCAAACATCAACATGCAATTTATATCTACAAGTTAGAAAAGAAAGTGCAAGATCTATACTAGGAATGGTAGAGAGTGAAACCAGTTCATTCATACATACATAATGAACTATATTTCTTGGCCAAGCATAATAAGTGTGTTGCAACAACAACAAACAATAGGTTCTGCTAAAGAAAACCTATACTCTCTGAACTCCATTTCAGTACCCATCTCGGAAGGTAACTTTCTACTATAACATCTATCTACCCTCTAGCAACAACTACCCATAGATGCTCTAGTCAACTGAGGTATCACTGTTCTATTCTAGTATTCAATTCATTCTTTCAAAAATGTCTTCAAAGAAGAAATGGAATGCTAATTATACTCTAACTGAAATCAAATTTATGATTCACAAAGTAATACAAAAATCAGTCGTATCATTCTTATGACTATTTTATACTTATTATATTAAGAATTTTTTTTTAAAAAATGTACTAAAATAAAAGAAGGTATGTCACAAGTATGTGTGTGTACATAGACGAAGTTAATGTGCATACACATATATGTGCCTACTAATGTTAAAGTTTGTGCATACATTATGAAATGATCATTAATTCAGATTGCAATCTTAAAATAGTATTCCAATTGACGATTCTTTGTCAAAATAAAGAAAACAGAACAAGTCTATGCTAACAGTTTCACACATATTGTTATTGCATTCTCACTACTATGTTTCTCTAACATTGTTGTTTACATAAGAACATTCATTTTTTGAACAAAATAAGTATTGTTTCCTACTAAATAGTTATACAACAAGTTGTTCACATATGTACATTCATTGTTTGAACAGAATAAATATTGTTTCCTACTAAACAGTTATACATCAAGTTGTTCACATATGTACATTCATTGTTTGAATAAAAAAAGTATTGTTTCCTACTAAACAGTCATAAAACAAGTTGTTTGCATATGAACATTCATTGTTTGAACAAAACAAGTACTGTTTCCTACTAAACAATCATAAAACAAGTTGTTTACATATGAACATTCATTGTTTGAATAGAACAAGTACTATTTCCTACTAAATAGTCATAAAACAACCTATTTACATATGAAATGGTTTATTGAGCAAGGATAACTTTCGATAGAATAGTGTCATTTGCAAAAGAATAACCACCATTTACATCAACATATTATTGTTTCAGACTAAACAGTTACACTTAAAAAGAAGAAAAATTTCATTTCCTTGGTTTTTTTATCTCAAGTTGCTTACATGTGAAGGATCATTTACAAGTAATTGTTCTTTGTTTAGCAAAAAAATGGATTTTCCACTATGATCTGAAAATAAACAACCAAATAGCCTTGTTCTTACATAAGGACTTTCATTACTAGAAATTCAATAAGCAACTCAACAATACAAAGAAATCTATGTTTGGCATGCTTCTTGATGAAATACTTGAGCTAATACTTAAGTAAATGAAGGCTTAGAAACTTCAGTTTCAAACAATACTCGTGCCTTTTCAGGCTGCAATAAAACTATGGTTGTTCTAGGTTTGACCCATTTCAATGGTCGGGTGGTTTCTTTCTTAACCTCCAAAGGTTACATTTGATATTTCCCTTATGGGAATTTTGGCTTATCCCATCACGCATGTATGTATAAACATCATGCAGATTCAAATTTGAGATTTTATTCAAGAAATTTAATCTTATCGATCATGAGGATTGATTCCTTACAAGGCTACAATGAAGCTCGAACTTATACATTATAATGGCTCTTAAAATTGAGGGGCATTCCTCTTTATGTAATTATGGCTTCTATATTACTCAACAATGGGTGTTTTTCCCCTTGCTATTATCGGCCTGGCCAATAATGAAAGGTGACATATTTGTAAATGAAACACAGTAAATACATTTAAAGATAGTACATCCTCTTTGTAGGTTCGATATGCAACCTCTACAAAATTCAAACACAAAGGGTACACATCGATCAAGACAAGATCATCTGATAGCCACAATGTGGCTTACATTACCATGTGAACTAACATATCAGTCACATCTTAAGGGGATTCGATGCCTCGGTTAGCATAGAGAACTAGCCAATAAGGCTCCATTCTAAGACTAAGCAAGAGTAGGTCATAGGTCATGCAATCCTAGAGGGTGGTCACTACAAGTTACCATCGGCTTAGGCTGACACACAGATAAAAAATTATACATGATGTTGTGCTTATCATTTTTTATCAAATGCAATAACAATCACAAGCTTAGCATGGAAATAAAGATAGTGTAATCGATTTTGATTCAAAAGAAATTGAGTTGCCTCTATAGTCAAGCCTTTTTGGATGAGGCTTCCTCAAATTTTTCCTTTCCTGCGTACTCTATTCTATTTTTTCCTTGTTGTGTCAATTCTTTCCTAAATCGCTTCTCTCTTTTCTTCCACTATCGTTCATACAAAAATGGTAACCACTCCTTTTGCATGTGGCTAGGTGCTTTCATCATAGCTTTTTCCTTGCCATAGTATCCAACCTTCAATTTGAATATTGTCTTTATGATTCTGGTAGGCCACATCCATCGTGTAGTTGCCCTATGATTTTTCATTGATTCCACAGTCCGATTCATAATGTATCAGTTATAAATTTTGAATTCAAAGATGAATGTGATGATGCATACGTATGTATATATACGTATGTACATATATATAATATATATTTATATATACACATGTATATGTATATACTTATATATATGTATATATTTATGCATTTAAATAATTTCATTATCATTTCCATGTATTTGAATAATGTATGTATATATATCTATATATATATTTATATGGATATATATGGATATATATGTATATATATATATACCTTTTTTAACGTACTAACCCTTCTATAAAGTAAAAATTTCTTATTTTACACCAAATGAGTAAATAAACAAGTAACAAACCATTGCAATAAAAAATTTATTTTCTTTTATTGATAAATTCCAATCAAGATGTGAAACATATTACAGCATAAATTCCTTTTCCTTTCATATATACATCAATGTAAGAAAGCATAAAAATATGTACATAGCTCAAAGAGCTTTAGAATAAATAGTTGTAAGATGGTCCAGGATCCTTCCTTTCAAATCTTGGTTCTTCTATCGCCTGTTGTGGAGGAGAAGGATCACTCAAGCACTTTTCCGCCAGCCACAGACTCTTAATGTAGTCCCCCACACATCTATCATTCAATATATGTCCCTTCCCTTCGACGAAGATATTGGTAGAGTAACCAATAACGAAAACCAATGAGCATAGTGATATGTCCTACATAGCTAGAACTTGTAATCCCACAATCTCGAACTAGCATGTAATACCGAATCACAGTGAACTAACAGTGTAGTCTCAGTAGTCACACAATCTATACTAGAGTCTTGGACATTACACTACTTTGGCCAAAGTGTTTTATTCAGTAAACGACTAAGAGTCATCTATCACATACACTACTCAGGGTCCATTTGACTTAAGGCTATCTTACACTACGCATAGGTATTGTCCTTCAATGGATAATCTATCACCCCAGACTAACCTATCACCATTTTAATCTACTTGAAATGAATCTATTTAACAAGTACACAAGATCCCTCCCATACTGGATTAATTATCCTAGGAGTAACACAATATTTCCTAGTTAAATCAATAACTTCGCTAGGTGTACCTCAAGTGACTCTTGCATTCAATCAAGCCTAGTATATAATAACTATGATATACACCAATCTCCTATTATGGAGTTCTTACAAACACAATATAAAAACAACCTTAAAGCTTCAATTCCTTTTTTCAAAGACACTCTCAATTACTTCTATTGCACGTAGTGAAAAGACATTTCAGGAAAACATAGAAAACATAATAATTCTAAGTAAATAACAAGAAGAAGAGATCATCATGCATGTTATCGCTTATCCCAATTTATGGCAGCAGTGCAGCCTTCTCCAATAGTAACTAGCTTGAAATCAAATTCTCACAACCACTCTCTCTCACTTGTTGATAGCTCACTTCTCTCAAACAATAATGATATCTCTTACAATAGATCACTCTATTTCTCACTCATAAAATAAAATAATATGGTTGGTAATAACTCAAAAGTGATGAACAACAAAATACGTATATCTCTTTGGAAATAATGTGTCTCTCTCAAGTGAAATGGTTCAATTATTTATAGAGAAACCAGACAATCATAAAGCCCACAGTTTAGGCATGTAAAATGACAACAAGCTTCATGCAAAGCAACTCAGCAATAAGGTGGCAATTAAATAAGCTCAGACTTAGCATCACCTCCTACAGATCGACTTACATCTTTGACAACAATTCAAAGACCAATTCAAAATGCACATGGAGAATTTGAATTCTAATCCAGCAAAGACATCTACAGGAAATTTATTCAAGAGGTGGCGCCAAAGCCTCTCTTCTAATATCAAGTTGGCATGGTTTCAAAAGGAGTGAAACAGTCAATAAGAAGTCTGCAACACTTAGCATGTATCGACTGAAATGAAGGGATGAGTCGATTTAACCAATTAAAGATGTTGGACTAATTCCATGTTACTCTTATCATTATGTCAACCAAGTCAAATTTTAACAGATAAAATTTATTCATACGTTTTCACATACGTGACATGGTGAGTGAAACGTGGCTTTACTTACACAGTCGTAAGCATTTCCAAATCGACTTCCAATTTCATAGTCGTTGATGACTATAATCGACCTTTATTGCCATGATCATTTAATGTCTAAAGTAGACTTTATAATTTGACTTCTTATTGAATAAGAATTAATCAAATTCTAATAACATACATAATATGTTAAATATATTATTATTATTATTATATATTATATACACACATATATATATATATATTTAAATACCATAACGTATTTATATATATATGTGTGTGTGTGTGTGTGTATACACACACACATATATATAATCGTTTAATATATATCTACATATAATATATATAGGTATATATATATATATATATATATATATCGTACACCAATAGTGTTAGCATATATCCGATATATATATATATATATATATATGTGTGTGTGTGTGTGTGTGTGTGTGTGTGTGTATGTATGTATCTATAAGAGTACAGACAATATAGTATATAATAGACACATTATACTAGATGTATGCATATATATAATTGTATATGCCTCTATGTACACATATATATTGGTATATCATATTGATACATTTGTATGAGCATATCCTTTTCCCAACATATGCTTGTATCAATATACATATACATATGGATACGTATATATACTATAAATATATATGTTCACATCCGATTCATTTACAACTAATCACAATTAATACAATATTGATAAATGTTTACGTGTGGTATATCTATACATGTCGTTGGATCCTATTGACATGCATGTGCATATATATACATATACACTATGTACATCTTGATTGTCAATGTAATAGCAATAGTACAAGAAAGATCTCAAAAGCTCAAATAGATAAACATCACTCGAAAATGCATGCAGAAGTAAACAATACTCTCAATGCAAACATACTATCTAAGGATGACTTACCTATTACCCACAAACTAACTCAATTCAATCATTCTAATGTGGTGTGTGTATGCTCAGATAGTTTACTTTTACTGGTTACCCAACCAAGATCTTCTCCCGAGTGATACTTCCCCTCTGCTTGGAGGAATGGAAAACATACCTACATCCACTAACACATGCACACGATATTCAATTGTTCATAACATATGTAGTATACATAAACATCTCCAAAGTTAGAATAATTATAATTCCATAACCTTTCATTCACATAAATGTATTATTTCACCATGAATAACATTAACTTAAGTAACATCAAATGAGGCAATCATCAAATGTGATAACATTCATATTGATAATAAGGTACAAGAATATTTTATTCATCTCTAGAATTCACATTACATCCATTTTTACCCTATGTAGTAATAGTAAATAGTAACTATACAATTGGGGTGTAACATACTCCCCCCTTATGAATCATCGTCCCTGATGACCTAAGGTATTATTCAAAACATAACAACTAGCATTATATTACTCAACATTCTCAAAAGCATCAAGAATACCAAGAATTTTTTGCTGAATTTTTGCATAGTCCTCCCAAGTAGTTGATTGTTCTGCATACTGGTCCCATAAGACTTTGCACTGCAAGACCTCTCTATTACACAAGTGTAGTTTATATGTTACTAGCATCTTGATGGGCTTGAGATTTACTACTCCAGGGTCCCTTACCTGTAAATCAATCTTATCAATTACATGATTATCCCCTGGTATATACTTTTTAAGGTAGGACACATGGAAGACATTATGCATTCTAGCAAGTGTTGGTGGCAACGCGATCTGATAGGCTACTGGATTCACTTCTTCTAGAATCTCAAAAGGTCCAACATAACACGGGCCTAACTTAGAAGAATTTCCAAATTTAATGGAGATCTTGTGAGGTTTTACTCTCAACAATACTTTGTCACCTAAGGAAAAATTATGGGGCACTATCTTAGCATCGGCGTAACTTTTTTGTCGATTGTTAGCTTCTGCTAACCTTTGCTTAATAATCTTAACTTGCTCATCCATTTCAGCCAACATTTCTAGCCCAAGACTCACCCGATCCTCAAGTTTATCTTAACTTATAGAAGTTTGACACTTTCAGCCATACAAAGCTTTGAAAGAAGCCATCTTAATTGCAGAATGATACGAGTTATTATAAGAAAATTCAACTAAGGGTAAGTAATCTTCCCACTTGTACTGTTGATCCATGTAATACATCCTAAGTAGATATTCCAACACTTGGTTTACCCTTTTTGTTTTCCCATCTGTTTCTGGATGATAGGTTGAGCTTATATTCAACCGAGTCCCTAGTGCAAAGAACAAAGTTTGCCAAAACCTAGAAGTGACTCGTGCACCCCTATTTGAAATAATCTTTTTAGGAATCCCATGAAATCTAAATACTTCCTACACAAATTTTCTTGATATGACAGGTGCTCCATCAATTAGGTTCCCTAGTATAAAATGTGCCACTTTTGTAATCTTATCTACTACCACCAGTATGGCATTGTGCTTATTCCTTGACATAGGCAATCCTTGCACAAAGTCCATACTTATGACTTTCCATTTCCTTTTTGGTATATCATGTGGGTATAACAAGCCCATAGGATGATGATGCTCAACTTTCACCCTTTGACACTCAAGACACCTAGCCATAAAACTAGCGGCATCTCCTTTCATTCCCCTCTAGAAGTATAATGGTTTTATATCAGCCATCATTTTCATCACTCCAGGATGTCCGGAGTATGGTACTTTGTATATTTCCTTCCATACCAAATTTCTCAATTTCTTTACATCATGTACATACATTATACCCTTGTATCTAAGTAATCCATTAGGTTCAAATTGAAAACCTTCATACCTAGAATCTTGAGGATTATATGTGAGTACTTGCTTAACTTGCAAGTAATACTCATCCTCCTTGCACTTTTGGAGTACTTTCCCTTTGAAATCGGTTTGAATTACTACTAAGGAAGCAATGTGTCGTCTTCACCTTAATGCGTTGACAACCCAATTTTCTTTCCCCTTAATATAACTGATATTAAAATCATATTCAACTATTAACTCTATCCATCTTCTCTATCTAGCATTCATATTAGGTTGAATAAAAATGTACTTTAACCCATTATGGCCAGTTTTCAACTCAAAGGGTTTTCCTAGCAAATAGTGCCTCCACATTTGAAATGCATGAACTACAACTACCAACTCTAAATCATGTGATGCATAATTCATCTCATATGGTTTCATCTTTCTAGATTCATAGGCAATTACTTGTCCATCTTGCATCAGCACGCCTCCTAAATCTTTTCTGCATGCATCTGTGATAATCGTAAAGTTACCTTCAAGATCTGGTACTTTTAAGATCGGTGCGGTGGTTAACTTTTCTTTGAGTAGGTCAAAATATTCTTGACACTTCTCATTCCATTCAAATCTCTTTCCTTTCTTTTGTAAAGAAGTAATTAGAAAATAAATCTTAGAAAAGTTTTGCGACAAACTTCCTATAATATCCCACCAAACCCATGAAACTTCTTACTTCCGACACATTTTTGGGTATAGGCCACTCAATTACTACTTTGATCTTTGTTGGATCTGCAATAATTCCATCTGTTGAAATCACATGACCTAAATAATGTACACTTGGAAAATTTACCATACAACCTATGCTCTCTCAAACGTTGTAGGACCATTTCTAAATGCTCGCAATGTTCTTCCTCATTTCTAGAATCATGTAGAAAAACTAGTACAAATCTGTCAAGGTAATCCCTAAACACACTATTCATTAGGTTCATGAATGTTGCAGGTGCATTTTTTAAACCAAAAGGTAAAACAGTGAACTCATAGTTTCCATATCTGGTTTTGAATGTAGTTTTAAAGATATCTTCATCTCTAACCCTCAATTGGTGATATCCTAATCTTAGATCTATTTTAGATAATACAAAGGCACCCCTCATTTGATCCAAAATATCATCAATGTGTGGCAACAGATACTTTTTCTTAATTGTAGCTTTGTTAAGCATACGATAGTCGATGCACAAACGCAATGTACCATCCTTCTTCTTAACAAAGATGACTAGCGCTCCCTAAGGTGAAACACTTGGTCTTATCAGTCCTTTCGACAACAATTCCTCCAATTGTGTCTTAAGTTCCATAAGTTCAGTGGTTTTCATCCTATAGGGTACCTTAGAAATAGGTTTTGGACCCTGGAACTATATCAATAGAGAAATCAAATACTCTTTTCGGAGGTAATCCTAGTAACTCATCTGGAAACACATTCAAAAATTTCCTCAAAATTGGGTACTTCACCATATTTGATATTCCAGTTTCATCTATTTCTCCATCTTCTAGTTCTTACAAACTATGGTACTTTGAATTATCACTATCCTTCCCAAGTTCTTCATATTTACAGCAAAGAGTTTACACCCTTTCTTCTTAACTCTTATAAGTTGCATTGTCGTGATTTGTTGAAATCTAACCTTCCTAGGCATTCCTTGGAATTTAACTTTATTTCCAAAATCATCTAAGAATTCTACTTTCTTTGCATGGTAGTATACTATAGCCCTATGTTTCCACAACCAATTCATTCCTAGGATAACATCATATTATCCTAGAGGTGTGAGATAAAGGTTAACTTTTGTAGTAAAACTAGGTAGTTCTATTCTAGCCTCGAATAGACATTGATCCACCTTTGCTCATGTTTGGTTTGTATACTCTACATCCCAAGACATTTCCATGTGTCCCACCTTCCTAGATAATTTTTTAGCTATTCTAGGTGAAATGAAATTCTCAGTTGCACCAATATCGATAAGAACAAAAATAGGTAAGCCAAACAAAATACCTGGTGTTTCAACTGGAGTTACTTGGTAATCTGCCTGTCGATCGTCCACAACCGCATGTATCCTTTGTTGAAACATAGCCTGTTGGGTGGGTAATGAATTACCATATGGTCGTGATCCAAAAGTTTTATTGGGACATTCACTTGCATAGTGATCCCCTCTGCATATAAAACATCATGAAGCTAGTCCTATTTTCCCTATGGTTTCTCCAGACTTGTTGGTATTTTCATTAGCTTTGTTGGTATTACCCATGTTAGAATCATTTATTTTTTGATCTCTCCTAAACTCTCTTCCATTATTGAAAAATATTCTCCCTTTTTTCTTTGAAACATTTTGCACAGATTCCTCCTTCTTTGGAACTATCTTGTTAGGAACTTCCACATCCTTCTTTTGCTCTTTTCTTTCTTGTCGAGTGGAATTAGCTTTAAGATTTTATTCCTGCTTAATTTCTTTTTCATTTACAAGGTCCATTGTTGTTGGACCATGCATATCCACTTCCCCTCCAATATGACTGTTTAGTCCCATTATAAATTTCCTAATACAGAAACGCTCATCCTTGTAATATATGGGAACATAGCACATAAGTTGGGTAAACTTCTCCCAGTATTCATTGACTGTCATGTTACCTTGTATTAACCCCTGGAAATATGAGAGTTTCTGGTCATAGTAAAGCTGTGGTAGCCATCTTTTGTAGAAAATCTCCACAAATTCTACCCAAGTTAATTTCCATGAGTTAATGTTAAGTTCCAACTTCTTGTTCATCCACTAGTTAGAGGCTTCTCCCACTAATTGATATGCAACCCATGTGGCTTTAGTAACTTCATCATATTTATGTATTTCAAAATACTTTTCCATTTGAACAAGCCATACTTTAGCCCTATCACCTCCAACACTACCATCAAACTTGGGTGGAATTATCTTCTTCATGTCCCTTGAAATTTCGAAAGACACAATCTTCTTATTCCTTTCAATAGATGGTGTAGGTGATTTTTCCTTCAAATGATTATGGTTTTCACCATGCCCAAAGGAATAATTTTCTCCCTCATGATCATTAACGTGTACTTCTTGTTCTACCCTATCCTTAACTCTTTCTTGTTCAAGGTTGGCCAACCTTGCCAAGATTTGGTCAAGCCTAGCCTCTGCTCCAGTGGTTCCTTGTCCAACCTCCTAACTTCCATCATGATTAGTTTGTGTCCTCACACATGTCTTCACCATTCTTATGTTTTATCCATGTTAGCCTAAATTAGGTTATCAATTATCTTATGGAAAACATAAAAGTAAACATTCACATGTACACACAAGAATTCCATATAAGATTAAGCACATGCTTCTTTTGATAAACACATAATTTTATTCATTTATTGAGGATTTCAATATCCTTTCAATTACATGGAGTGAATATTCAAATAATCAAGTGGAGATTATCCTTCAGATTCCCTCTCAGACACATAACTTAAAGGAGTATAACCTACAGAATGAGAAAATTGTTGTTCCCTATCTTTCTGTTCATCTCTCATCTATTTGTACCTATCCCAAAAAGGATAATAACCTTCAGATTTATCATCTAATACATAGTTACGAGAAGCAATTTCAATATGGTGTTCATCAACAATGTAGTCTACACTTTTTACAGACATTTGTTCATGAGACCAATTCTCATCTTGTGGCGTCCTTGGTACATATCCCTCAGACTCTTTACTCAAAGAAATTTCTATTGCTTCAGCTAGTGGTAGAACCCTAGGATCCCTAAAGATGAATGGAGGACGAACTCTTTCTTTTGAAGCCATATCCCTAGAAAGTGGTAATGACTTGGACTTTTCTGGTTAGATGGTTGGTAGATAATTGTACATAGCCTCCATCTTCATCTCCCTCTTCATATCACTGATTCGAGAAAGTGTGTGACTAAAAATTTTAGTGTCACTCAACTAGATAGCATTATCGTAGTTGGTACCCTCTATGGTTCTAACAATGGCTTCTTTCTCCTTCTTGGCCTTGAGGTAGCGCTCATTTCTGATTACTGACTTTCGAACCATTAATTTGAGATGCACCATCCTAACACAAGAATTTTCATAACATTAGATAATTTTGGATGGAAAAATGATGAGATCAGAGGTTCTAGGGCTAAAACTGGTAGATTTGATACCACATGCAATGTATAACCCTTCTATAAAGTAAAAATTTCTTATTTTACACCAAATGAGTAAATAAACAAGCAACAAACCATTGCAATAAAACTTTTCTTTTCTTTTATTGATAAATTCCAATTAAGATGTGAAACGTATTACAACATGGATTCCTTTTCCTTTCATATATACATCAATGTAAGAAAGAATACAAATACATAAATAGCTCAAAGAGCTTTAGAACAAACAGTTGTAAGATGGTCCAGGATCCTTCCTTTCAAATCTTGGTTCTTCTATTACCTGTTGTGGAGGAGAAGCATCACTCAGGTGATTTTCTGCCAACCACAGACTCTTAATGCAGTCCCCCACACATATATCATTCAATAGATGGCCCTTCCCTTCAACAAAGAGATTGGTAGAGTAACCGATAATGACAACCAACTGAGCATAGTGCTATTTCCTACATATCTAGAACTTGTAATCTCACAATCCCGAACTAGCATGTAATACCAGATCACGGTGAACTGACAGTGTAGTATCAATATTCACACAATCTATACTAGAGTCTCAAACATTACACTACTTTGGCCAAAGTGTTTTATTCAGTAAATGACTAAGAGTCATCTATCACATACACTACTCAGGGTCCATTTGACTTAAGGCTATCTTACACTATGCATAGGTATTTTCCTTCAATGGATAATTCATCACCCCAGACTAACCTATCACCATTTTAATCTACTTGAAATGAATCTATTCAACAAGTAAGTACACAAGCTCCCTCCCATATTGGATTAATTATCCTAGGAGTAACACAATATTTCCTAGTTAAATCAATAACTTAGCTGGGTGTACCTC
This sequence comes from Sequoiadendron giganteum, assembly GCA_007115665.2. Lineage (NCBI taxonomy): Eukaryota > Viridiplantae > Streptophyta > Pinopsida > Cupressales > Cupressaceae > Sequoiadendron > Sequoiadendron giganteum. The sequence goes on from CM021101.1 coordinate 404,120,643, forward strand.
AAGTGACTCTTGCATTCAATCAAGCCTAGTATATAATAACTATGATATACACCATTCTCCTATTATGGATTTCTTACAAACACAATATAAAAAACAAACTTAAAGCTTCAATTCCCTTTTTCAAAGACACTCTCAATTACTTCTATTGCACATAGTGAAAAGACATTTCAGGCAAACATAGAAAATATAATAATTCTAAGTAAATAACAAGAAGAAGAGATCCTCATGCCTGTTATCACTTATCCCAATTAATGGCAGCAGTGCAACCTTCTCTAATAGTAACTAGCTTGAAAATCAGCTTCTCACAACCACTCTCTCTCACTTGTTGATAGCTCACTTCTCTCAAACAATAATGATATCTCTTACAATAGATCACTCTATTTCTCACTCATAAAACTAGACAATATGGCCGATAATAACTCAGAAGTGATGAACAACAAAAGATGTATATCTCTTGGGAAATAATGTGTCTCTCTCAAGTGAAATGGTTCAACTATTTATAGAGAAACCAAACAATCACAAAGCATATAGTTTAGGAATGTAAAATGAAAACAAGCTTCATGCAAAGAAACTCAACAATAAGGTGGTGATTAAATAAGCTCAGAATTAGAAAAACCTCCTACATATCGACTTACATCTTTGAAAAAAATTCAAAGACTAATTCAAAATGCATGTGGAGAATTCAAATTCTACTCCAGCAAAGACATCTATAGGAAATTGCTTCAAGAGGTGGAACCAAAGCCTCTCTTCTAATATCAAGTTGGCATGGTTTTAGAAGGAGTGAAACAGTCAATAAGAAGTCTGCAACACTTAGCATATATCGATTGAAATGAAGGGATGAATCGATTTAACCAATTAAAGACGTTGGAATAATTCCATGTTACTCTTATCATTGCGTCGACCAAGTCAAAATTTAACAGATAAAATGTATTCATATGTTTTCACATACATGACATGGCGAGTGAAGGGTGACTTTACTTACACAACCGTAAGCATTTCCCAATCGACTTCCAATTTCATAGTCGTTGATGACTATAATCGACCTTTATTGCCATGATCATTTAACATCTAAAGTAGCCTTTATAATTTGACTTCTTATTGAATAAGAATTAGTAAAATTCTAATAACATAAATAATATGTTAAATATATATTATATTTATTATTATATATATATTATATTTATTATTATATATATATATTATATATACACATATATATATTTATTTAAATTAAATATATATATAATCATTTAATATATATTTACATATAATATATATAGGTATATATATATATCGTACGCCAATAGTGTCAACATACATCCGATATATATATATGTATGTATATATATAAGAGTACATGCAATATAATATATAATAAACACATTATACTAGATGTATGCATATATATATTTGTATAATTGTATATGTCCCTATGTACATGTATATATAGGTATATCATATCGATGCATCTGTATGAGCATATCCTTTTTCCAACGTACGCTTGCATTGATATACATATACATATGGATACGTGTATATACTATACATATATTTATGTTGACATCTGATTCACTTATAGCCAATCACAATTACTATCATATTGATAGGTGTTTACATGTGGTATATCTATACATGTGCATATACATGTCATTGGATCCTATTAACATGCATGTGCATATATATACAAATACACTATGTACATCTCGCTTTTCAACGTAATAGAAATAGTATAAGAAAGATCTCAAAAGCTCAAATAGATAAATATCACTCGAAAATGCATGCAGAAGTAAACAAGACTCTCAATGCAAACATACTAGCTAAGGATGACTTACCTATTACTCACAAATTGAATAAATTCAATCATTCTAATGTGGTGTGTGTATGCTCAGATAGTTTACTTTTACCAGTTACCCTACCAAGATCTTCTCCTGAGTGATACTTCCCTCCGCTTGGAGGAATGGAACACATACCTACATCCACTAACACATGCACTTGGTAGTCAATTGTTCATAACATATGCAATATACATAAACATCTCCAAAGTTAGAATTATTATAATTCCATAACCTTTCATTCACATAAATACAATATTTCACCATGAATAACATCAACTGAAGTAACATCAAATGAGACAATCATCAAATGTGATAACATTCATATTGATAACAAGGTACAAGCATATTTTATTCATCTCTAGAATTCACATTACATCCATTTTTACCCTATGTAGTAATAGTAAATAGTAACTATACAATTGGGGTGTAACAATATTATTTATATATGCAATCGCATACAAGTTGCTTGTTTTGGAATGGCTTAAAGGTTAAATATACATTATCATTTAAGGTAAGGAGCTTGAATTTTAATTTCGAGCATCTTTATATTTATATATATATATATATATATTTGACACTAAAGGAAAGAATTTTCTTTACAAATGCTCATTTTCGTTTCCTTCAAATCACAAAGTTTGAATAGATAATTTAATCTACAAATCATTCATTTTCAAGCACAAAAACAATTCCAATCAGAAAATTTGTATTCTCTTATATATGCAAATTAATTCAAATGCAAGTCTTCATGACATTTGTGGTGTGTGCACCCAGATTCCAAGTGGCTTACCATTCGATCCAACTAAACAATCTTACTTCAGTCGTGTTCTCATCCTTCAACATATCACCCTGCAACTGCACACACTTGTTGTAAGTGTGAATAAGAAAAAATGTAAATACACTCCTTAATGAAACATCATATCAAGATTCTATAGTAATTAACTAATAAAAGAGCAGAAACTTTGAAAGTGTCTCATTGTCTCCTATCTTTAAAGATTGATTAAGTTATAGGAAGCTCTCAGATTTGATAAGCTCTGTGACTGTTAAAATGCCAATCTAAACAACGGAATGATGTTGGATACAATGATCTAATCCTATATGATAATATCTAAATGATAAAAGAAGCTAATTTAATCTATTGCTGACATGAAAACTATGATGAAAGCTACAGTTGTGGTATGAAATCTAATGCTATTGCTAAAAATGTTTGAGGCTTGATTGCTTGAATGTTTTGATGCTTTCCTGTAGAGTAAGTTTGCATAAAGTTGGGATCCATTCTTTGTTGTACGGGGCTGTATTTATAGATTTCCCGACAACACATTTGCACAGGGGAAACAAACAAAGGCCTGGATTCAATCTGGAGGATTGAAGGGTGAGAGATTGAAAGGCTAGAGCTAATTATGGGAATGGTTCCTCCTGATGAAAACACCAAGCAAGAGGATAGGAAGGATCAGAGGGAGAAGATTGAGAGGATTGAGAGGATTGCCTACAAGATTTCTTGTGAATGTCAGATGCATTAATTTTAGACATATGAAATTTGATTTGATAGGTGAGTAAATAGAGGAATTTATGATTTATGCTTTTATTTAAATATTTTTGATTTATTTAAATTAGCAAAAGGGGAATTAATAATTTAATAAAACAAACTATAGAAGTTGTTTATTAAATTAAAATAGAAGAATTATGATAATTAGACAATAAAGTATTTAACCTTTTGTTTAATTTATTTAAATGATGTGATTAAGATAGAATAAAATAGGGGAAATTGATAATTAAATAAAACAAAGTATTTAATTTTGTTTATTTAATTAAGATGAAATAATAGAAGAATTTAGAAGAATTTAAATGTGAACTATATAAATAAATATTTCTATTTATTCAATAGTAGAGGAATTTAGGGTAATTAATCAAATAAGTCATATTTAATTAATTAGATTCTCTAGACCACTTTTAGGTGTATGCGTTTTGCCCCTCTTTGAAGTGATGTATTTACACATTGCTTCAAAGAAAATTTTGTTGTTGCTACTAGTATCGACGAATTTTTTTTAGTGTGCCCCAGACATGCCCCAGACCTTGATTTTCAATTGATTGATGAATATATGCCCCCTTAGGAGATAAATTAATTATTTTATGATTTTTTTCAATTTTTTGAATGATTTTATTTATCTCCTGATATTTTATGTAGAAATTTTGTCCCTGGATAAATCTCAATTAATCTCTCAATAAAATTAATTAAAAGTTTAAAAATCCCACCATAAACCCACCTTTAATAACCTATAAAAGGTCAAAAGGGTCTTTTTCAAAATATTTGTGCATTTTAACTTTTGAAACTTTGTGAGAGAGATATTTGTGACTTTGAAGCAAGATGTCGATCCCTTACCACACCCACCGGTTCAAATGAGTGCGACGTCATCAGCGCCCGACAGCTTACGGACCTCTGGTTCGTACCCCTAGACCTCCTTGCAATTCATGTTTTTGCCTTTTTTGTTCTTTTTGCATTTTTTTAATTTTTTCTTAGTTTTAGCTCTTCAAGTTTGTGTTGTAACGCTTTTACACTCTAGTGTAGCACTTTTAGGATCTGTTTTAGTGCTTCTAAAAATTAGCGCTTCCATTAGGTTTTTTTAGCGCTTTGATAGGATAGTTTAGCGCTTTGGAAATATTAGCACTAGGATTTGATAGTTTAGCGCTTCAAGCGTTTAAATTAGCACTTTGAGAAGATTAGCGCTATGTTAGGATAAATTAGTGCTTCTAGTGATTAATTTAGCGCTTTAAGCGATTTTTTAGCGATTTGACCTTGTGAAATAGCGCTTTGAGTGATATGGCACTTTGATAAACTGTTCTAGTGCTTTTAACTGATGAAATAATGCTTCTGATCTTTTAGCGCTTTGAATGCTTGTTTTAGCGCATCCAAGTCAGATTTGCAAAATTTGTCAAATTTTAAACTTGATTTGTCGATTCCAATCGTGTCAACCAATTGGTTTGATATGATTTGATGATCTAAATAACCCTGATGATTGATTCTGATGATTGATAGATAAGAATTTTTCTCATGATAGGTGAGGAATAATCTCATTTGTGATGAACCTCATGATAGGCGAGGTTGATTTTGATAAATTGACCTCATGTTAGGGGAAGCACAATTTAGATTGATAATGATGACCTCATGATATGTGAGGTTTGGTGATGTTTTCTCATGAATTTTGATCAAAATTAATACCAAGAGTTGATTAGATTCGATAGTATAATGGCATGTGATATTTGACATAGTGTACTGATTTTGAATATTTCATGATGATAGGAGTCTCTGGATAACCTCCAGATTCGAGTGTTTCCCATGGACATTTGATTTGATTCCATAGTTGACACCAGATGATACACGGATTATTGTTCAATTTGGACTTGCTTCTCTTCTTGAAATGCCCCAGATTAGGATCAATCGAGGTCTTCTCACAACTTTAGCCGAGTGGTGGCACAGTGATCATAACACCTTCCACTAACCCACCAATGAGATGAATATCACCCCAAAGGATGTCTGGAATATTTTGTGGATACCATTTGTTGGAGAGGTTGTTGTGTATGATTCACAGGAGGTGAGCGGGACAGATGCTCTTCTTAGAGTCTTTCAGGATGAGCATATTGTTGGGATGTGGATTCCATGGTGAGAGATGGTGGATTCTTATGCCACCTTACCTTCAGTTCTGGCAAGATTTATTGGAGGGTTCCTTCATCCTGATCGCAGGTCAATGGGACTATCTGTCAGATGGGGCCATGTACTTGAGAGTATGATCATGCATGGGACTAGATATGCTTGGGGGATGTGCATGCTGGCACATCTGTATCATGACTTGCATTCAGCTGTCTATTTGAGAGGGTGGAGCTTATCATCAGGAGCTACCTTGCTCCAGGTTTGGGCATGGGAGCACATTGTTGTCACACGACCAGTGCCTATTCGAGATAGGCCTACTACTAGGCCATATGTTTTCAGATATAGAGGCCGACTTACCCAGTATAAGATGGGTAAGTTGGAGCATTGGAGGCACGTATTGGATGACTTAGAGGTAGTGACCTGGCACCCATATCTGGATTGTGAGCACTGGGATGAGGATGATGCGGAGATGGGATACATGTGTGATTATATGTACTTGATTGGCAGGACCCACTTCATCTTAGAGAGATTCCTACTGTGAAGGGTCTATAGGCAGTATGGTATTGTTCAGTGCATGCCCCAGGGTGTTGCACATTATGCCCGACCTCAGATTGATGTAGTAGATTGGGGGCCATGTTTATCCTATGATGCCTTAGTAGAGGGATACCACACCTTACACCCTTCAGCTTGGGACATACGTTGCGATATTACAGAGGTGCCAGTGACAGAGGAGTATGCGGCTTATCTTGCATTACATTCATGCCCTCGGATCACTATTCCTGATGAGCCAACACCATTACCTGTAGAGGAGGATGTTGCGGTTGTACATGGTCAGCGATGGAGATGAGTGAAGGATGTGGTGGAGGAGAAAGTTGTGGATGCTGAGGTAGAGGATGTGGGTGGAGAGGAGGATGTTGACATTGAGGATGGGAGGGTAGTGGTGAGGATGATGATAGTGGTAGTGAGGACAGTGAGGGGAGCAGCAGTAGTGATGATGAAGATGATGGCGGGGACAGTGGTAGAGGTATTGTGGTAGGCATTACAGGTCCATCCACTAGTGTGCCTTGTAAGAGGCAAGCAGTGGAGATATCTTCTTTGGATCATCAGACATAGATTGCCTCCCTCCAGGTATAAATTCAAACTCTGTAGGGGCAGCTTGTTCAGGCACAGGGTTTACTTGTGCAGACACAGATGCAAATATAGACCCAGGCATAGGCTCATGCATAGGCCCTGACACAAGTACAGGGACAGTTGGCAGTTGCATAGATGCAGATTGCCACACTGACGACAAAGAGGGATAATGTTAGGCAAATTGTAGAATGGTCATAGGCGACTACAGATACTTTATAGCAGATTTTTGATGGTACCAATGTTGGCTATTATATGAGGGAGGTTCTTTGTGTCAGCTGAGAGGCAGAGTTTTATAGGAGTCGCTATCATGATGCAATCCCTTCTGAGCGGAGAGTGAGTTATGTTCCCTCACGATCAAGCAGGACACATACTAGGACTGTTAGTGAGGGTGTGACCCAGCCTCCTCGTAGAGATCCAAGAGGTTTTGGTCCATCTAGTGGTGGTGGAGGTACTAGTCTTGTGATGCCTGCACCATCTGGTAACAGTAGATCCTAGATGCTATTATGATTCTGTGTTGTTTTTGAGACATGATGTATACTTCGATTCAACCACTTTTAATGATATATCTCCCTTATTTCAGACTTCATTGTATACTTGACATTGATGTTTTATATGGTTTACATGATATGCAATAGACTATTATTGATCTATGATGGGCTCTATTATGATTCTATGATGTATGCATTTATTTACCATGTTCTACATGCCATGTGATGATTTACTTGATTCTAGATGATCATGTGATATGCTATGGTTTATGATGGTCTATTTAATGAATGATGTATGGATATATGATGTTGATGTATGGATGCATAATTATTTTATTTTTATATGATGATAATCTTTATACATGAATGTGGATGTAATGATATGATGCAAATCGGATGTATGTTCCTATGTTGAAAAATAGATGATGTATGATATACATTATGAATTGATGGAAATACAATAATATGATGTAATAATAAAATAATGATTAATGAATGGATGTATGATGATCGATGGATGAATAACGTATTTAATGTATTGATAATAAAATGTGAATGGATGATGTGATGACTTGATGTAATGATAATAAAATGTAAATGGAGAATGCAATGATATGATATACGAGAAATAATTAGTGGATGGATGAAAAATGCAATGATATGATTTAGTTTTGAAATTTTATTTTAGAACTTTTATATGATATGATGAATTCAAAATGATTTGATTAAAATATATGAATGATGAATAGAAAATGTTTTCTAATGTGAAAAATGTTGATGCAAATAAATGGTTATGATGATGTTTTTTTTTATGTCAAGTATACTCAACCTTTTATGAGAAATGATAATCATAAATTTGAATTTTTCACAAACTTTTGTAACAAAATACTGTGCAAATGTATAAACTATTTATGAATGTAATCTAAATTTATCATGAAACTACATGCAAAAATTGGCATTTTAATAGTATTTTTGTGCTTTGTATCATCATAGAGCTCTAAAAATGTTGAAAGTGAGTACAAGCATCAAAGGTATATTTTAGACCAATGATGACCTGAGTATTACTCTCATGATTTTTGATATTGCAAGGGAACACAAGCATCTAGGTATAATTGAACCGAGATGACCTGAGCATTTCTTGTGTAAACAGACAGAGATCAATCAGTTTAGTGTGTGAATTCTAAATCTCATCAGTGATACATTTATAGAGCACATCCCACGACAATTCACACATTAAATAATTAATTCACAAACAATAAACAAATGAAAATACCATTCTTCTTCCTAGCTTCTCTATTTCATTACATTATCGACTTACTCCAAAGAAATGATAACAAATAATCGAAAATACAACATATCCAACCTTTACATAAAGTGTTTCAATCATTATTCAGATTAGATCATCCATTTTGATTTTGTGATGTTTTTGTTATTTTTTGAGATTTTGGACCAAACCTAACCTAATGACCTATCTTAGGGGCCTTGGGGGCTAATCAAAGATTAGCCTTGCCTACATTATACACACAAATACCACATAGTTTGACTAACATAGACTCATGTTTTTGACTTTTTAAGATTGAATCTTTTGACCTATTTTTTTTATTTTTTTGCTGTTATATGTGGATGTCCAAAGTGTTTCTGATAGTGATTGATGTTCCATGTTGGTTGTGTTTCGATCATTGTTTTTGTTGTGTTTTTGCTAAGCTCGTTGTTTTATTGCCCCTAGTGATGTGTAGATGTTGCCCTCAAGCTAGGGTGAGACATGACCATTTGCAATGATATGATAATGGATGCACAGTGATGGTGAAAGTAACGACCATGACATGTATCAATAGATGGAAGAGCTGGTTAAATCACAAATAGCGCCTGTTTCCAGGTTTTCACTATATGTTTTTATTGCACTTTTTTTTTCATTTTTTTTTTATTTATTATTATTATTCTATATTTTTATTACTGTTGAGAGGTTCATCAAACAAATCCCCTTTAGGTGTTGTTAGCTGATAAGCGCTTGATCCATAAACTGATATGATGAAAAAGGGACCTGGCCAATTAGGTTCAAAATTCCCTTTCTTTTCTCTGTCTTGCTGATTTCTAGGGTTCTCTTTTAGGACCAAATCACCAACCTGAAAGATTCTAGGTTTTACCCTATGATTGTAGATCCTTGACATTCTATGTTGGTATGTCGTTAGATGATTGACAGCTTGTTGATGACGCCCATCCAACAGTTCTAGTTCTTGAAGTCTAGATACTCTATAGTCCTCATCTGAAATGATTCCCTTTAGTGACACATGGAGTGATGGAATCTCTACCTCTATGGGTAGTATGGCCTTTGATCCATATACCAAGGCATATGGTGTAGGTCCTATTGGTGTTATGATGCTGGTTCTATAGGCCCATAGTGCAGGATTAAGCTGAACATGCCAATCACGTCCAACATCATTAATTATTTTCTTGAGTATTTTCAGAATTATCTTGTTAGAGGCCTCTGCTTGGCCATTTCCCCGAGGATAATACGGTGTTGAGAAACGATGTTGGCTATGAAATTTTTCACACAATTCCTGGACATCCTGGTTTTTAAATGGTCGTCCATTATCAGTGATAATGGACTGAGGTATGCCATACTGACAGATTATGTAGTTCAATATGAAAGATGAGATCTGTTTTCTAATGATAGTTGTGAGAGCAATCGCTTCTATCCATTGTGTAAAGTATTATGTCGTGATTATGAACTTGTGTCCATTGGATGAAGACAAATTTATCTTTCCTACCAAGTCTAATCCCCATTGACAAAAGGGCCATGTTGATGTGAATGGGTGTAATTCTTGAGCTGGTACGTGGATCAGATTACTATGAATCTAACACTTTTGGCACTTCTTGACAAACTGACAAGACTCCTTCTCCATACTTGGCTAGTAATACCCTAAATGGACGAGTTTCTTTGCTAGAGTTATACCACTTGAATGAGTTCCAAAAATACCTTCATGAACCTCACGTAAGGTTTCCTTAGATTCGTTATGTTCTAAACATCGAAGAAGAGTACCATCTAGACCTCGACGATAAAGTATGTCAGGCGGATTGGCGGATGAAGTTGCATTTTTGGTTTCTAGAAATATCAGGAGGAAGGATGTTGTCTTTTAGGTAAGCATAGGTCTTTTCATAGATGGAGGATTCAATGGAATCTAAATGGTATATGGTTTGGGATTTTGAACTATTATAAGAAGGATTAGATACTTGTTCTACCATAAACTCATAATGACCACATTTCTCTGGTAATTGCAAAAGAGAAGCAATTGTCGCCATAACATCTACCGCTTTGTTTTCTGCCCTTGGAATTTTCTCAAATTTGATATTGAAAAAGTATTGTTTGAGATCATCAATCAACTACTTATAGGGCATCAACTTCTCATCTTTCATCTGATATTCATCATTTACCTGATAAATTATTATTTGAGAATCCCCATATACTTGTAACTTTGTGATTTTCCATTCAATTGCCACTTTGATGCCAATGATTAATGCCTCATACTCTACCACATTATTGGTACATGGAAACATTAGTCTATAAGACTTTGGGATGGTGTGTCCTTGGGGTATAATGAACAATGTTCCTGCACCAGATCCTCTTTGTGTATATGATCCATCAAAGTAAAGTATCCATTGTTGTGTTGTTACTGTAAGAATGTCTGCATCAGGAAACTCCATTTTCATAAGACGGCCATCAGTTAAAGGAGCTTCGGCTAATTGTTCAGCGATCACTTGATATTTGATGGATCTTCTTTCCACATACTGAATATCAAACTCACTTAAAATCATGACCCATTTGGCCAGTCTACATGTTAAAGCAACCTTACTAAGTAGATATTTTAATGGGTCGATTTTTGCTATGAGCCTGATTGTGTGAGTCAACATGTAATGCCACAACTTCTGGGTAGCAAATTCCACCGCCAAACAAGATTTCTCAATGAAGGTATAATTTATTTCATAGCCATTCAAAGTTATGTTGATGTAGTAAATGGCTTGTTCCCTTCCTTCATAATCTTCTTGTGCCAATAATGCTCCTAAAGAAATATCCGTTGTTGCAATGTATAGTATTAAAGGTCTTCCTTCTATAGGTGGCATGAGAATAGGTGGCAACATCAAATATTGCTTTATTTGGTTGAAATTTGTTTCACACCCTTGATCCCATTTGAGCACAACATTCTTATGCAATAGATGATTAAATGGGTGACTTTTGTCTGCCAACTGGGAGATAAATATCCTAATTGATTGTAGCCTTCCTTGCAGTGACCTTAGTTGACTGATGTTTCTGGGTGGTGGCATTTCCATTATTGCCTTTACCTTTGCTGGATCTACTTCAATACCTTTTTCTGAGACTATGTATCCTAAGAGTTTTGCTGATGTAACCCCAAAGACACATTTCTTAGGGTTTAGTCTGACATTAAAATTTTCTAGCCTTGTGAAAATTTTGCCTAGGATATCTAGATGTCCTTCTTTGGAATATAACTTAGCTATAATATCATCCACGTAATCCTCCTTAAAGGTATGCATCATATCATGGAAGATAGTGGTCATTGCTCTTTGGCAAGTTGCCCCTGCATTTTTCAACCCGAAGGGCATGACATTCTAACAAAAGGTTCCCCATGGACATGTGAATGCAGTTTTCTCCTGATCTTTTGGTGCTATCTTGATTTGGTTGTAGCTGGAGAAACCATCCATTATTGATAAAACGGCATGCCATGTTGTTAATTCCACAATGATGTCAATATTAGGAAAGGGGAAATCATCCTTAGGGCGTGCCTTATTTAGATCCCTGAAATCTGTACATATCCTGATACTATTATCCAACTTTGATACAGGTACAATATTTGATATCCATTCAGCATAATCAATAGACCTAATGAATCTTGCATCCAATAACTTCTTCAGCTCAACTTTTACCATCAATGTGATGTGGATGCATCTTTCTTAATTTTTGTTTTACAGGTTTGATTCCAGTAGGCAAAGACAAATGATGCATTAAAAGATTTGGGTCTAAACCTGGCATATCGGAGTATGACCAAGCAAAGTTAATGCTTCTTTCTTCAAAGAATTTGATAAATTCAAGTCTTTCTTGTTTTGTCATAGATTCTCCCAGATGTAAAATCTTTTCTTTCTTATGTGCCAATGTTTACAGACTATGTAGGTTCCACCAAAACTGGTGATCTTTCATGATAATGTTCTGGAAGAGTGTCAAATCTCCCTTCTTTCAGTGCCTTAGAGAGGTTTTCACCGTTCGATGCATTCTTTATTTTTCTTTTTTCAAGATCTAACGCTGCCATAGAATGGTTTTCACCATTAGATCCATTATTCCTATTTTTCTTTTTGCAACTGGAAGATTTGACACCCTCCTATCGAACTGCATTGTTATGAGATTTATGGATAGAACTTGTATCAGGTTCATCACAACAAATTAAATTTATGATAGCATCATCATTTGCAAATATGGGTACATTTATAGGTTCAGTGGGTTCCCAGTCAATAAGTTCGGGATGGACTAAGGGCAGGAAGTCATCCGATTGACTTGGGTCAATGGTGGTAAGGGTTCAAACAGTTATTTCATTAGATTTGTCATTAGGGATGTCGAGGCCAATGATGTTACTTTCCTCAAGATTATCTAGTTCACTCGATGTCTAGTCATCCAAACTTGAGTCACCGATAAGTTGTGATTCTAATACAAGTGGTCTAGACCCTGAGCTCTGTCCCTCCTCACGTGTAGGTGCATATTGTTTTATGACATCAATTTGGACATCTATGTAAGATATATCAGAATATAGATCCCATTCATATTCATTAGAATCTGTTTCGGAGCTATCTCTTACTTGAAGGATTCTTTCAACTGCCTTCTTAGTCATTTATTTATTTTCTTCTTCTAAGTAACCCAGTCCTGTCTTATTCTTTGAATAAAGAGTAAGAGGCTGAATGGGTTCTACAATGCCTTCTTTCCTTTTTCCAACAGGTCCCTGTCCTTCATAACCAATTTTTTCTAAAAGAGCCTTTCCTTTGCCATACTTATCTTTCTTGATGTTGATTTTTTTGATGTTGATGTTTCTTCATCTTTGTACAACCAATCAAGGATATATTTGTCTTCTGATTCATCCTCTATAGTACCGGCTTTCACAAATATTTCCTCTAGAATCATGGCAGGTTGTGATCGTTGTTGTTGTATCATTGATGGTTGTCTATATGACTTTGGAGATGGCATCGATTGTGAAAGATTAAGAGACTTCTCAATAGAATATTGTCCCATGCCTTTGTCTGTTAGCTGGAAATTTTCTTAGAATTTATATGATAGAGAATTTAGAGGATCCTTATTGTTTGTTAATGTAGATTCAATAGCACTTGTATCTTTTGATTTATCCTTTTTCTCCACCCACTTGGATGTAATGTTTGGAGGTTTTTCACCATCTGATGAATTTGAAGTGCATGCGTCCCTATTGTGAGGTACAAAGGTTTCTTGAGAAGTTCTGAGTGTGTTACAATGTTGAGGATTGTTATAATCTGCTGATATAGTCACCTCTTTTCCATTAACTGGAAATTTCAAACACTGGTGATAGGTCGAAGGTACTGCTTGCATTTCATGAATACACGAACGTCCTAAGAGTATATTGTAGGTTAACTCTTTTTCTAGTACCTGACATGCTATATTTTTCACCATTGGTCCCACTTGAAAGGGAAACACAATCAGTTCTTTAGAAGATCTCTCTTCTTCATCATAAGCCTTTATTATCATTTTTCTTCGGGCATCAATAGAATTATCTGAATACCCTAGTGCATGGATTAACTTTAAAGTACATATATTTAAACCAGCTCCCCCATCTATTAGGACTCTTTTAACATGATTTTTGTGGATCAAAAATTCAATATGGAGGGTGGTGTTATGTGGATGATTAAGTGACACATCATCCTATTCAGAGAATGATAGATAGTGTGGCGTGGTCAAATGTCCTACCATATCCTGGAATTGACAAACATCTAGGTTGTTGGGTATTGTGGTGGAAACAATTGCTTGTTCTAAAACCTCCTTATGGGATGGTGATAGTTTAAGGAGTTCAAGTATTGATATTTGTGCTGGTATTTTCTGAATTTGGTCAAAAATTTTGTATTGACTTGGAGGTGGAGTGGTGTTTTTAGGTACAAATCCCTTCAAAATTACCTTGGATTGCCCCCTTGTCATTACATTAACCAGTTGATAGTCTTGTCTTTCTCTAATTTTTTAAAAAATTATCTGATTGTTGGATATTTGTATGCTCAGGATTAGATCTAGTGGTACAATGTCATTGGTTTTGTTGTTATCAATGTGATTACTAGTGACAGTATCACTTTCTACTTTGGAAAAACAAAAGATCATGCTATCGTAAACGTGATTGATATTTTTGCCTTTAATGTTTGTAGAAGATGACTCTCCCTTGTCGTAATTTGGTAAAGGGTCTTTAAAGGCTGTATTATCTTTGTTGTTTTGATGTCCCTCTACGTATACCTTTTTTTTGTCAATCAGATCTTGGACTATATATTTTAATTCCATGCAATCATTTGTCTTGTGTCCCTTATTGTTATGGAAATTACAATAATCTTCGTCATTCCACCATGGTGGTTTGAATTTTGGATCCCAAAATCATGCTTCTTGTGTATTGATAAGACCGCTTGCAACAAGTTCCCTCATTGTTGATTCCAGTGTTTGGCCTAATGGTGTGAATCTACGCCGGTTTGATGATTTTTGATATGTTTGTGGTTTTGATTCTCCATTGTTTAGATTATTGTTTTGATTGATATTTGACTTGATGTTTTGGTCACTATTTTGGTTTGTCTTTGTTGTAGAAGCTGTCAAGTTAAAAATTGTCTTTGCATTTTGTAAGTCATTTGTAGTTTCGTTGATCCCAGTATTTCTATTATTTTTCCATAATTTAGGTTTGTCATTGTTGGTATATTGATTTGAGGAGTTGGTGGTGTTTGATTTTTCATTGTAGTGTTTGATCACCCCTCGTTTGACCAAAGCTTCTTTAATTTTAAGGCCATTTTCAATCACTTTTTCAAATGTTGGAGGACATTGTAATTCGAGCCTATAGCTCATTTCATCAGTCAGGTTGTTAATGAATAACTCCATTTTCTCTTCCTCAGGTATGGAGTGAGGATACCTATCAAATAGTCTTTGCCATCGCTGTAAAAAGAACGGGAATGCCTCACCTTTTTTTTGCTTCATGTTATAGAGGTCCTTTATTGTTATGTCATGTTGGATGTTAAATGAATATCGTGATATGAACCTATTGACGAGCTCTTAAAAATTTTCTATTCCTAGTTGTAGTTTGGAAAACCATTCCATATGTTGGTACTCAAAAATGCAGGTTTTAACCTCAAGAGTATGCCAAACTCTTACAACATTCTTGGACAACATACAAGGCCAATTATATAATCAAACCTTCTACTCTTTAGGTTCTGCTAGACCTAGGTGTGTGAACCTACATGAAATATGCAGATTTGGAATGAATTTCCTGCTAAAATAATCTACCCACAATGGCAATCAGCAATGGATAGACAAAAGAATACTACAATTATCTCTACTACACAAATAAAGGTTTTGAATAATTTGTTTGTAATAAATTATTTGCTCTGGGATATGGAAGATCAGTGCCTTCTTTTTACTGGGCAATGGAGTTGAAAATGCTACAAATCACTTATAGATATTCCTCCCTGACCTAATTTAAGTTGTTAAACACTCTATGGGATGAAGTTTTAATGACTAGCATATGGCTTCATCAATTCATGACTGGCATAAATAGTGTTGAAATATTTTCTTACTCAGCTCTCCTTCAACTATCCAAAAGAAATCTCACAAACACTATGATTTACTTAAAGGAAATTTTAACTCTGACTTGCAGACACCAATAAATGAAATCATACAAAGTGAAGAAATGCACATTTGAAGAATTAATATATACTTGACATTTGAATTCAAATGATCGAAAGACTCCAAATTGGAGAGAACTAATCATAGATTTACAATTGTAATACCATCACAATGAAAACCAAAAAGGAATCGATCAAAAAATCATCTCCATTGATCTTGTTTCTGGAAGGTCTGTTACATCATTTTTCACTCCCAATCCCAGAAAAATCTTCCCCTCGTGAAAATTTTTTCTCAAACATTTATACAGCACAACTCAACAGTCATGACCTTTCATTTTTAGTTACAGCCGTTTGAATTTTATGATAGAGATAAAAAATATTTAACTAAAATGCCTTTCGAAAAATTAAATATCTTATTACAATAGTTCAATCTTTGATTTTCCATTAATACCTTTTCCCTCCTTTGATTTTAATTTTATCGACACTTTATACTTGATGTTGCCTTTATCTTTATCTCCCCGTGGTTTTTATTGTTTTACCGCTCTACCGCGAGTTTGACTTTTCCACCCACGGTTGCGCGGTGACTGGCTTTGGCGGTTACCTTCGCTGCTTACCGCACTACTGCGGTCTTCATTTTAGCGGCTACGGTACTGCGGTAACCACTACCCATTCACCACTTTGCTTACTAACCATTCGGTTGACCGTTACCACAGTCACCGCGGTCTCTATTTTAGCGGCTACGGTACCACGGTAACCGCTCACTGACTGTTTGCCTCCAACCGCTAACTGTTCACCGTAGTCACCGCAGTCTCCACTCGAACCTCCTGCTAACCTTTTACCCTTCGTTGACTACCGACTGCCAATGGTTTACCGCGCTACCGTCTCCATAGTCTTCATTGGAGCCCCCCGTGGTATCGCAGTAACCACATTAACTGCTCCCTTCGTCGCTTACAAACTGTCCACCACAGTCACCACGGTCTAGTTGAAGACCGTCAACGGTACCACGGTGGCTTCCCCTCCACTGTCTACCAACCGCTACCGCGGTCTGTGGTTTGACCACGTGCGGTAGCGCGGTAAACACTTTTTGCCTGCTCCTTAGCTGCCACCACCATACCGCGAGCCCATTGTGGGAGGCCGCGGTATTGCGGTGTATGATGCAAAATGAAATATTATAGCACGGGTATAAGGCATATGTTGATTTTGTGAATGGCGGCAAAATGTATTAAAAAAGCACGAGTGATAAAATGAATTTTATATGGAAATGATGGGAAAATGTGAGGGCGAAATAAGGAAACCCTTAGTTTTTCCTATGGATTTTTTTAGGTTCTAATAGTGGCTCCTATTAGGGATGAGTGATTTTACAAATCATTGCAATAATCTAGAGTATCTTTGGTAGAGCAGACCGAGTTAAAAGATATGAAAACTGAAAGCCACGACAGATGGAGGGAATGAATAGATGAATGGCAGGAAATATGGAGCAAATGATCCTAAGCTACTGTACATGGAAAGGAAAGCAATTCCTTCATAATGGGGACTCCTCAAAATGTCCATGTACAAGCAAACCCAAACCCATAAAATTTCCTAAACTACTGTGCATGGAAAAAACATTTAAAGAGGGTCATTAAGAATTGTCCATGCACTGGCAATCCTTGACCCTCTGTTGATCCTCAAGAAAAGAAAAGCTTCAAGAACTGCCCATGTACAGGAAACTCCTGCTCCTCTCCAGACATGTTCTGCAAGAAATATGAATCCTCACCTCCTTTACCAGTTATCACAAAAGGACCCAGCCATAAAGCTTCAAACTTACCATGCTTCCCCTTGTCCTGACACCGAGCATTCCACATCAAAACCAAGTCATCCTTTTCAAACTTTCTCTTCTTGGCCTTTTTATCAAAAAGATACTTCATTTGTGACTGCAACTTCACATTCTGCTTCTGAGCAACTCTTCTCACTCCATCAAGCTCTGCAAGTTGTTCCATTCTTTCCTCCATTGGATCAGAAATATCCAAGTCTTCATGTAAAATAAAATTATATACTGGCAAAAGATTCTGCAATGGCATCCTAGCCTGTGTCCCATATACCAACTCAAATGGAGATTTTTGTGTTTCCCTTTTTACTGTAATTCTATCTGCCCATACAACCAATCTTAACTTCAAATCCCATGCCCTTTTGTTTGTATCCAGCATCTTCCTTACTATCTTCAAAAGATTTTTATTACTTGACTCTGCCTAACCATTGGCTTGTGGATGATATGGGGCAAAATAAGAAATACTAATTCCATATATTTTGCAAAAATATTTAAACTCATCTAATCTAAAACACATTCCATTATCTATGATCAATTTGGCTAGAGTGCCAAACCTAGTCATAACATTCTCCATCAAGAAATTCACTACCACCTTGCTCGCCACTTGCCTAGTTGGAACAACCTCCACCCACTTAGTAAAATAATCAGTGGCCACTAGTATCCATCTGTGCCCTCCACTTGATTTATCTTGTATTTCTCCAATGAAATCAACTCCCCATTGATGAAAAGGTGCTTCTACCTGCAAAGGTATAAGTGGCAATGCTCCTTGATACTTCAGTTTTCTCGAATTTTTTTGGCAAGCCTCACACTTTCTCACATACGCAAAGGAATCATTGAATACCCTAGGCCAATAATAACTAGCCCTAAGAATCTTTTGTGTAGTAGTCTTAGCAGAATAATGGCCTTCACACACCCCTTCATGCATTTCTTTCAAAACATATTTTGCCTGGGATTCATCTAAGCATAACAACAATATACCATCCCTATTTTTCCAGAATAAATCCCCTTTGATAAAAACATATTTAGAAGCCTGTAACTTTAAAGTCCTCCTTTGATTATCATTCAACCCTTCTGGGCACTTCATGTGTTTCAGATAATGCATTACATTTTTATACCATGTAGTATGCTCAATACTTGCTACAATTTCACCCTTACCTTCCACATTGCAGATCTGGTTTGCTTCAATGTTTGTCTATGCCATTAGCCTAGCTAGACCCTATCCTCTTACCAACTTGGTAATCTGAATCTCCATGTTAAATTCTTGAATTTTATTAATCCACCTACATCGCTTCCCTGTCACTTATGTTTGTACCAGGATATCCTTCACAACTGCAGGTGGGACATAAGCAAATACCTTAGCTCCAACAAGGTAAGCTCTAAAAGCCTTTGTTGCTTTGACCAATGCATAGGCCTATTTTTCCATAATGTCATATTTCAATTCTAACCCTTGCAAAGATTTATTGAAAAAAGAAACAGGCTGCTCATAACCTTCATCATTCTTTTGTAACATAACAACAACTATGGTATGGAATGAAGCAAAAGAAAAGATCTGAAAGGGCTTAGTAAAATCAGGGGATTTTAGGATAGGGGCTTCCTTTATGCTTCTTTTTATAGATACAAAGGCATCCATAGCTTCAACAGTCCAATCCAATTTCTCTCCTTTTTTCAACATCTTAGATATAGGTTTAACAATCTTAGCAAAATTGGACACAAACCTCCTAACAAAATTAATTTGGCCAAAGAATGACTGGATTGCTTTGATAGTTTTAGGCATGGGAATTTTATCAATGGCCTCCACCCTTTCAGGATCTATCCTAACCCCATCTTTTGATACAATATGCCCCAAAAGTTTACCCTCTGTAACAGCAAAATGACATTTTTTAGGATTAAGACTTACACCATACTCCAAGGCTTTGATGAAGATCTTCTCTAAATCAGCAACATGATCCTCTGCCCTTTTGGAATAAGTAGTGAGATCATCCTGATATACCACTATTATAGCATTTATCAGATCTACAAATGCCACATCCATGGCTCTTTGAAAGGTATCTCCTGCATTTGTGAGACCAAATGGCATTCTTATATAGATATACGTTCCCCATGGTGTAGTGAATGTTGTCTTGTATTGTTTAGACTCTTTGACTTTGACCTGGTTATAACCAGAAAATCCATCCATCATTGAAAATAGCTCACACCCTGTTACTTTGTGCAATATCACCTCCATGTTTGGAAGAGGATAATTATCTTTTAGGGAAGCCACATTCAAATTTCTGAAATCTACACATAGTCTTATGTCCCCCATTTTTCTTCCTGACTAGGACCAAATTTGAGACCCATGTTGAATGTCTAATGGGTTTTATGATACCTCCATCTCTAAGCTTTGCTAGCTCCTCTTGCATTTTAGGTTCAAGAGTGGGTTTAATAGGCCTTTGCTTCTGTCTAAATGGCTTCGTATCTGGCTTAAGTGGAATCTCTTGCTGAAAAAGATCTTCTCCATATGCCTTCAAATCCTCATAAGACCAAGCAAACACATGCTTGTATTTTCTCAGCAATGTAATCAACATTCTCCTGATGGTTGGGCTTATTTTCTTTCCAATATAAACCCTCTTTGGTGCTAATTTGGTTCCCAAATTTATTTCTTCAATATCCTCTTTCTTAGTTGGTGTCTGCTTTATGAGGGAACGATCACTCCCATCATACACCCTCTCCAATGTCACAAGCCCTTTGGGAAGCTTGTTACTTTTAAGCTACAAAACTTCCTTCCCAAACACAGTCTGTTTCCTGTCCATTTCTTCCAAAAAAGCATTGAAATCAATCTCATGTGCTTCATACTGATCTATACAATGAAGAAACTTCAAAAGGTCAGTATCATCATCAAAAACCTGCCAACTATATATATTGTTGGAGACTACTGGTCTTGTTTTAAACTCAACCTGAGACACTCCTGCCAAAGTCATATCATCCTTCTTCAAGGCTACATTAGCCAAAAAATCAGCCATCAAGTTTTCAGATCTATCTATCCAATCAATTGAAAATGCATCAAATAGTTCCACTATATCCCATACAACATTCCTATATTGTTTCAAACTCTTGTTCTTTGTAGCATATTTTGATCTAATTTGTGACACAACCAATTTAGAATCTCCCAAAACAGACAGCAACTTAATCTTGTGTTTGACAGCCATGTTCAAACCAATCAACAAAGCTTCATACTCAACCACATTATTTGTACATTCAAAAGCCAACAAAAATGAATATTTAAATGTTGTACCTTTAGGTGATATGAAAATTACTCCAGCTCCATTACCTTCTTGACTACAAGCCCCATCAAAGTACATTTTCCACACACCTTGCTGATTTCTAGAAACAAGTCTATCAATTGGGTCAGTACTCACCAGTTCTGGCTGAGATAATTCAACTCTGAAACTCCCCAAATCTACATCACAAAAGCAATTAAGTTGTTCTTGAGGAACACACTCAACAATCTAATTCACCCTTGGTTCTCTACATAATTTCACCTTCTCACCATTATCTGGTATTGCGGCATATGATAAGTCAAATTGCACATTACCTCCAACTGTTGTAGTCCATTGTCTTGACAAAATCATTCCAAACTGAGGAGGTGTATCAATTACAGTTATATCAATGTTATAAGTAGCTTGTGGGTAGGATGCTAATTTTACTTCTACATCTTTCATAATCCACACTACTGGGACAGGCCTACTATCCATAGCATAACATTTACCACCCTCAACATCTATGCACATGCCAAGTTGTTTCATTACCCCCATTGGCATAATATTCATAGAAGCACCTGAATCTATCATGCAATTTCTTACCAACTTACCATTTATAAGTAGAGTAGTGAAAAATGGATCAATTTGTGGTGTGTTCATCAATGCATCATTTAAGCCAATTTTTGAGATTTTTATCTTTCCTTTCTTATCAACAATTGTAGGGTTCTCATTTTGTTCAAAGTTCACAATTTGATTCCTCCCACCAGACATCAATTGAATAACACTCTCCCTGTATTCTTTAATTTTCATCATTTCAAGTAATGGGACAGATATTTTTACCTGGGATAAAGCTTGTACAAAATCAAAAGATACACCTTCAGCTTTTATCATCTTCCTTTGCTCTGCTGATTCACCTTTGTTTTCCTCTTTCTCCCTCTTTGATGTCTAATCCACCTTTTGTTTGTCTTTGGAAAACTCTTTGTTCTCTTCTTTGGGGATATACTTCTATTCTTTTCTATAAGGGTGCTCATCATTTGTCTTTTATGATATTTCATGGGATATCTTCTTATTCTTCAAGAATACTCCTCTTGGAACACCTTCATTTTTATTTATTGTCCTATTCCTTAGCCAATACTTGCCTTTAGCCTGCTTAACTGCTGCAATAGTCAATCTTTTAATTTCTTCATCATTTGGTCTCCTCCTATTTCCCCTATTAGGCTGATATGATGTGGCAGGAGGAGTTTGTTCATCATCACTTTCCCCATAATCAAAAAAACTTTGTTGTTCTGCCATGTGAACATTATATTTCTGATGACCAACATCATATTCATATCCTCCCTCCTCTGAAGATGAATATCCTTGCTCTGTTGAGTGGAGAATATGAGAAGTTAAATAAATGTTATTGTCTTCTTCATTATTGTTTTCTACCATGTCTTTTCCTGGTACTAACTGAGCTACAACACAATGTTCTGAAGAATGTGGCAAGTCACAAACTGAACACCAAGGACTATTATCAACCATGTATGTCCCTCTTTTCTTCAAAGGATCAGGTATCTCTTTATTTTTTTGAGCATCCATCATTGGCTTTCCATTTCTCCAATTCGTATTATAAGGCATATCATGTAGCCTCGACCTCTCATTCCTATATGTGTTCTCTTGCTTAATTGGAGGAGCATATTGGGGAATCCTTGGGTTATCCCTCTTGGCAATCATCCCTACAGCTTTCCTATTGTTTTCAATGGTGAGTGGTATCCTTTGAGCTTCAACCAAATTTCTTGGACCCCTGTTCCTCAGCTCATAACCTGTCTTAGGATCAAAAGCTTTTAAATAAATACTCAAAGTAGTAGGATCAGCCAATTTAGATCCAGGAGGTATCTTATTGTGCAATTTAGAAAACCTTTGGTTGAATTCATAGGCTGACTCATTTTGGTTTTTGTGAATGGTGACCAACTCATACAATGCAAACTTAGGTGCATATTGATTCCCATACTGCTCAAGAAATTGTTCATAAAACACATGAATAGAATTAATAGAAGTTGTTGGTAGACTATTAAACCAATCTTTGGCATCTTCAATTAGTGATATCATAAACAGTCTCATTTGTATATCTTCATACTGCATATCTAAATCTTGCATAAAAGCATTAAAACTCCTTAAATGCTCTTCAGCTGCAGTAGCACTGCTCCCTGTGAATTTTGGGACCAAGCTTCTCCAACTATTATCCATAGGGTATGGGCATATTTGTACTCCAGCCAAGTCAAACTGCCTAATCATGGTTGCATATTGTAGAGGAGGATTTTGGTAGTACTGACACTGGTACAATGGATTGTTATTTGCCACATATTGTTGACCTTGTGGGGTATATGTTGTTGATAAGGAGGTGGCTGAACACCTTGATTTTGTGGTGGAACATTTTGATATCTACCTTGATTCCCTGGCTGATTTTGGTAGGCCTGTGAGGAATTTAATGGGCCTGCATTATTGTTCCCTTGCCTATGAGGTGGCACATACTTTTGCAGATTAGCCATTTGAGTATTGATTTGCACTTTCCTCAATTTTAATTCTTCAAGTTCTCTAATTGCCTAGAGCCTCTGCTCATATTCTATTCTTTCCCTTTCCACTTCTTGTCTCTCATGTTCCAGTCTTGCATTTATTTCATCCCTAGCCATAAGTTCATAATTCTCCTTAGAGGCTGCTTCATAGC
Organism: Sequoiadendron giganteum; assembly: GCA_007115665.2. Lineage (NCBI taxonomy): Eukaryota > Viridiplantae > Streptophyta > Pinopsida > Cupressales > Cupressaceae > Sequoiadendron > Sequoiadendron giganteum. Next base: position 404,144,367 of record CM021101.1, read on the forward strand.
CAAGTCCATCCTGATTTTCTTCAAGAAATGCCATTTTCTGATCATATTCATGTTGTCTTCTTTCTCTTTCGGCTTCACATTCAACCATGAATTCTTCAACCTTCTTAGGATCTGGTTGATAAAAGGGATTCCTCTGTTCCTCAGGAGTACGAGGTTCTTTGGAAGGTTTGCTTTCATTCACCAATGTTCCATAGGAATTGTGTATCTCCAATGATGCTTTTGATGTTTTATTTTTGTCTGATGGTCCTATGTCATCGGTCACCTTTTTAACCTTATCATTCTTCTATGTCCATTTATTTTTGGCATTAGGACCATCACCATCTTTGTACAACGACCTTCTTCCTTGCATTTTGGGAGCAATTGTGATAGTATGAACTCTAGGAAGATTTCTCTTTGATATATATTTCAGTTTATCAGTCTCAATGTATTTGTTCATTCAGAGTCGCCACTCACTTTCCAAAAGTGAGAAAATCTGCAATCCTTTATTCCCAGTGGAGTCCCTTACAACATACTGACTCTATGACAAGGCTCACATTCAGATTATTTCCCCAGCGGAGTCGCCAAACTGTTGGTACTCAAAAATGCAGGTTTTAACCTCAAGAGTATGCCAGACTCTTACAACATTCTTGGACAACATACAAGGCCAATTATATAATCAAACCTTCTACTCTTTAGGTTCTTCTAGACCTAGGTGGGTGAACCTACATGAAATATGCAGATTTGGAATGAATTTCCTGCTAAAATAATCTACCCACAATGGCAATCAGCAATGGATAGACAAAAGAATACTACAATTATCTCTACTACACAAATAAAGGTTTTGAATAATTTGTTTGTAATAAATTCTTTGCTCTGGGATATGGCAGATCAGTGCCTTCTTTCTACTGGGCAATGGAGTTGAAAATGCTACAAATCACTTATAGATATTCCTCCCTGACCTAATTTAAGTTGTTAAACACTCTATGGGATGAAGTTTTAATGACTGGCATATGACTTCATCAATTCATGACTGGCATAAATAGTGTTGAAATATTTTCTTACTCAGCTCTCCTTCAACTATCCAAAAGAAATCTCACAAACACTATGATTTACTTAAAGGAAATTTTAACTCTGACTTGCAGACACCAATAAATGAAATCATACAAAGTGAAGAAATGCACATTTGAAGAATTAAAATATACTTGACATTTGAATTCAAATGATCGAAAGACTCCAAATTGGAGAGAACTAATCAGAAATGTACAATTGTAATACCATCACAACAAAAACTAGAAAGGAATTTGGTCAAAAAATCATCTCCATTGATCTTGTTTCTGGAAGGTCTGTTACATCATTTTTCACTCCCAATCCCAGAAAAATCTTCCCCCCATGACAAATTTTTCTCAAACATTTATATAGCACAACTCAACAGTCATAACCTTTCATTTTTAGTTACAGTCGTTTGAAGTTTATGACAGAGATAAAAAATATTTAACTAAAATGCCTTTCAAAAAATTAAATATCTTATTACAATAGTTCAATCTTTGATTTTCCATTTATACCTTTTCCCACCTTTGATTTTAATTTTATCGGCACTTTATACTTGATGTTGCCTTTATCTTTATCTCCTCGTGGTTTTTATTGTTTTACCGCTCTACCGTGGGTTTGACTTTTCCACCCACGGTTGCACGGTGAGTGGCTTTGGCGGTTACCTTCACTACTTACCGCACCACCGCGGTCTTCATTTAAGTGGCTACGGTACCACGGTAACCACTACCCATTCGCCACTTTGCTTACTAACCATTCGGTTGACCATTACCGCAGTCACCGCAATCTCTATTTTAGCGGCTACGGTACCGCAGTAACCGCTCACTGACTGTTTGCCTCCAACCGCTAACTGTTCACCATAGTCACCGTGGTCTCCACTCGAACCTCCTACTAACCTTTTACCCTTCGTTGACTGCCGACTGCTAATGGTTTACCGCGCTACCGCGGTCTTCATTGGAGCCCCCGCGGTATCGCGGTAACCACATTAACTTCTCCCTTCGTTGCTTACAAACCGTCCACCGCAATCACCACGGTCTAGTCAGAGACCATCAATGGTACCGCGGTGGCTTCCCCTCCACTGTCTACCAACCGCTATCGCGGTCACCGTGGTTTGTGGTTTGACCACGTGCGGTAGCGCGGTAAACACTTTCTGCCTACTCCTTAGCCGCCACCGCCATACCGTGAGCCCATTGTGGGAGGCCATGGTATAGCGGTATATGATGCAAAATGAAATATTATAGCATAGGTATAAGGCATATGTTGATTTTATGAATGGCGGCAAAATGTATTAAAAAAGCACGAGTGATAAAATGAATTCTATATGGAAATGATAGGAAAATGTGAGGGCAAAACGGGGAAACCCTTAGTTTTTCCTATGGATTTTTTTAGGTTCTAACACCATACACTAACCTCCTAATATTCTTGGGAATAACCTCATTAGGTAAGTTTCTTCCTGTGCAAACTCTAAGCTCATGGTTCTGAATTCCCTTACATGGTCGATTGGGTTTGTCTTACCATTATATTTGTCATATTTTCGGAATTCACAGTGTCTAGGGAATGGTATCATATCCATAGTTGGGTCAAAAGGATAAGGACAAATGTCCTATAATGCATACCTTTTCGTGTTTCCCTTTTTTATATCTTGAATTTTTTGTTGCAAGTTTTTTATTTGTTGTGTTAGGGCCACAACTTGATATGTGTTTGGTGTATGTTGTGTGTGTTGTGGTGTTTTAGATTCATTTGCTCTAGGTGTTTTCTTTAATCGATTGACATCGAAATCTTTTGGAAGTTTGGCAACTGATTCAGCTAGCATTAAGAGATATTTTTCCATGTCTTGCTCCAATATATTTTCCATAAATTTATGGAATTTTAGATCCTGTTGGGTTGTTTGTATGTCTTCTATTGTTATTTCGTTCTTGTCATTTTGATGTAAGCTATTCCAAGGATTTTCTTCTACCATGATGTTTGATGTTTGATGTTCTTTTTCTAAGAGTTTTTGTCTTTGTAACCTTGTGAAGATTGGCATACAAGTTTTTGTTTTTCCCACTAAACTTTTGATATTCTATGCTTTGATGAGTGCAATGAATTTTAACAAAGTCAAATAGGATGATATATCCTATTGATAAGACTAGGTTAAAAATTTGATTAATATGCCTCGTTTCATGATAGTAGGATGATAATATCCTGATGGAGAAACTTAGCCTAATAACCAATATTTTGGTTTTATTTGTTTGACACTTTATGGTTTGCAAGATTTGGGTTCTAGTTGAAAAGAATGTTAACTTGTAGGAACCTATCTGTTTCTGGTTTCTAGACACTATCTGTATTGAAAAAAATACCGGTTGATAAAAATTTGAGTTTTAGATGTTAACCAATCTGACAGATATGTTTGGAAGCTCTTTGTTTTATTTTATTTTTGAAATTGCAAAAGCGCTAAAACAGACTATGGAAGCACTATTTTATAAGCGCTAAAATTGTGGAAGTGCTATGATAGTTTTCCAAAGTGTTATTTTGCAGAAGCGCTAAAACAGAGGTCAGAAGTGTTGAAACAAAGGGTGTAAGCGCTACTTTGGATTTAGAAGTGCTAAAACAGACCTCAGAAGTGCTAAGACAAAATGTGGAAGCGCTACTTTGGGTTTCAATGGTTTTGTCTGATTTTTCTACTTGTGAAGAGATTGATTTTCGAGAATTTTGATTTTGGAAAGATATCTCTACTAGTATTTTTTTGATGTTGGATGACAAACCTAATGATTCTAATGTTTTCTCTATTGCAAAAATTGATCGGGCCTGGTGGAGTATTCTATCATTGGTTGTGGGATGTAGGATTGACGAATAGGTTGACTACGATTATGATATTGTGGCAAAGCTCTTCTTTGGAAATAGGCTTGTGAATAAAGAGGCTCTAAGGCATAATCACTAGTATAACCCCTAGCGAAATCGTGAAACCTATGATGAAGCAAGATTTTTCTACTCTAATACAAGAAACATCTTCTTTTTAAAATATTTTTGTAACTAAGTGGTTTCTTCGGTTTCTTGACTCTTCTTTTGAGGGATTTCTTGAAAAAAAATTTGGATTTCCAATCTTTATTCATAAATTTCCCAGTTTGATTTAGTTTTTGGTTTTCAAGATGATCTTTTATCTGAGTTACAATGATTTGAGAACATGGCAAGCAAATTGTAGAACGGTTGTTTTTAAATCTAGAATCTAAACAGATATTGTATGTTCAAGAACCAAGAATGGTCCTTATTGATTTCCATTGGTTTGTTTTAAGAAAGATATACTTTAGACAAAATCACTCTTAAAGTCAAAAAGGTCATCGTTATACTCAACAACCCACATCTTAAAATTGCGTTGACTCACACAATCGTGTCACCCCTTAGAGGGTGCCCATGGTTTTGTCTTTTCCAGGTGTGTACTCAAAGTTGGATTTCTCATACCTTGAGCAAACGGTCCTTGGAAATTATATGGTGAGTGTCTTAGGGGAAATTTCTTCCCTCCCCTTGCACTGTGAATATTACAATGTCTAGTTACTGACTCAGCTGGATACTACACTATGGTTCTTAGATAGGGTTTCCGTGCGGTGCAGAAAATAATAAAATCCATCAAGAGACCTCCCAATCTTTAGAACAAAGATTTTAGGGATGGTTATCTTGCACATTACCATCGATTTGGACTTTCATCAACAACTCACATTTGTTTAGAGTGGCTTGGAATCCTTGGCTTTAGGCGTTCCCACTTAGGTCGTTCCCGTAGGGTGAGTACTTTTTCCCACTATGATAGGCCTTCTAAAGGTTTTAATAAAAGTGTAAAATTGCATGAAAAGGAAAGGGTGAGTTTGGCACTTTGATCACCCAATTAAGGGGAGAGCATAAGCCTATTCACCACACAAGCGGGTGATCCCACAAAGCTGGTTTACAATTTCTGAGAGGAACTGATTTTAACTAAAATCACATATTTTTAGAAAATATAATGATTTAAGCCTTTAAAAGTTCCATTTTAAGGATTCCAATTGAAGATGGTTTGATCAAACCACCTTAGATCAAACCCCCTTAGATAGAACCTCGCTAGTTTTAAACCATACCTATAAATGAGTCTCCTTTACACCTATCAAAATGCTAATAAAAAATCACTTTTGATTTAACTTTTGGGGGATCAAATGAATTTATTTAAAATTTATTTCAAATGATTATGGTAGTCCTCAAAATGAGCTATCCCACAAATATAATTTTAATTTGTTTTGATTTTATTATGTATGTGTTTATTTAGTTTTATTAAACATAGGTTTTTCACCGAAAATCAAGCTCTCTGTTTTGCACATGTGGAAAAATAGCAAATTATCAAAATAATTTTTTTTTAAATATGTTCGTTTTGGGTATTGATGTCCTTGATCCATTAAAAATATATATATATGAATTTTGATACATACATAAAAAGTTATGTTGTATACAGTCCACCTATGTCTAAATTGAAATTGGTTTGACTTCGAAACTCTATTAAGGAAAAAATATTCAATAAAAAACTATGAGACCAAATGAAAGTGCTAGATATCATAGTTAAAAATCTAAATTCGAAAAAATTAGAATTTTATCCTTCATACAAAAAATTTATGTTGTATATGGTGAGCGTCACTTTTTAAAAATGTTGTTTTCTGAAAAAAACCAGTTTTCGTGGGAGATGGAAAAAGAAGTGCAATCTTATTCCAAAAAAATTGCAAAAAATATTTTTTGAATCTACAGACAAAATGTGATGAGACTCTAGTTTGCATCATCTTCAAATTCCTCACGGTTTAGCCGCTATTGGTGCTCGAATGTGAATATTTAGTTAAAAATAATAATTTCAGTGTCCAGTTTGGCCAAAAATTGTAAGCCACTATTGTGGGATCACCCAAGCACAACAAATAATGATTTATTTTAAGCCCAAAAGACAATGTACTAATCTAAGTGAAGATGTTGCTTCACAAAATCAGGCTACTTTATTTAACTAATGCAACAAAATATGATGACTATCCTAGGATTGGTATATTTAAATTAAGTGTCTACCCTAGGATTGATTCTTTTTAGTCCAAAAAGCATAAAATTCTGGCAGCGGTTGCGTCGAATCCAGATAAAATAAAATAAAATATAGAAGCATTAAAACAGAGTTTCGAAGTGCTGAATCAAAGTTCCAAAGCGCTGAAACAGAAATCGGAAGCGCTATAGTTTAGATCAAAAGTGCTATAAAATTTATTAGAAGCACCATAAAATTTCACCGAAGCACTATAGAAATTTTGAGGACAGAGACCAACTGTGTCGTGAACATCTGGCCGATGCGCTGAAACAGGTCGTGGAAGTGCTATAGTTTCCCCTTTAGAAGCACTAAACAATTCTTCAAAAGCACTATATTTTATGTTGAAGCACTGAAACAGAGTTGGAAGCGCTGAAGTTTGCCTCATAATCACTATAGTTTTCATCGAAAGTGCCAGAAAAACTCTCGCTCGTGCTAAAATAAACACGCCAAAATCCTGTAAGATACTTTTCAAAGAAAAATTATGAAAATATGGGGTTATGCCCCACGGTGGGCGCCAAATTGTAAGTGTGATCACATAAGAAACAATGTAAATACACTCCTTAATGAAACATTATATCAAGATTCTACAGTAATTAACTAATAAAAAGAGCAGAAACTTTGAAAGCGTCTCGTTGTCTCTTATCTTTAAAGATTTATTAAGTTACATGAAGCTCTCAAATTTGATAAGCTCTGTGACTATTAAAATTCCAATCTAAAGAACGGATTTATGCTAGATACAATGATCTAATCCTATATGATAATATCTAAATGATAAAAGAAGCTAATTTAATCTATTGTTGACATGAAAACTATGATGAAAGCTACAAACATGGTATGAAATATAATGGTATTGCTAAAAATGCTTGAGGCTTGATTGCTTGAATGCTTTGATGCTTTGATGCTTTCCTGTAGAGTAAGTTTGCATAAAGTTGGGATCCATTCTTTGTTGTACAGGGTTGTATTTATAGATTTCCTAGCAACACATTTGCATAGGGGCAGCAAACAAAGGCCTGGATTCAATCTGGAGGATTGAAAGGTGAGAGATTGAAAGGTTGGAGCTGATTATGGGAATGGTTCCTCCCCATAAAAACACCAAGCAAGAGGATAGGAAGGATCAAAGGGAGAAGATTGAGAGGATTGAGAGGATTGCCTGCAAGCTTTCTCATGAATTCCAGTTGCATTAATTTTGGACATATGAAATTTGATTTGATAGGTGAGTACATAGAGGAATTTATGATTTATGTTTTTATTTAAATTAGCAAAATGGGAATTAATAATTTAATAAAACAAACTATAGAAGTTATTTATTAAATTAAAATAGAAGAATTATGATAATTAAGCCATAAATTATTTAACCTTTTTTTTTAATTTATTTAAATGATGTGATTAAGATAGAATAAAATAGGGGAAATTGATAATTAAATAAAATAAAGTATTTAATTTTGTTTATTTAATTAAGATGAAATAATAGAAGAATTTAAATGTGAACTATATAAATAAATATTTATATTTATTCAATAGTAGAGGAATTTAGGGTAATTAATCAAATAAGTCGTATTTAATTAATTAGATTCTCCAGACCAATTTTAGTTGTATACACTTGCAGTTGCAAATTGATCGGTAATGTTCAATTCTTGATGACATAAAATAATTTTCAAAAATTCACAAAGTCAACATCAATCAACTCCTTTCATTCAATTTTTGAATATTCCAGAATCTCCATTAAATATTTAATTGAATTTCATCAATAATTCAACTTTTTGTATTTAAATAAATATGCAATAAAATTGGGTTATGACACAGATCGACTTTGGGAAAGACTCCACCAACATGCGCTAACCCAAATTCAAAATTGTAATGCTCAAGTGTCAACTCTAACAAAGAAAGGGAGTAAATGAAAGGCTGCAAATAATGTATTGTCAGTGTCTTCACCAAATGCTTATCCAACAAAATATCCATGCAATTGGAAAAGAAAGTAGAAGCTACCTCAAAAAATAGAGCACGGGGGTTGTTTTGAAGCCATTCCCTACCCACAATTATTCTTATAGGCTTCTCAACCTACACACAAAGAATAGTAAAAACCATACCCATCTTTCATCTATCGTATGCATCATAGCTTATTTATTCCCAAAAACATTTGGGTAGCATGACACGCCATGAAGACTCCATAATATCATAGTAAAATTGTGAATAAAGAAGAAGAAATCAAAGCCAAATATATTATAAATGATATGGAGAACATCAAGTTGGTGAAGTATATATAGAACGAAGACATCAATACTCAACACTTGAAAACTTAATTCACCACTTGATTTGATAAATATTATTTCAAAAAAATTGTGTCATGACTTTAAGTGATTTAATAAATGATAAAAATCCAACCATTGATATTTTCAAATTTGTTCTAGCGTTATTCTGAAGGTTTGAATTCACAAGTCTAGTGCTTCAAAAAATTTATTTCGCAATGCAACTACAGCCACCCATCGAACATTCATCGAATGGTTATATTAATTTTCCAATTCATCACAAGACACACATGTTAATGTGATAATATTATTTCGCAAAAATTGAGTCATGAATTTAAGTGATATAATAAGTAATAAAAGGTCAACCATTGATATTTGGAAATAGAATGGTTATAGGGTTATTCCATAGGTTTGAATTCGCAAGTCTAGTGCTTCAAACATTTGCTTCCAGAATGCAACTACATCCATCCATTGAATATTCATCGAACTGCATCGGTTATATTAATTTGTACTGACATTTGACTTCAGACATAACACTTCACTCAATGGCTCTCTTGACACTTCTGATAAGAAATTATAATAAATATGTTGACACTTGTCCCTATTCCAGACACTTTATGAAGGAATTTAGATGTGTGGAAAATTTGTCCCAGAATAGAACAATATATAGCATTTGATATTTTTTCCACCCATGCTATGATTTTTTATTGGCATACCAGTTTATTTCGCTAATGAATTTTTTATTGATTTGAAATTATGTTTAATTCACCAATGTTTTTTTTTATTGGTTTGAAAATAGGTTTAATTTACCAAAGAAAATATTTTTTTGGTTTGAAAACGGGTTTTAATCGCCAACAATTTTTTTGTTTTGTTTCGAAAACAGGTTTAATTCACCCACATAAATATTTTATTTTTTTTCAAAATAGGTTTAATTCAACAATGAAAATATTTTATTGGTTTGAAATTAGGTTTTAATCGCCAATGAAAATATTTTATTGGTTTGAAATTAGGTTTTAATCGCCAATGAAAATATTTTACTGGTTTAAAAAATATTATAATTCGCCAGGATTTTCTAGACTTCTAGCAAGTACAAAAGATTCACCATTTGAGATTTTTTTGTCTTAAAAAAAAAATTCCAATAAAATTAATATTTTTTAGGAAGTATACAATTTTTTCCAGGTTTTTACACCTTCTCTGAGGGGGGTTCTTAAATTTATCCCTAGAACCATGGATATGATAGTGTCAGGTCATGAGTGATGGGCCTATTATTTTAAAGTCTCCAAACAATGTATAGTGAAGGAGGAAACAACCATTACAAGTTCATAGACATGGAAAAAGTATTTGAAACCCATAGAGCTATATACAATTAAGTGTTATGTATTGGATAATAATGAAGATCCATAGGTATGACAGTTAGATAAAATATTACAAAGTGATTAATACAACACTTCCTAATGTCTAATGTATGACAGTGTTGAGAGAATAAGGCAATGGTTTATGAGTTCACAGTGGAAAACTTCAAGATTTGTAGAATATGATAAAGATTTTGTTGCTCAATGATCAGTGGACAACATTGTGGTATTTTATCCATGACAACACCTTCAATCTATGCATGATGACAACTTAAGTGTGATAGTCATGAAAGGACAGATATATGTATGTCAGTCATTATAGAACTATCACTATGTGTGACAGTGTGAGAGAGAGGAGAAGATGGTGTATGGACAAGAGACAAAGGGCAGGGTATAGAAATAATCCAAGATATTACATTATAGTGACTAGAAGGTAGTGTTAAGTAACTACTGAGTGACCTTGGTTTCAAAGGACTGTATGATAATTTTTATAATTTGTAAGATTAGATGATAGTGAAACAAAAAGGGAAATACCAAATATGATTGTCCAAAAAAGATAGTCCACAGTCTAAGAAAAGGTACAAGGATACCAATGATGGATAGTTTGGTAGCAAGAGGCAAAAACAAAAACCATTTTGGAAGATATCAATGATTTGAAGTAGATGAAAAAACCATGCATTACAAACACAAATGAAGAGAGGAAGAACTTTAGGTACTACTTTGGTTTTAAATAACTTCAAGGGAACCAACCCTCTCTAAAGTTTGGTATCCATCATCCAATCCCACACTCAAGGAGATCATCCCATGTTCATGAGGTGGTTGGGTGATTTTATCAACTCAACAAGGGTGACACTTTTGTGACAACAATTTTTGGCACACTCAGTGGGACTAAAAATTAGTTTTCAATTCAATGCATCTCTATTACATTATTGTTTTGGTATGTGTATTAGTGTTTTTAGCCTTCAAGAGGTGTCACATACATACCTGATGACTCTAGAGCTCTGGTTTTGAAGGAATCAATGAAAAAGTGAATGAGAAGGATACAAACTAGAGGGAGTTCAAAACCATTCTCTTACTTTCAGATCTCTCCACCTAGAAGAAGAAGTAGAGAAAACATAAGGAGTGCAAGACCATCAATGAGAGTAATTTTTACACCCCCTACTAGTAGGCCTTTTTCACATGTATTTATAAATCAGACTCCTTTGGTTTTTATGGTTGCACCTAGAAACCAACTATTTGTGTCATTTAATGGAGGTAGTCCACTCAACTTGCAGCAACATGATGACATCCCTATGGCTACATTAAAAAGTCTTCCACTCTTTAATGGAGAAAATAAAACTACTCCCATAGAACATATCAAAGATGTGTCTTTACTATGTGAACTCCACAATATTATAGTTGAGAATTTTGCTATCAGACTACTAGTTGCCTCATTAAGGGGTAAAACATTACAATGGTTCAACGGCTTGGTGGTGAATTTCATAACCACTAGGGATTAGTTGGGTGATGTTTTGTGTAGACAATATGAAGATAAATCATATGACCTTTCACTGGTAGAAAAACCAACCACCATATAAAGAACTCCACATGAGCATATGATGGACTTCAACTTTCATTTCCAAAAGAAATGGGATAGGATTCCTCAAATGGTAAGGTATTTAGTTGATTATGCTTTCTTCTATTTTCTAAGAGCTTTAAATAGTGACATTTCAGTGATGATTTAATCAATGGGAGGAAGGACACTTCCTCATGCTTATGACATTGCAATAAGGTCAGAGAATAGCCTCATGCAAGCTAGAAAAGTAGCACCAAGGCCTCCAATGCTAATTTTCCCTAACATCCAACCACCTAAACCCTTTAAAATACCCCCCATTAACATTGTACCATTTGAAATCAACAAGTTATTGTCCTAAGAAAAGACCATGCCAACCCAATCTCTTAAACTCCAAGAGATAAAGGGTCTCTTGTAAACTTTTGGGAATGAATTAGTCAATCAAGTAAGAGACAAAAAATCAAAATATTAGACCTTACCAAGCCCCTTGTCAAGTTTTTCATCATCCCAATTAGCCCAATAGATTCCCTTACCATGCTAATAACCAAGGTCAAAGGCAAGCACTCAATGCTACGCCTTTCCAAGCCTACAATCCCAATATTGCTATTAATTCAAAAGAGTTGATCCCTATTAAAAATAATTTGTCTCAAGACTACAAATGGTTTTTTCCTTGAAATTAGCCCCATAACTAGGCCACATGTTCTTGAATAGTGTCATAAATCAAGCCTTAATAGTGCAAAACACCCCAAATTTGCAGCCAACCACTTCACTAGAGGTACATATACAACAACAAGGTGAGTCTCAACGTGAAGTAACACTTATGAATTGGAAAAGAGGGGAATTTTGTAGTATGAATCAATCATACTCTCCTATCGCAGTAAACACTAGGGGCAAGAAAAGGGTTGTGGAGCTGGGACAACCAAATAATAAGGTGGTACAAAAGGCTCCTCAAATAATTCAAACAAGTTTTGGTCCATCTATGGCAAGTAATATGCATGTTCTTCAAAGAGATCAAGTTGTAGTAGCTAAGGAACAACTTGTGAATCACTCACAATCAACACCCTTACAAGTGGATACTATTGTCCAAAAGGGCCAACATAAAGTAAATTCAATGTCTTTTAACGTTATTGAACATATGAAGAAGGCTAACGTTAACATTTCTATGTTGGATTCTTTGTCATTACCAAGAAAAAAAGACCTCTTGCAAGCTACCTTGTCTAATATGAGCATGTCAAATGAGCATCCTAAAGAGAAAACTAGGGTAGTACTTGCAAAAAACACCAAAAAAATGAGTGACCAACAAGTTAAAGAGGTTAAACCACCCCCTTTCTATGTTTCTTTGATTATAGGATACCATCTTTTCCATAATTTCATGATTGAATCAGGTGCTATTAGCTCAGTTATGCCAAAGCAAATATTTGACAAGTTAGGATTAGAATACCAACCCCTCTCCAAAGGAGTAGTACAACTACATGGAACAACCATCAACACAATTGAATTCATCAAAGGGTTGAGCCTCACACTACATGCATGTCATAATTTCTCTATTCTCCAAGATATCCATGTGATTAACTTGCCTCCATATTTTGTTGTGTTCCTCTCAGGAGACTTCACAACAAAGATAGGTGGTTACTTGTCATCTAATGGTCACACATGTTTTTTAGGAAAAAGTGATAGTAAAATCAAAATCCATTACCAAAGACCATGTTGAGCCTTATGTCCCTAGTGCTATCAATGCAAATTGTACTATCTTTACCATGAGACATGCCTAGCTGTCTAAGGCACTTATGAAAAAACAAGACACATACCTGATATACTTTTAGATGAATGGGCACCTGAAAACAATGATGATTCTTCATAAGAATAGCTAGAAGAAAGAGGCTTTGGAGTGTACATGATCCATGAGAAAGATCCTATTATACCAAACCTCATGAAAGATCAAGAATAGTAGCAAGAAGAGAAACTCAATGAGTGTTAGAAGTTACATTTTTATGACTCGAGGAGTAAAAATGGTGCTAGGGGTGGTGAAATTCTTACATCTCCTCAAGGAAATCAATACTATGCTACTTTTAACTTTTTTCTTTAGTTGTACCAACAATGCAACTCAGTATGTAACACTAATTCATGGGTTAGAATGGGAAAGAAAGAAGAAAATCAGTTGTTTGCAAGTCTACGGGGATAGAAAATTAATTGTCAATCAAGTAAGAGGTCTCCATGTCACCAAGAATTATTTTTTAGTCATATAAGCATACGGTATGGGAAATTATTGATTATTTTCATGATTTTAACTTGTTGTCCATACCTAGAAATCAGAACAAGAATGCAGGTAGTTTGCCTGCCATAGGTGCACAATACGATGTTCCAAGTGAAATCACAAGAGGTAAATCACAAAACTGCATCAAGATAGTTTTTAGGCCTTATATACGTGAAAATAATGTTTATTGACAAGCCTTTGATAGTGATGAGAAAATTTTGAGCTTCTTGGTTGAAGAAGTCGATTTTCTTAGTTAATAACCAAGAGAAGCTACAACAACAATACATTGATCAGATTATATAGTATAGGTCCAACAAGCTACCTAAAGGATTGGTCACCTTGGAATTTGTTTAATGATGATGAACAAGCAAGAAAGGAGAAAACTAACATCATTGTGAAGCAAGAACACTATGAAAATATTGAAATTTTCAAGGGTAAACTGCTCAAGATTGACAAGGTATGCACTAACAATGTTGATATTTTTTCTTGGGAATATCATGATTTGAAGCACTTTGACCCAAAACTAGCACAACACACCATTCAGCTTGAACCAAATGCCAAACCAGTAAGACAAAAACAAAGACCTCTAAATCCAAAGATAGAACACCTAATGAAGAAGGATTTGAATAAATTATTAGAGGGTAGTAGTATCATCTTCCCCATTAAGCACACATCTTGGGTTTCAAATCTTGTCTTTGTTAAGAAAAAGAGTGGGGAAATTAGACTATGTGGATTTTAGAGACTTGAATAGAGCCTCATTGAAGGACCACTACTCGCTTCCATCTATGGAGAAAATCTTACAAATTGTTTTAGGTTTAGAGAGAATTTCCTTGCTAGATGGTTTTTCTGGTTACAACCAAGTCTTAGTGAAGGAAGAAGACCAATTCAAAGCAGCCTTCACTACAAAATGGGGAACCATGGATTACAAGAAGATGCCTTTTGGATTTTCCAATGTTGGGGAAACATTTCAAAGAGCCATGGACATGGATTTTAAAGGTCTTATGCATAAAATAGTGTTGTTTTATTTTGATGATATCACTATTTTTTCTAAAAAATCTAATGAACATTTCAGTCACTTGAGGAAAGTGTTTGACAAGTGTAGAGATTTTGGCATATCCTCAATCCTAAAAAGTGTGTTTTTATTGTTCATGAGGGTAAGTTACTTTTTCATATGGTGTCAAAGCATGGTGTGACCATTGATCTTGAAAGGGTGAGTGCCATTTTGGCCTTGCCTCTACCCGACCATAAAAAAGGTTTGTAAAGTTTCCTTGGAAGAATAAATTTTGTTAGGAGATTTATACTTGATGTTTCTAATCTTTTAAAGCCCCTAACATCTGTGTTGAAGAAAAATATACCTTTCAATTGATCAATAGGGGGGAAGGATAGTTTTGAAAGAATCAAAGAGGCTTTAGTAGCAACACCAACACTTGTAAATCCTAATTTTTCTAAATATTTCATTGTATATGCTTATGGAAACGTTGATATCATTTCAACTATGCTAGTACAAAAAAATGAAGAATATTTGGAGAAGCCAATATCCTTTTTCATTCAAGGCTTGGAAGGATACAAGAAAAGGTATAGTTTTGTTGAAAAAACATGTTTTAGTTGTTATTAGAAGTCTAAAAAAGTTTAGACATCCGATTTCAAACAAAAATGTGTATCTAATGGTTT
Source organism: Sequoiadendron giganteum (assembly GCA_007115665.2). Classification (NCBI taxonomy): domain Eukaryota; kingdom Viridiplantae; phylum Streptophyta; class Pinopsida; order Cupressales; family Cupressaceae; genus Sequoiadendron; species Sequoiadendron giganteum. Next base: position 404,159,515 of record CM021101.1, read on the forward strand.
CTCACCCAAGTGTGAAGTATTTCTTATTGTCTAATGATTTAAGTGAAAAGAGAGTTGGTTGGATCACCAGGGTCATGTAATATGATGTAGAAATCAAGGCAACAAGTTGGTAAGAGGAAAAGGCTTGTGTGAACAACTAGCTGGTGATATAGAAGATAACAAGTAGGAGATTAAGGAAGTTATCCTAGCTATACAAGAAGACTCCCAAATAGCTACACACTTCTCCTCTAAGTTGGGTGGAATAAATGACTCATTTTATCCAAACAAGTGAGTGCCCACAAGGAATGGATAGGGCCAAAAGAAGTATTTTAGGCTGCAATCTATTCCATATTCACTCTTGAGTGGCATACTTTTTAAGAAAGATTACAATGGTATATTACTTACCTATGTATTGACACTAACCAAACTAAGAAAGTTTTACAAGAGTTTCATGATGGAGCTTCTAGTGGACACTTTACATCTAGAAAAACAACACTAAAAATAATTAAGGTAGGTTATTATTGGCCTAGTTTATTCAAAGATGCACATGAATGGGTAAGGAAATATAAGAAGAGTGCTTTCTTTTCAAGTAAAGAAAAATTAGTGGCCCTTCTTTTGCAAACTATTCAAGTTGAGTAGCCTTTTATGAGGTGGGGAGTTCATTTTATAGGAGCAATAAATCCTCCTTCTAGTGTTGGTCACAAGTAGATACTAACAAATACTAACTATTTCACTAGATGGACTGAAGCTATAATTTTGATGGAAGCTAGTGAAAGTGTTGTTCTCAACGTATATGAGGACTTGATGACAAGGTTTGGTGTTCCAAACTCCATTATATCTGATAATTTCTTAGATTTTTTGGGGACAAAGATAAGTGATTGGGCTATCAATAATGGTATCTACTTGAATACCTCATCAAACTACTACTCTCAAGGCAATGGCTTGGATGAGTCAACAAACAAGAACTTAATAAAGATCATCAAAAGGACCATGGAAAAAAACCAAAGGACTTGGCATACCAAGTTAAAATTTTCCCTATGGGTAGATAGAATCACTCCTAAAAGATCCATTGGAAACTCTCCCAACATGCTAGTGTATGGAAAGGAAGCAAGGCTAACATCGTCACTTCAGCTTCCAGCTCTTGATTTGGTCAATCAACTAAAAATGTTTGAAGAAGAAGACTCGGTGATAAGTAGGTATGCACAACTGATAGGTTGGAAGAAACCAGAGACAAGGAAATGAAGACAATGGAATTACATCAAAATTAGGTAAAGAGGTCATTTGATAAGAAATATGTTAAATAGGAAAATTGAGAGGGGGGGTGAATCAGTTTTCATAGAATTAAACTTTCAATTCAATCACCAAAACTAATACTTAATACTGCTTAAATGATTAATCATCAAATGCCAATGCAAAAACATAAACACAATAACACTAAATTTATGTGGAAAACCCAATAAGGGAAAAAACCATGATGAGGATTAACTCACACTATAGAGAATATCAAAATCAATTACAAGAGGATCACTACCTGTGAAATAAGGCTCACTGCCAAAACAAGGACTCACTGCCCAACAAGGATAACATTCTGGAGGGCTCACTGCCACATAGATACATAAAAGACAAAGAAGACTTGTTACAGAGAGACTACAATCTAAATGTATCAAATGATTCCACCACAATCACTCGTAGACATGCATGAATGATAGAGTTCACCTTCTGCTCACTACATCTCAAAACTTAGCATTTAAGCTTCGCATTGATCTGCTACACTCACATCACACACACTCACTAGATAGCATCAATGTCACATCTATCTGCTCTTTTTCTTTTCTCTTAACACTCTTCTTCGCTCTTGTATATCCTTCACCACTAACTCATCTCGTATTTATACCATCTTCAAATTTGAAACATCCAAATTCGGCTATCAAAATTCAAATTCAAATTAGGTCGGCGCTAAAACATCCTAGGGTGGAATTAGAATGAGGGTGACCCAAACACACGCTTCATAGGGACCCAAATAGATTCAACATGCTTCATCAACTTCAAAGGTAGTATTTCACACAAGGTCGGCCAAACTAGTGTAAAACACAGAATAATTAGGCATGAACTTTCCAGATACTAAATTTATCTTCAATACAATCAAAACAACTCAAATCTAGAACTGCAAGTCATAATACTTCATCAAAGAGAAATATGGATCAACAAAATTTCTCCTGGACCTCAACCAGAAACATAGAAAACCACAGTTCACAACTGATGAACATAACTTGCACTATACAGTGAATCGACAACTAAAAATCTAGATATAACATCTTCCAACAACCATGAAAAACATATCTGAACAACACAAACATAAGAGCAAAACCTGAAGCAACCACTAAACACCTGCAACATATCTTCATTATAATTTTCTCAATATCCTTGACATATATAGCCAACAACAACCAGTTGATAACCAGTTGATCAATTGACATCAATGACAACACCTTCAATCTTTCCATTATTGCAACAATCTCCCCCTTTGTCATTGATGGCAACACACGATGTGAAAAACCATCAAAGACACCATACTAGCTTTGAATACACTTCTCAAGATTTTTTATTTTTGTTTCTCCCCCTTAGTAGATAATCTTTTATATTCATTTTTTTTTCTTCACATGCTTCCTCTCATTTTTTACATGCTTCCTCTCCCCCTTTGACATCAATGGTAAAGGTAAAAGATATTTTACATTGATTTCTCCTTTGACATGAAAAATAGAATACTCACAATGACAACACCTAATACTACATGCTCCCCCTAAGAGGTAGCCACCAAAACATTAGTCTAGAAGAAAGATAGATCCATAGATCCACCAGACTGATGCATATCCATATGCATCTAGTTCAATAAAGGAGGGGAAATAACCCCTAACTTCTCCTGAAGATACTCAAAAGTATCTTTAGGAAGAGCCTTCATGAAAATATGAGCAATCTAGTCCTTCATCAGAATATACTCAAGCTTTACTTCATTCTCCATGACCTTTTCTCTCAAAAAATGATACCTGATAGATATATGCTTCATCCTCAAGTGCATCACAGGATTCTTTGAAATATTAATTGCACTTGTATAATCATAAAAAATAGAAATAGGATCATCATATACCACTATGATATCTTTCAATGTTTGTTTCATCCATAGAACTTGTGTACAACAAGATGCAACAACAATATACTCAACTTCAACAGTAGACAAGGAGACTGAATCTTGGTTTTTGCTCAACCATGCCACCAATCTGCATCCAAGAAAGAATGCACCACCACTTGTACTCTTTCTGTCATCTACACATCTAGCACAATTTTCATTTGTATAAGCACTAAGTGTTAAGTCGGTATCTTTAGGATACCATAATCCATAATCCAGAGTGCCATTCAAATATCTAAATATTATTTTAACAACAACATGTGTTTCCTTAGGATATTCTTGAAATCTAGCCACAAGACAGACAACATGCATAATATTCGGTCTAGTAGCAGTCAAATATAATAGTCCACCAATCATAGATCTATACTTTCTCTGATCAACCTTAGGTGAATCATCATCTTTACCCAATTTGAAAATAGTCACCATAGGAGTACTTACCAGTTTTGAACCATCTATCCCAAATTTCTTCAACATCTCTTTCACATATTTAGACTATGAAATAAAAATTCCTTTCTCTATTTGATTAATCTGTAGCCCAAGAAAGAAATTCATCGCTCCAAACATAGACATTTCAAATTCTTTCTACATCTCTTTCATAAAAATCTTGCACATATTTTCATTTCCTCCAAAGATAATGCCATCAACATACACAACTACAATCAGAATTTTGTCATTTTCAATCTTAAAATATAGATTACTATCTACCGTACCTTTGTTAAAACCTTTTTGAATCAAGTAATTGTCTAGCCTCACATACCAAGCTCTAGGAGCTTGCTTCAGTCCATATAAAAATTTCTTCAATCTGCACACCATGTCTGGTTGATCTATCAACTAAAATATGTCTGGTTGTTCCATGTAGACCTCTTCTTCTAGCTCACCATTCAAAAATTTTGACTTGACATCCATTTGATAGACCTTAAAGTCTTTATGAGCATAAAATGCTAAGAACATCCTTATAGCTTCCATTCTTGCTACTGAAGAATTTGTTTCCTAAAAATCTATACCTTCTAATTGTGAGTAACCTTTACACAAAAGCCTTGCTTTCTTTCTAACAACTTCTCCATTCTCATTCAGCTTATTTCTGAATACCCACTTCGATCCAATAATGTTTTTATCTGTCAGTCTTGAGACCAATTCCCAAGTTTGATTCTTCTCAATCTGCATAAGTTCTTCTTTCATGGATTCCATCCAATGTTCATCTTTAAAAGCTTCACTTACAATCTTCAATTCACCTTTTGCCTTGTCACCAATAATCTAACTTTCTGAATGATTCTTCTATAAATATATAGGTATCTTAGGGGACACCACCGAAGCTTCTTCTTCTCTTTCATTTTGTTCATCCTACTTCTCTAGCTCATCCTTTTTATGTTCTTCCATAGTTTCTTCTATTCTTGCACAATCATGTTCATCAGATACATATCCATCAATGTCAATAGAATTCTTCATCGTTTCGTCAACCTTGACATTTGCACTCTCTATAATTTTTCTTAGTCTTTTATTGAAACATTTGTAGGCCTTTCTTTTAGTGGAATATCCAAGAAAAATTCCTTCATCACTTCTTGCATCAAACTTTCCCAAGGTTTCTTCATCTCTTCTGATATAACATTTGCTTCCGAATACCTTTAAATACTTAACAATAGGAATTCTTCCATGTCATAGCTCATAGGGAGTCTTTGTACTATTTTCTCTTGCTTTAACTTGATTGAATACATAAACAGTAGTGTGAATAGCTTCTTTCTAGTAGACTTCCAATAAACCATCCTTAGTGGTCATTGATCTAGCAGCTTCTTGAACTGTTCTATTTTTCCTTTCAACTACTCCATTCTGCTGAGGAGTTCTCGGAGTAGATAACTGTCTCTTTATTCCATGCACTTTGAAAAACATATTCAACTCATGGGAGGTGAATTCTCCACCTCTATCAGACCTTAAGCATTTTATCTTCAAGTTTACTTCATTTTCAACCATAGCTTTGAATGTCTTGAATCTATATAATGCATCTGATTTCTCTCTAGGAAATGCAACTCATGTATATCTATAATAATCATTAATTAAAAGCATAAATTACCTTCCACCAAGTAGACTTCTCACTCCTGTAGGACCACAAAGATATGTATGAACTAAATCCAATAGTCCAGTAGTAGACTATTCCTTTGATCTGTAATGATTTCTTTCTTGCTTTCCAAACTAAAAATTCTTGCAAATAACATTAATAGGATTTGTAATTCTTGGTAAATATCTCAAGGCCTAAACAACACTAATCCTTTCCAAGTTATCAAAATTCATGTGACGCATTCTATGATGCCATAACCAACTGTCATTAATCTATGTCATAAAGCATCGTCCATTAGCACCTTTAAGTTGATAGATATTTCCTTCAGATTTCTTTCCTACAACAATCAATGTTTCAGATCCTTTCTGAATCTCACATCTCTCATCCTTAAACACAAGATCATATCCCTTAATGTACATCTTACCAACACTCAAAATATTATTCCTTAAACCCTTAACATAGTAGACATCATCAGTATGAAGCTTTCCATCAAAACTTACTGAACCTATTCCATAAATTTTAGCACTAGTATCATCTCCAAACATAACCAAGCCTCCATCATATTTTTCAAGCTTAACAAACTTACTTTTATCACCAGTCATGTGATGTGAACAACCATTATCAACTACCCAATAATTCTTCTCTTGTTTAGCATGTAGGGAAAAGATAACCGTACCTTCATTTTTCTCCTTCTTAGGAGGGCTTTCCTTTACCTATTTTTCAGAATTAGTAGAAGTAGGTTCATCCTTAATCGCCAAGCACAAGCATTCATTTTCATCAGGATCTTCATATTTTGAATCCTCATCAGATATACTAGCATTCTCATTCACATAATAATCTATGTTAATCTTCTTTCCTTTCTTTTCTTTCTCATACCTAAATGTTTATTTCTTTTAGCTCTTTCCAAAAACTTTGCAACATAATGACCTATTTCTCCACAACTAAATCATTTAAAGGGAAACTTACTTTCATACTTTTCAAAGCCTTTCCTCATCCTTCTTACAAAGTTAGCTTCTATCTCATCAAAGTTTTTTTTCATCTAGATCTTCAACTTTTGTAGCCTTAAAAGCAGTCTCTGATTTGCATCCATTCCTTAGATCCGGCTTCCTCATCTCATAAGATGTCAAAAATCCCAACAACACATCTTTAGTACAAGTCTTATAATCTATATTTTTCTCAATAGCACACATCTTCTCACTGTAAGCATCAGGTAGAGTTCTAAGAATCTTCTTTACAATCCTGGTTCCATCTATAGTAGCACCAAGTCCTTGCATTCGACCACTATCTCATCCAATCTTTGTACATAAGCTTTAACATTCTCATCTTCAAACATATGTAGAAGCTCAAACTGTGTCTCCAAATTCTACAATTTCGCCTCTTTGACTCTTTCATCACCATCATGCACTCTTTCCAAACCATCCCAGACTTCCTTAGCAGTTTGAAAATTTTGAACCTTAACAACGCAGAATATACCAGCTTATTCTTCAAAAGGTACTTCACCTTATTGTTTCCTTCATGTGCTTTGATCTCATCAGGCGTACTTAGAACATTAGCAAGAGGAGTGTAAGGATTATTGTAAGATTTCTCCCCATCATATCCGCAATACTCCAGATATTCTTCCATCAATACTTTCTAGATAGCATAATTAGTTCCATCGAACCTCGGATAATCATAAACTATTTTTCCATCCATCCTGTACATTCCTCGAGTGGTTAATATCTTCACCAAGGAACCAAGCTCTGATACCAATTTTTGAATAGGACAACTAAGAGGGGGTGAATCAGTTGCCACATAATTAAACTTTCAATTCAATCACTAGAACTAATACTTAATACTACTTAAATGATTAATCATCAAATATCTTGGTGCAGAAACATAAACATAATAACATCAGATTTACATGGAAAACCCAATAAGGAAAAAAACCATGGTGAGGATTAACTCACACTATAGAGAATACCAAAACCGATTATAAGAGGCTCACTGCCTACGAAAATAAGGCTCACTACCAAAACAAGGACTCACTGTCTGGAATAGGACTCAGTGTCCAACAGGGATAACAACTCAGAGGGCTCATTTCCACAAAGATGCAAAGAAAACAAAGAAGACTTGTTACAAAGAGACTAAAATCTCAATGCAACAAAGGATTCCACCATAATCACTCACAGACATGCATGAATGATAGAGTTCACCTTCTACTCACTGCATCTAGAAACTCAACATTTAAGCTTTGCACTGATCTGCCACACTCGCATCACACATACTCATTGGATAACATCAATGTTACATCTATCTACTCTTTTTATTTTCACTTAACACTCTTCTTTGCTCTTGTATATCCTTCACCACTAACTCATCCCATATTTATACAATCTTCAACTTTGAAACATATCCAAAGTTGACTATCCAAATTCAAATTCAAATTAGGTCAGTGCCAAAACATCCTAGGGTAAAATTAGAATGAGGGCGACCCAAACACATGCTTTATAGGGACCCAAATAGATCTAAGATGCTTCATCAACTTCAAAGGTAGTATTTCACACAAGGTCGTCCAAACTGGTGTAAAACACATATAACAATTAAGCATGACCTTTCCAGATACCAAAGTTATCTTCAATACAATTAAAACAACTCAACTCTAGAACCGTAAGTCTTAAGACTTCATCAAAGAGAAATCTAGACCAACAACATTTTTCCTGGACCTCAACCAGAAACATAGAAAACCACAGTTCACAACTAATGAACATAACTTGCACTGTACAATGAATCAACAACTAAAAATCTAGATATAGCATCTTCCAACAATCATGAACAACATATTTGAACCGCACAAACATAAGAAGAAATACAGAGCAAAACCTGGAGCAACCACTGAACACCTGCAACATATCTTCATTACAATTTTCTCAATATCCTCGACATATATAGCCAACAACAACTGATTGATCAGTTGAAATCAATGACAAAACCTTCAATCTTTCCATTCTTGCAACAAAATCAACACCTAGAGTGTTCAAAGAAGGGGATGTAGTCCTCAAATGGGATGAGCTTAAGAGCAGACCTGAAAAACACATAAAATTTGATACTTTTTGGAGTGAAAATTAAGGTAATATCTGAGTGTAAACAACACAATTTTTTCCAAGTTTCTAAGTTGGATGGAGAAGAAATACCAATCCCAGTCAATGGTATTTACCTCAAACTTTGTTTTCGAGGAATGATCAGTCCTTTGTACATATTAGGATAGTTTTCCTTTCTTGTTAATAAGTGTTGTTGCACAAGGTTTTAGGTGTCTTACCTCTTAGTGATGATGCATAATTTTCTTTTCCATTAGGGGACTACAACTTTTTAGTTTTATTTAGGTGTGTAATGAACTCTTTTAAGGTATTATAGTTGCTATCCAAGTCTAGTTTTGAGTTTGTTATAGGTCTCATTTACTCTTATGCCCAATGGATTGAATAAGGCAGCTGGTCTAAGTTTTAGTAGGCAAAAAAATTGCAAATGTCGCCAAAAGTGTTAGTTGATTTTAATCCTTAAGACTAAAATAGCCCCAAGTGTAAAAAGGTCTTAAATCAAAATGTAAGTAATACTTGGGTGCCAAAATTTAAAAAGGGGAAAAGGTTTTCTTTGTGTCAAATTCTTCTTGTTGGTTTTTTATGTTGAAAGTTTTCTCTTGAGGTTAGGGCATGTATCTTAAGAATTTTTAGGGTTTATGGTATGTTGTGTTTGCTTTGAAGGAGGCCCCCATGTTGGAGTGAGAGAGCTAGTAGCTCCTAGAAGCAAGGGGATGTTGCAAAGAACATCCAAAGGGGTATGATACATAGCATGAAAAGTTAGAGAAGTTTCAGGAGCCTATTCACACCTTGTCCACATGATCTAGATTCTATAATACCCAACTGCTAAATGGTATGCATTATATTCCTTATGAAGTATATGTTTTTCCCTTTAAAAAAGAGGTATGTTGAGTCATGAATATCATATTTTGTAACCTGTTATGTGGGACTAGTGGAACACATAATAATCTCCAAACACCTTAGACCTTTGAACAAGTCTAGTAATAGGGTAAGCATGAGAATAGGACAAAATTTGGTTTTATAAAGGTAAAAGAGATGTATTTTGTGAGTCATTAATAGTATGCAAAATTCTTTGGGAAATGGTGCAATATTTACTGAAAGTGGGTTTTCAAAAAAGGTGATCACATTGATCACATAAGGAGTTTGGTAATAGATTTTGGACAGGACACTAGAATGACACACACAAAAAATAGTCAAGTTATGATAATAGTAAAAGGATTTTATTGATAAGTAAGAACAAATTTGCAAAGTTAAAGGCTAAGTCTCATATCATGGAAGATAATACATAGATTTCATTCACAGTGTGAGATTGATGACAAAGATACAAAGGATTCTTCGACATCACTAATCATGATAGTATCATGTATATTCAATTTATGAAGAGATGATAGTTTTGCAAGGGTTTTGATAGGGTTTGAAGAGTATGGGAACAATTTTCAATGAGCAGAGGTAAAGTGGACAACATTTACTTGGTAACAGTCTTCTTGAAACTCCATTCAATCACAAAGATGGCATAAAGGATACTCTTGTAAGGATTTAAAAAACTTTGAATGCCTCAAAGAAATTATCAAAAGAAGATTATATGGATCTTAAGTAGGAAGATTTCAAAGTAAAATTCCTATCATGATTGTATTGAAGTGCCCAGTCATATGATATCCTATAGGTCAATGACAAACCCTAGGTAGGTTTGAGGCAAAGAGTCCACAAAGTTTTGAATAGTAGGTAGAAGTATATGAAGCCTTTGCACATGAACACACAAAACCTATTACTTGTGCATGACAAGAAAATCAATGAAGAATCATGGATATGATAGTGTCAGGTCATGAGTGATGGGCCTATCATTTTAAATTCTTCAAACATTGTACAATGAAGGAGGAAACAACTACTACAAGTTCATAGACATAGAAAAAGTATTTGAAATCCATAGAGCTATTTATATTGAAGTGTCATGTATTGGATAACAATGAAGAACCATGGGTATGATAGTGAGATACAATATTACAAATTTATTAAGACAACACTTCCTAGTGTCTAATACATGATAGCACTAGCATAACAGGTGTTGGCACAATAATGGGTTACATTTTATGGGACATCCTGACTTTTGCTGAAATCACATATTTTTAGAAAACATAATGATTTAAGCCTTGAAAGGTTCCATTTAAAGGATTTTAATTGAAGAGGGTTTGATCAAACCCCCTTAGATCAAACCCCTTGGATAGAACCCTTCTAGTTTTAAACAATACCTATAATGGAGTCTCCTCTACACCTATCAAAATGCTGATAAAAACCAACTTTTGATTTACCTTTTGGGGGATCAAATGAATTCATTTAAAATTTATGTTTTGTAAGTATGTAACTTCCTTATTATCAGCTTCCCAAAAAGTATAATTTTAAATATTTAATTTGATTATTATATTTATTTTTTATTTCATGTGAATGTAGGTTTTTCACCGAAAATCAAGCTCTTTGTTCTACACATGTGGAAAAATAGCAGATTACCAAAAAAAATCTAAAAAATATATATGCTCTTGGTATTGATGTCCTTGATGCAACAAAAAAAATTGAATTTTGATACAATACAAAAAGAAATTATGCGCTTTATAATACACCTATGTCAAAATTGTAATTGGTTTGACTTCAAAACTTAATTAAGAAAAAAAAATTAATAAAACACTATGAAACCAAATGCATGTAAATTCAACAAAATTAGAATTTTATCATTCATAGAGAAAAAATTATGTGCTTTATAGTACACATCACTCTTTAAAAAATATGTTTACTATTTAAAACTAGTTATCGAAGGAGATGGAAAAAGAAAAGCAATTTGATTTCAATTTTTTTTTTAAATATATTTAGAATCTATAGAAAAAATGTCAAAATCCACTAGTCTGCATCATCTTTAAATTCCTCACCGTTTAGCATCTATAGGTGTCAAAAAGTGAATATTTAGTTCAAAATGTTCATTTCAATGTCAAGTTTGGCCAAAAAGTGTAACCCACTATTGTCACATAAGCAAGTGTTGAGAGAATAAGGCAATGGTTTATGAGTCTACAATGGTATATTTCAAAAAGATGTGTAGAATATGATAAAGATTTCATTGCTCAATGATCAATGGGCAACATTGTGGTATTTTCTCCATGACAATACATTCAATCTATGCATGATGACAACTTAAGTGTGATAGTCTGAAAGGGTAGAGATGCGTATGACAACTATGGTAGAACTATCACTATGTGTGATAGTATAAAAGAGAGGAGAAGATGGTGTATGCCAAGAGACAAAGGGAAAGGTATAGAAAGAATACAAGAAATTACAATATAGTGACTAGAAGGTAGTGTTAAGTAGCTATTGAGTGACCTTGGTTTCAAAGGACTATCTTATAACTTTTATAATTTGTAAGATTATATTCAATAGTAAAACAAAAAGGGAAAGACCAAAGATTATTGTACAAAAAATATAGGCCATAGTCCAAGAAAAGGGACAAAAATACCAATGATGGACAGTTTGGTAGCAAGAGGTAAAGACAGACCATTTTGGAAGATATTAATGATTTGAAGGAGAAGAATAAACCATGCATTACAAACAAGGATGGAGAGATGAAGAACTTTGGGTACTACTTTGGTTTTAAAGCACTTCAAGGGAACCAACCCTCTCTGGAGGTTGATCTTCATCATCTGGGCCCACACTCAGGGAGATCATCCCTTGTTTAATGAGGTGGTTGAGTGATTTTATCAACTTAGCAAGGGTGTACACATCTGTGATAATAGTTACATAGGTCAGTCATGGAGATTTCTTGTTCAATGTTATATGAGAAATTACTAATGAATTTTTTTCCAATTCTTGAAAGATTTGGATCCCATGTGATAAATTAGAGAACTATTCAATTTATTGTCCTTCTAAACTTTGGAGAAAGAGATCCATTAAGTATGCTACAATGTAAGAAAACTCTAGGAAAGCTATGTAACATTCTTATATATGTTCATGTGAATCTTGTATTCCCTTATATTTGTTGAATTTAGGAATTTCAAAGTTGTGAGGAAAGGTATAGTTATTATGAAATCTTTGGATCTATTGTTCCAAGCCATTGGTAGGTGTGATGGTAGTCATTTTATTAGTAGATTGAATGGTGAAATTTGATGGAATAGATTATTGGTGTTGTGGATTATTAGATGAATTGAATAAAATGTTGTGATTTTGAGGGACATATGTGTTTGTAGGTATAGTGAATGTATAATATTTATAGTTGTGTGGAATGTGTGTGTTCATATGTGTGGTGAATGTGAAATATTGAGAATATTTTGGGATGCATGTGTTCATAGGGATAGATGATTTGGAATTTTGTGAATGGCTTGGGATGTATGTGTTCGTGGGTATGTTGGATGTGGAAGATTGTGAAATATTATGATATATGTGTTTGTACCTATGTTGGATGTAGGGAATTGTGAATGATTTTGGATGTATGTGTTTGTAGTTTTGTTGGATGTGGAAGATTATGAATGACTTGTGATGTATGTGTTTGTAGATATGTTGGATTTGGAATATTGATAAGTGTTTGGGATGTGTGATGAAGTTTGTTGGTTAATCATGGGGATGGATGTAGTGATATTACTAGATGGGATGGTTCCTTGATAGAGTGGATTGACATATTATTTAGTAAAATTTATTGATTTGGTGTTAATTGAAGGTATAGAAGGTTGGTTTGAAGTAATTGACATGAAAATTTAAGGTATGGATACATTAACTGATTGTGATATTGGTATGTTTATGGTTGGTATTTTGGATGGATTTTTTCCCTCTAAGGCATGTTATGGAGTAATGTTCATAGGGGCTTGTTCCCTAAGTATGACAATGTCAAAATCTGAAAGTAGCTTGGAACCCTCTTAGGCTAGCATAATAAAATATCTTTTTGGATCTAAGTCAAGAAGGCTATCAATGACCTTAATTACATCAAAGTCTTGTTGCATCTCTTATAGTTTTGTTGCTGATAATTCATAAGCATCTTGTTTGTTGTCCTATATAACAACCCTTAAAGAGGATGATCTTGGTGTTTGGTAAGCATTTGGGGTGAATATATGAGAAGGCATGTGAAAATCATGTTTAACTTAGATTGTTTAGACTCCATGAGTTTCATATGTTGAGATCTCTTGATAGGCATAAAAATTTAAATACCTTGGTAAATTATGTGTGAGATGGAGGTGAATGATTGGTATGGATGTGAGGGTTTTGGACTTCCTCAAGATATGACTTCGACTTGGACAAAGATATAATGATTTTAGATTATTATTATTAATCTTTTTGATTGATAAAAGGATGGTGTTGAGTAAGACATTAGAAGACCTATTGTCCTCATTTTTTATGGCGTTCACTCAAAAACCATTTGTTTGAAATGATGTAATGAGTCTTCCTCAAGCATTTGCCATGTAAAAATCATGTTTTTGATCAAATTGTAAGCCTAAATATTTCATCACTAACAATCTGAGTTGTATCATTTTCAAACTGATTCAACTTTATTTGTGTCAAAACCAAATTCTCATGTCAAGTTCAATGAAGTAGTTTATTTTCCCGATTCAAGATCAGGTAAAATCATGAAAATTGGTGAAATTCACAAAAATAATTAGATTTGAAAATCGGTATGAGCTGGTGCAAATTCCTTTAATGGGAATTTTCTTGGGGTATTTTGAGCAATGTGGCCAGTGTTTGAATCATGGAACCTCATGCATTGTGAGCTATTAATGCTTCTATTTTTTCATGTGTGAAATTACTGAAATTATTAAATTTGTGTTTTTAGAAGACCTGGACAAATATAACTCATTGAGTTTCATTGTATCTAGATATTGTGGTAATTTTTTTGCCAAAAATATAAAGTTGGTCCAAAGTTATTGCAAATTTTCCATCAATGAGCTTGCAAATTATAGGGTTTTCAAGATTATGCATCTAGTTTTCTGCATTTTTTTGAATTAAAATATTTCAAATCACGGAATATTGCTTGGTCAATTTATGATTGTGGAGTAGTTGTGAAGAATGGTGGCACAATATGAAGTTCTCAATGTTCAAGTTTTAATAATTACTTATTTTGATAAAATAAGCAATTAATGGAGAATGAAGATTAAGTGGGAAAATAAAATGAATAAAAATAAGTTGTGAAAATCACAACTTAAAATTATAAGAAAAAAATGGGGTTGTGAATTTTCATAACCCACTACAAGACAAATATTGGGTTGTGAAAATTCATAATACCCAAAATTGAATTGTGAAAATTTACAACCCATGTCAACCCAAATTCTTAATTTAGAAAATTGGATTGTGAAAATTCACAACCCAATTTCGGTTAATTTCCCCAAATAGAGATATAAATAGAGCAAAGCAACATATTGCATGCGAATGGAACTATAGTGTTGAAAACATTATTTTATGTGCCGCCATCAAAGTAAATTAAACACATAGTTTGTAGTGCTTAAAAATGTTATTCACAGGTATCCAACAAAGCGCAAAAGGGCTACTACCAAAAACCTTCAAGCAATGTAATTGAATTCTCTTCTTGTTTTCTCTGCTCATGCCAAAATGGATGCACGCTATGAATTTTGCTGAAGATTATATCCAACATCAACTCCTTGATATAAAGCTTCAAATAGCTAAAACCTCAAGCAATCAAATATGGGTCTTTGACAACTGGGCTTAAGTGTCACACACTAAGCTCTGACTGGTCGATGTTTTTTTCCATTTTCCCTTTCCATTTATGTTGGGCTTATGATGTGTTTGTCCTGTCATCCTCACAAATGCACTATTGCCCATCCATGCATTCCATAACTACACAATATGGCTAAAACGTCAACTCACTTGACAGAAAAAAACAATTATTATTTTTAATCATGTACGATAATGCATGTGAGGATATTTTGCAGTTGCTGAATTTATTTTGATTTTTATATTTGTAATATGATTTGATTCAAATATATAAATGAGAACAACTGTTATGATTTTCTTTAGAATGGATAAAAGGAGTGGAACGGATATTTAATTAAATTTTATTTGTAGATTCTGGGTAAGATTTCTCATTAAAATTTAATTTGAACTTTTTCTCTTATGAATTTGATTGGGGATTAATAATGTTTTTATTAATAAATTTACTACAGACTTTTATTACGCCGAAGGCGTGTTCTTATATGAACTTTCAAAGTTCATTTTGTCCTTCAAGGAATATAAACGCACTAGAGGGCATGGTTGACAGTTCGTTCCTCTCCAATCGTTGATTGCAAATGAGATGAGATTTTAATTGGTCTGTTCACATCACATCACTGTAAGTATTTCATCTGATCAATCATGCCCCTTCACATCACATAGCCGTGATTGAAGGAACAGCAACTGGAATGGAATTGATTCTATCGCCTAACTCACAGCGACCTTGTGGTACTCAGGAGACATCTGACAATCATAAATTTAGGGGCAACAAATTACCCAGGCGCATACTTGTTGAAGATACACCATCAACATGACCTAGCTAGTCGTTTCTGTCGATCAGACCTCAACCCGTCAAGAAGGCCGAAAGGAACATGAGTAGGAGCAATCCGCAAATGAAATCCACACAGCAAAAATTCCATGATTGGCCATTCACAAGGTGTGTTTTGTTTGCCATCCTTCATTTTGCAGCTTCCCCAATCCACGCAACCTTCATTTGTCCTCAACGGCTCTTCACTCTGCAACGGCTTCATTCGGGCATTTGATTCGGACTTCCCTTCATGTGGCTTGCATGCCAACTTCCTCAACACCTCTAACAACTCTTTGACTTGTTATTTCATTATAGTCTTTAGTAGTAGTTTGCATTATTGGTTAGCATTTAAGTTAATAAAATTTTATCAATGCAACCATACCCAGCCCAAGCTGGTTTCTATTTTATTTGTTTGTTTCATATTCTAAATGATGCCAATACAATGAGGGTATGCAATTTTTCCCAATTTACCTAGCTAAATGGATTCGATGTTTCAAGGATGCACAAAGCTGATACTTCTCATTTTACAGGAACACAAAATTGATTACTTATGTCTTCTCCTTCTGATTTCAAGATGTGTCATTACTCATTAAATTTTTCTTGGTTTTCATGGATTGCAGCAATTTATTGAAGGAAGTTGAATCACAATGGAGCTAATTCAAATAAAGATTAAAGGTAGAGGGTTTTTTTCCACTGTCCATCGAGGTGGAAATTTAGTATATTAAACTCCATATCACAAGGCAATGATTAATCAATTTTCAAATTCATGGCTCCACTTTGAATAAATTCAACCTCACCAATTTAGTACATTAACCTTACACCCTGCTAGGAAACCAGTTGTGACCATGGACACACACAAATATATGCCTCTTTGGTTTGGAACTTGATATGTTATGATTATATTCTCCTTTTTGCGCGGTCCTTTTTCAAAAATATGGGTTTTTCAATTATAAAATATTTTTTATTCAACACTTTGCATTTGGATATGTATTCTGTTTTTGCAAATGGAAAAAAGAAGGAAAGAAGAAAATATTATAGTTTTGTTATGTAAATGAGTATAGCAGAGAAATTTATGAAAAACATGTTTAATTGTCAATCAAGAAAATAAGGTACTCACATATTTATTTGAGATTTTAAGCTTTCATGGTTATTGAAAATAGATTTTTGAAAACAAATGCCCTACCGGGCTGTGTATATTTTTCTACTCCTTATTATATTTTTATAAGGTAGGGAAGTTTGTTAATGTTCAAAGGCATTTTGAAAGTATTTCCCCATCTAATCTGAGTAGAGCTAGCTTGAATACTTAAATATATTGAGAATGATAATTTCCTATTACACTTAGGCTACATAGAAAAGTATTTTACATGATTGGCAAAGATTGGGCTTCATAGAAAAGTATGGTACATGATTGACAAATATTTGTGTGATTTTCTTTGTACTCAATCTTATTTGAGCTTACTTGACTAAATTTATATAGCAGAAACTTTAAAGCATATGTTCAAGCGGGTTATTTACGACGATATTTATCAGCTTCAATCAGAGGACATAGAGAGGAAGATAGGGGTGTATATGGAGATGGAGACAAAGATACAGATTAATATATAGAGTGGGAGAGAGGGGGAGATGGAAGAAGAGGGAGAGGAAGAAATAGAGAGAGATATCTCTTTATATTGGTGTCTCCCTCTTTATATTATCTCTCAATTTCTCTTCCTCTCCCATATTTCTCTCTATATTTGTCTCCCCTTCTATCTTTGTGACAATAAAGTACTTTTAATGAAATTCAGTTAAAGTGTTAACAAATTTTTAGGCATTAGAGATTTTGGAGGCATCTTTGGTTTCCACAACTGTATTAAACAACATTTTCGAAGCCGATTTTTCTGTGCCAGGCAAGGTAAAATTTACTTAGCATTTCTTAATTAGAGGGAGATCATCACTTCCGTTCTTGATTGTTGCACCTGATTATTATTCAGTTTGAGATTTATTGCTACAGTCTAGCGACTGTTATTTATAGTTTGTTTCTATGATGATATATCGCTTTTAATATGCTCAATTTTGTGTATGTTTCACTGGTATTATCTAATTGATATTGAAGTAACTGGTGGAAAATGTTGTGAGATCTTAATTGGTACGCTACACTGTTCCAAAGCTCCCATTTTGGCATAGTCAGAGAGGATGGTAAGGAAGGTTGTGAAATTTTGCTTTACACCTGCCAATTGCATTTGCTTAAAAGTTTGTAAAGCCATTTCAACAAATCCATTTTCTACATATCCTGCAGTAATTGAAAAAAAAAATTCAAAATTTTCCATAATTGAGCGGCAGACTACGAGTTGTTCCCTTTGTGCTTCAATTGTAGCCTCCCTTCTATTTGTGATCCATATGACATTTAACCCAATGCTAGTTTAGCCAGATGTTGAGTGCTCACCTCCCTGTTCTCTCAACTTGAGTTGCAAAGGATTGAAACAACGTCGAATGGTGAAAGTGAAGGCCCCGATTATTAACCCAACAAGCATCTTGTTTTTACTGCTTCCATCACCTCCACAACTCTTCGGCATACCCATTGCACACCAAGGTGCCATTGCTAGTATAATATTTGACAAAAATCTGTATAATAAAAGGTAGTTAGTATTGAAGATAAAAATAAAATATACTGTATATATTATCATTATAAAAAATGTGTTATCATGAAACTGTATTAAATTAGGTAACTATAGGTATCATTTTTAAATTGAACTTTTGAAATTAATAATTTATAATTGGTATTTTAAGTAATATAAATTATTTTATATAAAAAATTGAGATTATTATAAGTAAAATAATTATATTATTATCAAGCAAGGTTACCCCAATAATACTTATTTAAGATCTATAAATATATTATAGATAAGTGACAAAAATATGTTAAAATAAAGTCTTGAAATTGTAGTTTTAATTTAATAAATATACTTAATTTAGCTAATAGGTATCAAAGATTTTATCAATTATATATCAAATATTTATAATGATTTGAAACTACAAATATATTACCTATGAAATATGCATAATTTATTAAATCTCACTCAATTGAGTATGGATATATAATTACCTAAATTAGGTCACATTATAGATTATATACTAGCACTTGCACCAGGGGGAGGTGCAAGGAATACGTCGACAGTATTATATAGTTTACCTGGAATTTATGGCCTGCTTCTCCTATTAGTATTCAGATATGTTTGAAGGGATTATTGAGCCTTTTTGTGCAGGAGATTTTCATGAAATTTATACACTTGCAACTAGTCTCCTAATCGAGATAGAAAAAATTAACATAGTCATGATCCAATACATTTATGCTTTTATAACCTTCCATTCATAATTATATAGTGTTGATGCAATATGAACTGTGACTTAGTATGAATCACCAACAAATTACAAACATAAAACATAGTTTCTTATTAATACTGCCTTCTTCAACTACATAGAAATGCAAAATAGAAAATTGCAAAAACCTTCTTAAGTCAAAAGCCCCTAATGTATTGATTCAAGAAACAAATTACAAATATAAAACATAATTTCTTGTTAATAATGCCTTCTTCAACTACAATTATTGATTCAACTGACTTCTCTGTGAATTTTTGAAGCCTGTAGGACCACTTATCACACATCATCACCTCCTTATCTTGTGCCTTTTCTAATCTCTTTCATGCTTTTTCCAACAAAGCAATCTCCAACATATAATCTTCATTCTCTCGATGCCATGCCTCCAAATAGTAGCAAACAATAAATTTTGTGGGGTCCATACAAGAGCAGACTCTTTCTGAGGCACACTCAAGCAAGTTTGAACATCCAATAGGTTTATTCAAACAAGTCTCGATGCCATTCAATGCCAATGCAGCAGATTTCAATGCCACTTTGAATTCCTTTCTCACATCCAAATAAAAAGCAATAGAAATTTTAATAGCCCATCAAATTTGGAAAGGTTTGAAACAATCTTCAACAAGCTCATAACACCTTTTGAAAGGTTTGCAATGCCTCATTCAACATATGCATACCTCAAAGTAGATTTCAACATAATTCAGCATGCCATTGCTCACATCTAGACAAATATAAAAGCAACAATCATGCTCAATAACATTACACTTTTTTTTTTAATAATGTCTTAAAGATTTCACTTTCCATCACACAAAATCATTTATGTATGTCAACTATTGACACTTTTTTAAAAATTTGAATGAAGCACAGGGATCGATTGTTTTCAAGAACTAACCAGGTGCAATCGCAATTATTGTTCATGAATTATATATAAACCTCTAGTAATTGCATATTAAAAATATATATAATACTTTAAATAGTTTATATGCTCACCACATCCATGCTTGTTTGTCATGGATAAAGTTGATTCATTCTCATTCTAAAATTTGGGTCCTTGACTTCTATGCTCACTACTAAATGATGCATTTCAAAACTGATAGCAAATGTGTTATTTCCTTTCACCAATTTCACTTCTCTAAATAATTCCACTTTCTTACTATCTATTCCAGAGAGTTCCTTTTAATTTATGTTATCTTCGTTTACTCCATGTTTCTTCATAGCAAAGAACTCCGATAATTTCCAAAGGGATCCCTTTAGTCTCTGAAACCTTGAGATATGTGAAAACTCAAGAGACCAGACTCATGACAGCAAAATTCTAAAAACCACTGGGGCTCCCAAAAAATTGTTAAGTGCAGGGAAAGATAATGTTACAGTTGTGGTGCAAAGGAACATTGTTAGTCCACAAATTCCCAGGTATACTCCTCTAACATTTGTTGGAAATTTTTCATAACATACAATATTTGGTATTGCACCAAATGCCATATTGAAGAAACTCGAAAATGCCATTATACATCTAATTAAGACAAGTGACTAAACAATAGTTACTAGATGAATCACTTTCGTCAAACTCATTATCAGCATTGTAAAAAATAATATTGCAGTAGTGTATAGAAGTATTGCCCTACAACCATAAAATTGGTTTTGATTTCAAAACAAGCAATTAAAGAAACAAAAATGAACTAGTTTCAACTTTAGACAACCCAATTTTCCCTCGCTTTCGTATTGTCTTTTCAATGCCAAAGTTAATCTATATATAGATTATGATATTAATATATTTATAATATATAGGTTAATCATATATTTATTAATATATGATTATAGTATTAATATATAGATACATGACATATATTATTACATTATATTATTATAATATATTTACCACATTATTGTGTCATAATAATTATAATTATTCTCTATTATAATAATATATTATAGGTAAATATATTATCTATAATATACATTTATACATTATGATTACAATAATTATATTACGATATATATATGATTATGTTTAAGTTATATATTTGATTTATTTACATTATTAATCATATTATAATTTGATATCAGATATATAGATAATTTATAATATAATGGATGATATAATGTAAATAATATTATAATATAATATTTTATATGTTAATAAAATAGATTTATTTATTAGGTAAAATCTACGATATCTATTAGGTAAATTAAGTATATTTATTAAATAAAAAATTTCTTTATTTTAACATATTTTTTTAATTATTTATAATATATTTATAGATCTTAAATAAATGTTATTAGGATACTTTGTTTGATAATGATATAATTATTTTACTTATAATAATCTCAATTCTTTACATAAAATAATTTATATTACTTATAATATCAATTATAAATTATTAATTTCAAAAGATCAACTTGAAAATGATACCTGTAATTATCTAATTTAATATAGTTGCATGATAATATATTTTTTAAAATTTATTAATAAAAATATTATGAATCCCCAATCAAATATATAAGAACAAAAGTTCAAATTTAAAACCTTATCCAAAATCTATAAATAAAAATTAATTAAACATTCGTTCACTCCTTTTATCCATTCCTAAGAAAATCATAACAACTGTTCTTATTAATATATTGATTCAAATCAGATTAAAAAGATAAAAATAAAAATAAATTCGGCAACCAAACTTGCAAAATATATTCGCATCGTACATAATTAAAAATAATAATTGATGTTTTTTGTCAAGTGAGTTAATGTTTTAGTCGTATTGTACAGTTAGGAAATGCATGCCGCATGGGAAAGCATTTGTAAGGGTGGCAAGACGGCAAACATATCTAACCTCAAGGGAAAACAGAAATGGAAAAAGGCATTGACCGGTCAGAGCTTAGTGTGTGATACTTGAGCCCAGCTGTCTTTGACAGACACATGTAAACTATTGGACAACATGCAATAATGAAATTTCATCTCATGAAATACCATGATTGCAGAATAGGCACAATAGAATGGGGTTTTTAGTCAGATGTTGTATTTGCAAATGCCTTGGTAGACAATAAAAAATTTGTGAAGCATTCAATAGCATGCCTCAGCTTGTGCCAAACTCCAACTGCATCCTCCGAGTTTGCGCAAAAGGGTAAGTTGTTTGACAAAATGCCTCAAAGAAATTCCTAAAGGCTAAAAGAGAGGTTACCTCATGAAATACTGTGAAGCCAGGATATATGCACCAAATATTTTTATTAAAAAGTTTTTAGAAACTCCAAAGCCCGCACCATAAAGTCATGCCATACAAGGACTTGCAGATGCCTTCTTAGGCATGCATGCATATGAACGTGGAAGTTTTGGAACATAGTGTGGATATTTCTCAAAGTGTAGGAGCTTACCATGCATACAAGATTGTTAAAATATGTATTGGGAGCTATCAAAGCATGAAGGGATTTTAGCAATGGCAAGGGTTTCGGTAAATATGCATGCAAATATAGAGATATAATCCAGGCATGTGAACTCTTATGGAAGCTATGCAATAAGTTATAAACATTCATCTAAGAATCACTTGATACAATATTAAATATTCTAGCTGCAAATTCTATGTTATATGTGCTTGCAAAGCATTAACATGCATGCAGACTCGCCTGAAATTGTTCGATAAAATGTCTGAATAAACGTCAGTTTATGGAATGCAATAATTACAAGTTTTGCACATGTTAAGTTTATTTTGGGATTTAGAAACTTTCAATAAGTTACGATTGACATGCGTAAAGCTAAATTTTCATAAACATTATGAACAATCTGTGTGCCCCGCACTAGAATAGAAGGATTTTGTTCATATCAACAATGATGTACTTCATAGAAATATGTACATCATAGAAATTCATGTTGTGAATGAAATACTTACATGGTGTTTAGAGATATAAAGGTTCTTTGCAAACAAATTGATCAGGCGACATCATCTTTATTCACAATCATTAAGTACAAATATCAAGGGTATGAGTTCATGTCAGTGTTAGAAAACTCTATATTGAACCTAAGATCACAAATACAAAGTTGGAACACATCAGCTTGTAATTTTTTTGGAAAACCATGGAAGATGGGAAGAGATCACCACTATCTTAGAGAATATTTGAGAGTGGATTGGCTCATGTTATTGGATTTCTGATATTAGCTCAATGCTCGAATTTAGTTCTGAAATGTATGAAAGGTTATAATCCAGAAACCAGGGAGGTCAAGACTATTGATGATACTATCTAGTGGCTAAGTTGGATAGTATTTCAATCAGGATTGTTCTCAAAGTGCCCCTTAGAGACTAGTTCATAAGTATGTACAAAGGAATTACAGAAACACGTGTCACTAAGAAGAAGGATGAACGTCTCAACACCCTAGTGAGGAATTGGTTACAAGTATCAAAGGGAGGAAAATATCAGTTTCCAAAGGTTCTGCAAAGGTCAATCTTCATCAAAGAAGTCTCAAATATGATTATTTTTCTTCACAGGTTGATGGGGAATGAAAATTCAAAAGAGTTCAAAAAATAGATGTTCTTGTTCATAATTATCATATGTGTAGGAAACCAATTTATTAATTGGGGGGTATTATTAGTGGTAATTTACATAATCAGTTAACTTGCTTTGAAGAGAATCAATATTTCTACATGAAATTTTATCTCTTCTATGCAATCGTCAATATGAAGATATGGCAAGGTCTTGACACCAAAGGTACATTTAATAACACCACTTAGATTTATGACTATTATACGTAGCTCCAGTTGGATCAAAGATAAACATTTTAGGAGAGTGAATGATGCATTTCCTTTGTTGATAATCAAGACACTTCAAGGGAATATAGAACTCATGATATTATCAAAAACAACTATTCTTATTAACAAATATGGTATCTATTATATCTAGTTCTCAAAGTTCACATATATCCAGGTAGGAGGGTATGATGGATATCTGTACAAGATTCTCAGGTATGTCGAGGATAAGCTTGTCTTGATTGAGCTCTACAAACAAATTAGAGTGGTCAACATAAGGTGCAAAGGAATGAGAAAAGTAGGAATTTCATTTCCTATTAGCTTAGGTCATTATAGGTGTAAATCTTCTACTAATGCTCAAAATATTGAGTGATTGTTAGAAAAGTTAAAAATACACTTTTACACCATGAGAATCTCATTCGATAGTAAGAACTATGTCAAAGATAACTTAGATTTTAATGTCTAGGTTTTTATCATTTCCCTAAAATTGAATTCTTTTGGGAAGATTGCAAAGATGATTATGAAGTGCAGAAGACAAATTGGATTCAAGGTTTATTTTGAATCAAATTAAATAGTTTAGGATTGGTTGGGATATAGAAGGGATTGAAGATGATGGAACAAATTTGATTGATCTTGTATATTTTGAAAAGATTGAGATACAACCTTTGTCACCTATTATTTGGGTGGATGAAGAAGTCAAATACATTGATGAGAGAATCACTTATATTCTCAAGAGATCAGAAGATTGGGTTTGGAAGAAAGTCATTGAAGCCACAACCACAAGACCTTCAAGCAAATATGATCTGTTAAGGAGGAAAAATGACAAATAAGAAGGTTCTTCCTCTTCTTCTGTCATCTCTCAAGCTTCTATTATAATCGCCAATTCTTAGAAAAGAATTCAAGGAGATGATGATGATGAAGACCCTTTTAAAAGAAGGATTTCAAAAGTATATGTAGGGATTATCCAAAAATTAGGAAGAAGAGATCAAAGCCAAAAGAGAGGCATTGAATCCTATACAAGAAAAAATCGGAGATTGAGAGAACCTATAGACCCTTAAGGTTATCCTAGTGGCGAGGAGCAAGTCTTAACTATTTTTCCTTTTTCTCTTATCATATCTCATCATCATGATGAATCTTATCCTCCTCCTATTACGGAACCTTCATCTTTGTTGACTATCGATGCAATTTTGAAAGATACTTCTTTTCTAATTGTCTCTAATCCACTTGCAGATCATTAGATCCATCATTTATGAATATCCCAAGTTCTTTACAGACTCATGCTAATTCATGGTTACAATAGATATTAATAAAGAAAAGGAATGTTTCTCAACTATTTATCCTGAAAGTCAATACAATTTCCAACCTAATTCGAATATATACCAAGGAAAGGAATACCAAAGTTACATCCAGGTTGATAGTTGATTCTTCTTCCGAGAATATGTGTGTTGAAGTGGACCAACCCATTTTAGAAAAAAATATGGACAAAGCTAATGAAAGTGATTTTAACATCACTAAGGTATATCTTGGCCCTTCGACACATGAAGGTGATATTCACCACTTTCAGGTGTCCACAACTAAGTTGATTCAAAGGATAGATCTAAGGAGAAGCATACAAAGGATCAACTCAAATATCAAGTGCAAGTTTTGACTTCTTATCTTAGGTCCGTTGTGGATACATCTGCCTTATCCATGTAGATTTGGCCCTTGCTTTTTCAATTCCTATTTCTGAAGAAATCATTGAGAAGGGAGTTATAGAGAGTGTGAAAAAGTACCAATCATATGGAAAGGTAACTAAAAAATGGGTGGATTAGATCAAAGTGGAAGCTTTAGATTTCATTGCTCAAAAACTAGAGAAGTTTTTGACAAGGCAAATGTACAAAAAGAAGACATTGAAAACGAACTAAAAAGGATGAGAGAAGAAGAGGCTATGTGGTAGATAATTCTAAAATACCTTCATGAGATGAATCAAATAGATGTTAATATTTTGATCACTAAGAGGATTTTCTCAACTATTGAAGAATAAATTTGATATGTAGTTTTAGAGTGTAGAATTGAAGCTAACAACCATTAGTTAGATTTTGATAGAACAAGAGAAACTCTTTGCAACTTGTGAACAAGCAAAAGCAAAGATTCAAAATTATCTCATATCCCTCAGCATTGATACATTTGAAAAAGGTGGAATCCAAGACCTAGATGCTCAGACTATCAAGAGCAAATTTGAAGATATGATCAAAATAGAAATGTTTGAAATAGACAAATCTTCATTATGGAGGTGATGAAGAGGTTGAGTAATTTTTTTGTCACTCTCAATATGTGTAATGGTCATGCACCTAATTATTTCCAAATTTTAGAAGAGATTCAAAAAATTCATGATAACTGGAAATTGAGGATAAACAATGTAATCATTCTTAGAAATAAGCTCCTAGCCCAAGTCATCAAGCTATTCAAGATATTAAAATAAAAATCTTCCCATTAGAGGCAAGTTTTAGTATACAGGACTTCTATAGAAGGCATCAACGATACTATAGATGTGAGAAAAGGAGTTTCTCATTGAATTCAATTGTACAATGTGCTTATTAAATTTCTAAGTCATAAGTTGCATGCTATGTTTCAATTTTATCTTTTGTAAGTGAATTATTATCTCATATTTGTAAAAGGTTAGAAAATAATCCTTCTTCGTGCAAAACTTGAGATATTTCTCACTTAAATAAAGTTATTTTATTTCTCTCAAAATTGTAAAGGTAGTTACCCATGTAGTTATAAGTTAGTTATGAATTAGTTCCCAAGGAAAGCCTATATATACAAGGCTTATGTTATTGTAAAGGGACTTGGTATTCACAAATTTTCATAAGGGGATTTTTGGAATTCTATAGTTCTAAAAAGTAATCGACAACATTCTTGAAGGTGCATTCATGGTGTTTTCTAAGTCTTATCATTAATCTTTTCATACATTAAGTTGATGATGGCCTTTGTGATCCTAAATCTTGTTTACAAATGTGAATAGTCATTTTTCATGGATTTATGCTTGAAACATATTCAACTCTTGGTATCTTGATTTGAATGTGTTGTATTTTTTCTATAATTGTTATGAAGCTCATATATGTGGTCTTCGATCTTTATACTACAATTTGTTTTTTTAAGCAACCTCTCAGAAACCATAATAAAGCTTGTTCATTTCTTGTTGGGGTTTCTTTTCATTTTAGTTAAGTATACTAAAAAATCCAAAATAAGATCATATATGGGAGTTTCCCCTCTCAAACGTAGAGGAAGAATACAATTTCATAAGCAATCTCTCTAATTATTGGAACATTTTTACCACTTTCTATTGGGCAAGTCACGTGACATTTCAAATGACAAATTTGTTTACCAACAAGACCAAAGTTAATCTAGATATCCTAGTGATGATAATTACTAGGATATGGATGGTTTTTACTTGAATTAGACTTGTGAGTCTGATAAAAAAGATAAGGGGTGGATGTTACCAACTAAAGAGTATCCAAATATACTAACATAGTCTATCCACTAATGATAGGGGCTAACTTGACTCTCTACTTGAAATAGGCAATTTTT
Organism: Sequoiadendron giganteum; assembly: GCA_007115665.2. Taxonomy (NCBI): domain Eukaryota; kingdom Viridiplantae; phylum Streptophyta; class Pinopsida; order Cupressales; family Cupressaceae; genus Sequoiadendron; species Sequoiadendron giganteum. The sequence continues at coordinate 404,186,936 of CM021101.1, forward strand.
CAAGCAAAAAGATAAGCTAAAAACAAATGATAGAAGATCTAGATCAAATCCTAACTATTTTGGTTTTTGGATGTAAGATTTCATAGATAATTATGGATATGCTAAAAAAAAATTTGTCCAAGTCTTAATATAATAGCTCTAGAGTCCAAAAAGATCAAATGAGATGTTCGATGGAGGGGATTTGATTCAAAATTTTGCTAATGGATGAAGATGATAGACTTAGCTGGGATGTTTCAAGTCGTGTTCTAGGCCTTCCTAGTAAAAATCCTAAAATTATGATTTTTGTAGTGTTATGGAAACTCAAGTATTTGTCAAAAGCATCACTATATTGATCAAATGCACAACAAGATTGCTTAAAAGTAAAATATAAATAGTCAGAAGTGCAGCTCTATTAGAGAGATCCACATGATATTAGGTCAAAAGCACCACAAAATCAATCTAAATCATAAGTACATACAAATCAAAATCCTAGTTTTGTTAGACAAATGCAGAGTAGGATAAAAAAGCCACAAGATAACTCAAGAACGTTGTAATATGACTCAAAAGTGTAGGTTTGTGACTTAGAAGTGCAACTTTGTCAGAGATACTCAATAAAATAAATTAGAATTTTCATATAGAATATATCAAAATTTCAATTTTATGACTCAATAGTGTAGTTTAATGGTTTAGAAGTGCTTCTCTAAGACTTAGAAGCGTGACTCTATGTAAAAAAGTGTTTTTGCAAATGGATGATTTTTTGGATAATTGTTTTTCTTTCGCACTTGAGACAAAACAAAAAATAAGATGGCTAATGATTTCAAGGTTTTTTTTTTAATAAAGAGGGTAAAAAATTATTGCCACTAGAAAATCAATATTATAGCACAATCAAGGGCTAAAACCACCACCCTAAGAGAAAACCAAGAACCATAGAACCCAAAGAAGGACCAAAAACAAAAACAACCAAACCAACCACCAAGAAACATCAACCACCCATATCCTCCAAGATGAGACCCTCAATATTGTGAGAATAATCTTGGGATAATTGCTCCCATCCTTCCACCTTCCAACCACCATTCTTCTTTGAAGCCCATTTAGCCAAACAATCAGCAACCCAGCTCCACTCCCAAGGAATATGAAGGAAAGAAACTAACTCCAACGTGGAACTCAAACATAGAATGTGTCTGACAATTGGAGCCATTTTCCAATTAACCCCATCCAAATTCTACACATTCAACAAATTGACCATGATTTGAGAATCTGACTCATAGATAGCCTTATGCCACCCAAGAGCAAAGGCTCTCACAATAGCTACCAGAATCACCAAACCTTCCATGAGGTTGTTGGAATGTTGCCCCTTATGAATAGAAAAGAAGAAAATGTCCCTGTCAGAATTGTCTCTTTCAATATCACCAATCCTAGTAGGCCCAAGATTTCCCCTTGAAGAGCCATCAGTGTTGATTTTTAAAACATCCCCCAAATGAGGGGACCATCCCCCATCTCTTTGAACCTTTTGTTTGGCCCAATGCCCCCTTCTAACACTGAAAGAGTCCAACATTAGGCCATGCAAGCCCACACTAGTCACAATCTCCTCATCACCCCTTCCCAAAGGAAAAGATACTTTACACTTAGCTTCCACCATCTCTTGTATCATGTTGACGACTCTTTGCCAAACCTATTGAATCATCAACTTGTTGCCCTAAAAAATCCTACGATTCCTTTCAAGCCAAATCTTCCAAAGGATAAAGGTGGGACCAATAATCCAAATGATCTAGAGGAAAGAAGCCTTTGTCGGGGGCCTCCCCAAACTATTATAGAAATCAATCAGAGAAGAAGCATGAACACAAGACTATCTCCAAATACCCCACCAAAAGTTCCAAATAAACAAGGAAAAAGGGCATCAAAAGAACAAGTAAGCATAATCCTCCTCGGAACAACCACAAAGGGCACAAATTGAAGGACCCTAGAAACCACGCTTGTGAAGATTATCCCAGGTCAACCATCTATTCCAAGCAAGCATCCAAACAAAAAAATTACACTTGGGCCAATAAAACTTATTCTAGATGTTTTTCCACCAAGAAACTTCCAACCCCCCATACTTCTAAAAAATCAACTCTTGATAACCACTAGCCACTGTATAGACCCCCTTAGGATCAAGGCTCCATGCCAAAATGTCCTTCTCCCTTAGAGAACTGCAATCTCTAACTACAAAAATATTACTTAACTCAATATGATCCTCTTTTGAACCCCAAATTGGCCACTCACTAGGGTCCTTCCATCTAGAAACTTCTACCAAACCACAAGGATGACTAGATTTGAAATCCTCAACCCGAGACCAACCGGCTTCTAGAAAACAATGACAAAGATATTGTAGTTGAAAAAACCTGGTCATGATAGGAGAGAAACCATCCCAATATTCAAACCAAAAGAGAGCCTTTGACCCCTTGTTTCAAATACAAAACAAACCATCCTTGATCAACTTAGCTCATTTCTTAAGAGTTTCCCAAATCACAGAGCCCTTACCCAAAAGTGGAAACCAAGAAACCTCCTCCTTTGCCACCCCCTTTAAATACTTATTAGAAATAATCCTGGCCCAAACCTAATTTTGTTCAGTGCACCACCTCCAATATAACTTGGTAGAAAGATCCAAACTAGAAAGGATAGCCTGCAGCAACCCAAGACCACCAAGTTGTTTTGATTTATAAACAATCTCCCAATTCACAAGACTCCACTTCGAGGATGCAAAGTTGTTAGCCCAAATAAATTGCCTTGCGAAAAATCCAATTCCTTAATAAAACTTGAAGTAGAAACCTACAACATACACTTGTAATTGGGAAGAGCCTGCATCACTGACTTTAAAAGAAACACTTCACCTACAAAGGGTAATGACCTGTGAGTCCAATGGTTCACTTTTGCACAAAAAATGCTAAGAATATTCTGCCAGGATCCCTTATCTAAGGGACCCGTAGAAATAGGATTACCAAGATAAATCAAAGATAACTGCCCAATCTGAAACCTGAGGATATGGGCTATCCGGCATTGAACAGGCACAAGAGTGTTAAAGAATAAAATAGAGGATTTACCTTCATTGATCTGTTGTCTAGAGGTTGCAAGGTAAACATCCAAAACCTTGTGGAAGCTAGTAGCCTCCCCAATCTTGGCCAAACCCATCAAAGTAGTATCGTTAATAAATTGCAAGTGTGACTGAGAAGGAAGGCCAATACCCTTTTTCCACCTATGGATCAACCCCCTATTAGCATGGCTCTTGATGGCTCTCCCTAGACCTTCAGCTAGGAGAATAAACAAGTACATAGATAGAGGATCCCCTTGACGAAGATCTCTAGAAGCCCTGAACAAGAGGGAAGGCTCCCTATTAACCAACATAGAAAAGGAAGGGGAGGTGATACAACTCATTACCCACGTAACCCACTCCTTGCAAAAACCAAAAGCTCCAAGAAATTTTTGCATAAAAGACCTTTTGACCTTTTCATAGGATTTTTCCATATCCAATTTTATAAACATAGATTTTTCCCTTTGAGGTTTCCATAGAATGAATAGTTTCAGTAGCAATCACAGCACCATCTAGGATTTTCCTATCAGCCACAAAGTTTCCTTGTTCCTCAGAGACCAACATACTAATCCATCACTTCAGTCTTTCCACAATCAACTTGGATACAATCTTATAAACAACATTACAAAGAGCTATGGGCCTGAACAAACTCATTCTATATGCCCCATCACATGGGAAAAAAAGGAAATAAAAGTAGAGTTCAATGCCTTCACATCTATTTATTTCCCTAAGATTCATGCACCACCTATAATAAGTCCAAATTAATGATTTCCCAAAATCCTTGAAAGAACTCAATTAGAAACCCATCAGTACCATGTGCCTTTCCTTTCTTCATCTAAAAGATGATAGCCTCTAATTCTTCCAAAGAAATAGGACTCATAAGATTCTCATTCATTTCCCTAGTGACCAAAGAGGGGATACACATGAGAATATCGTTTTCATCCTCCCCACATCCGGGGAGTCCTCCTAGAGCAAAGATACAAAGTACTGAGAAGCCTCACTGGAGATATCCCCATGAGAGGTCAGATGGCCACCCCCAGAGTTCACAAGATGAGAGATAGAATTACCATGTCTCTTGGCCTTCACTAAGTTGAAGAAAAAGGAAATGTTTATAGCCCCTTCCTGCAATCACGCAACCCGTACCTTTTGTTTCTAATAAATCTCCTCACGCAACTCACACTCCTCCAAAGTTTTCAAAGCCTTCAACTCCTCCAAGAGATAATCCTCTAATATTCCCTACTCCCTAATTATAAGGGTAATGGAATCCAAACTAGCCTAAGCAATAGCTTTAGCATATAAGATATTGCCAAAACATTGCTTGTTCCACCTTTTGAGTTGATCATACTTCACAAATTGTGGATGCTTGACAAAAGAGTACATAGTCGTACCAAAAGCAAGTGTAATATCATACCACCACTCAGTCATATGGTCTTGAAGAGAAGGCTCCCTCAACCACATGAGTTGGAACTTGAAATAAGGATTACGAGCAACACTAGACAAAGAAGCAAAAAGATTAATTGGCCAATGGTTAGAGCCCCTCCAATCAAGAATCTCGGAGCTAGTAGACCATGATCCACCTATCCAAAAATAGGAAACTAGAAATATTTCAAGCCTCTCAGCAATACATTCCTTACGACACATCCTATTGTTCCAGGTAAATTGACCTTCCAGGTTTTATGTTAACTAGATTTAAGGCAGAAATATTCTCTCTAAGAAGAAAGGCATACGACTCTAGTCTCAACATTCCACACATTTTTTCCTCTAGCTTAGTAATATCATTGAAATCACTAGCAAAAACCCAAGGATAAAAAGGAGTAGTACTTTTGATAAACCAAATGTGAGACCAGAGGTACTGCTTACCAGGCATGTCAGTTGGGGCATAAATGTTGGATAGAAAAATAGTCTCTCCAGAATTTGAACTCACAACAACCACAGAAATAGAAGACCTACTAGAAATCCACCAAAGAGGCCAAATCTTCATTGGCATAGGCAAGCCACACACCCAACATTACCCTGCACACTAATACACTGACCTTGACCCTACCACCAAAGTTTGGGCACCAAAATACTCATGCTCTCCACAAAAAGTTTAGTTTCATGAAGAAATAACATATCAAGTGAATTCCTTCACACCAAGTCTCAAACAAATTTTTGTATAGGGATGTTATTCAAGCCCCTCACATTCCAAGAAAGAATAATCATCTTTGGGAGGTGGAAAAGTGGGAGTCAAGAGTTTTGATAGACTCTGAATCAACCAACATTTCACCCATTCTCCAAATCCTTCTTCCTACCAATCTTGATGGATTTCTCATTAACCCCTTTCTTTGGAGTTTTCTAAAGGAGCCCAAGGGGAGGAGAATCCTTATTTTCCTTTCTCTATGACTCAAAAGCCACCTTATCCAAAGGGGATGCATTCTCAACCACAATCCTTTACATAGCACCAGGAACCGTAGAGCTAGTCAAAACAATAGTGCTTAGATTTGTATTTATTTGAGCGAGTGACATGCCAACCTCTTGCAAGTTTTGAAGATCAACTAACTTGTCACCCACCTAAACCTCTTCTAGAGTCCCTTGTTCTAGAAGCAACATACCAAGGTTCACCTCTTGCTATTTAAGATCATCCAAGACATTAAAATGATTAAAAACTTCCTCCTCCTACCGCTCCTTGAAAGTTATTTTCTGACCACAATTCCTATTGTGGGGCTTGATAGGAATAAAACCTTCCTTATCAACCACTACACCTAGAATAGGAGTCATACCCTTTTCCACCTTGGGAGGGTTATGAGGCGGCTGATTCAAATGGGGCTCTAAAGATCGGTTCCTAGGACATCTCTTTTGCAAATGATCATACTCATGACACAACCAACAATGGAAGGGAAGAGTCTCATAGTCCAACTGTTGCACCCAAGAGGAAGAATCCACACAAAATTCCAAAGAATTTAGAATAGGATTACTCAAGTCTATCTCAACACAAATATGAGCAAAATTCATTACCCTCTTATCTTGTGTTTTCTAAGAAGGGCCTACTGATTTCCCGAGCAACAAAGCAACCATATGTAGAATGTCATTTTGCAAAATTCCACTGGGAACCTAGGTAGACACACCCAAAAAGGAACTTTATTTGGAAGCTCCTCTGAAGGGTTAAATCTTGTATGCCATGGTTTGATAAACAAGCCAATCTAGTTGTGAAAATAAGGACCTCCTTCGAAAACTCTATTTCGATCAACTATGTAGTTAAAAACAATCATAAAAAAATTGTTGGCCAACAACATCACCTCCATTTCATCGTTAGGGTTCCATGTCTATTTGGACCAAGTCTCCAAAAAGGGAAGGGAGACTCGCATCCCTATGAAATTGCATAATAAGGCATGATTCAAATAATATTCAATGTCATCCGCAATGGACTCAGGTTGAATCACCAAAACTGGTCTATCTTGACACCTCTCCAAACATCCATTGATTTTTGGGATAGGAGGGCTGCCAAACAAAGCTATCCCCTCCACCCCTGAAGCTTAAACAAAAAATCATCCTAATCAACAAGCCTTGATGAAGATGGAGGGTTTGCATGCAAAGAAGCATGAAAGTCCATATTTTGTTTAAAGTTAAACTCTTCGCATGAAGCCATAAAAAAAAAGAGGAGACTAGAAAAACTCCTTATATCTCCTCATAGCCTTTACACCTATTACAAGCACCAAGAAACAAGAAAAACAGACGAAATAATAAAAAAACCCCAAAATACACCCCCTAATTGTAGAAAATCCATCCAAATATTGTGTACACCCCTACTCACCAAACCCACAGTGGTCAAATACATGTATTGAAAATGGTAATCATGCAAGCCCCTGGCCTTCAGGTTGCGAGCCTACACAAGAGCCTCCCTCGTGTGCTACATTAGTCAGTCCTCGAATGACTTCAAGGTATTAAGGTTGAGTTGGATTTTACTAATTTTGACAAGAATACGCGTCAAACACATTAATAACCTTATTATTATTCAAGTAGGTGTGTCGCATTAGTGTAGGCCCAAGCAATAAAAATCCTCAAGGAGTCAATAGGTAGGGGTATAGTGGCACAAAATTGACTCACCTTTCCCCTTAATTTTGAGGTTTTGACACCTTTAGCCCAAAGAATTTGTATTTCTACTAAAAGAGGTATAAGTTGAGTAAATTCACACTTAATATTGATTATTGATGACCAACGATCTTACAATTCTAAAAATAAGGTGTGCTAGGGATTCTATGAACTCAAGGCCCATCTATAAATTATTGAGTCTAGGAGGGTCTCTCTTATCCTCTTCACCAAACAAGTCTTAGTGGATCAAGGGTCTCGTGGATTAGCTAGAGATGACAATTTCTCACTCTTGAAGTAAAACTTTCACTCCCACCCTTTATATACCCTGCTAGAGAATGTGGTTGAGGTTTCCCCTTGAGATGATGGAATCCCCAAGTAGACCTCCTAAAGGGAAATACTAAAGCTAGTGCTTTTGATCCCCGAGCTTGCACAAAGTGTAAGGGGAGAGCATACACAAGTTATTCAACCTTAGTTATGCACATAAAAAAATAAGTAAACTAGAAGGTGTTTTTGATCTTCAAATTCACACTAATGCAAGGAGAGAGCATACACACCCAATAAATTACACAAACACAGTAAACATGTTCATTTTCCCTTAATAAATTGAAGTGTGAAACTAATTTAGTGTTAAAAATAAAGAAACTTTGACCAACGTTCTACACCAAACCATGTCAGTAATCTCAAATTTATGTTTTTTCTCCCAACAATTTCCAATTTGCACCAATAGGGTTAATCTCCAAGATCACAAAATATTAGTCAAAAATAAAACTGAATTATCAGAAATAGATGTGTCAAACTACAGGCAAGATGTACTTAAATAATAGTCAAATGTGTTAAAGTACCAATCAGATGTGAAAAAGAATAGTCATATGCACAACTAAACCTATGAGATGCACCATTGTAGATGTTAATTGCATCGAAATGTATATCGAAAGCATCATTTTGTTTATCAAAATCATCGATTTGTTTGTGATGATAAGGACCCACAAAAAGAGATTAAAACAAATGTGCCAACCTATTCCTACAATCGAAAACAATTTACAAATATAAGATAAAAACCTTACAAAAAATGATAATTAGTCAATTTCAAGAAATTTTGCAAAGGTTAGTTTGAAAAATAACAATTGTTAGATCCTAGAGAAATACTATTTTGCAATAAAAAATAATTCAAATTCAAATAATGATGTAAAATCTTGCAGACAAAGATCAAATGCACCGACGTATGGATCAAATACACCAAAAAGGATAAGATGTGTCAATTTGGTGAATATAAGTGTCAATTGAGCTAACAAAATTGTTGATATCCCAAACAAAAGCACCAATTTGTGAAACAAAAGTGTTGAACTACACTTGTACCTTTCAAAATCATAAAATATCAAAGAAAATTATTAAATTCGGGCACATGGGTCCCATTAGGCATGCCAAAACATGAGTGAGTTTTGAAATAAAAGGATAAAATTCAACATAAATTCCCAACTCAACATTCTACAACTACTTTAATAGAGTGTGAGCATATAAACAAAGTAAATCAAATCAAATCAATCAATCAATTATACCTCCACAAATGTACCTAATTCTTACTCCATTATATGTGATAATATTACAACATGATGATACGAGGATTGTTCTTCTTTAGTATAACCTTGATAGAAAATTAGGTGTAATGATAACACAAATATTCTCAAATAATTTGTGGATGGATAATGACTTAGAATAATGGGTGACTTATAACTTTCACCTAATGTTGATCAATGAGGGAAGATGATTTGAAAGATCAAGGGATGATATTAGTTGAGAGATCGTGATGAATGTGCACATGACATGTGTCAGGATGACAGGTTTGATTGATGAGTTAACTAGTTGCATGGGTGAATGAAGTGAAAGTGAGTGTGAGTAAACAAAAGTTGCTTTTTTAGTCAACTCACTTAGAAGAATATAAATAGAATTAAATAAATTTATTTATTTAATTTCATGTGCATGAGGGAGATATATATTTATTTTATTTATTTTTATAAGAATTAAAGATAGAAAAAACAATTAAATTTATTTATTTAATTATAGATGAAATGTTAGCTAATTAAATAATTTTAAAATTATTTAATTAATGAGGTTGGAGGAATTTGAGAAATTAGTTAAATAATCAAAATTAATGTGAATGGAATAAATTGGGAATTTAATTAAATAATTAAAAATCATTTGATTAATTTGGGATGGAAGAATTTAAGAGATTAATTAAATAATTACAAACTATTTAATTAATGTTGATGTTGGAAAATGATGAATTGATTAAATGATTCAAAATTATTTTATTATTGTGGATGATGTGTTAGCTTAATTAAATAATTTAAAATAATTTAATTAAAATTAAAGTAAATTAGTTAATAAAATTCCTAAAATTAGTGATTAGGATTCTTTAAATGGGTGAGCATCAAATCTCAACTATTAGATGAGGTTCATGCTCACTATCAGATCAAGGGAAACTCCATAGGATGCCCTAATCCTTAGGAACACTCATAAAGATGATTTCTTCTTTTTGTTAGTTTCATTTTTTGCAAGTTCAAGAAGAAGGAGAATGGATAATAACACAAGAGGATTTGGAGATCATAAAAAATAATTGAAGACTATTTTATTTGTAAATCTCCTCTGTTTTTCTTCTATTTATATTTTTAAATTTATACTAGTTTTGTTTATTTTTATATGTTGAAGTTGATGATTCAACCCACAACTCCCATGAATCACCTGCAAGCAATTACCTATTGCAATAGAAAAGATCAAAATCAAGATTGTGCTCAATAAGCTAAGAATTGTATTGATGTAAATAACCTCAATGAATATTACAATGAAGGATCATGCTTATAAAAGCATGAAAAAGAAAACCCTCGATGAGGATTTGATTAGAAAGTGACAAGTGTTCTAATCTCTTGCAATGAGACAACTTGTCCTAAATTTAGTTCAAATTAATAATAAAAAAGCAATAGCCCTAAGTTTAGCTTAAGTAATTAAAGTAAAAAAGCATCTAATGATTAATTAATTATCAGATAATGAGTTATTTACTCCAACACCCCCCTTAAGATCAACTTAGGGAGAAACTAAACAACTGATAAAAGAAGCTAAATAAATGCAAATAGGTCTCAGGTACAAGACCTACTGAGGTAGCCATGAACAAGCAATTGAAATATCTCATAACTAGAGAAAAGGAGAAAACCTCATGGAAAAAAAATCATCTCCAAAAGAGATAAAATAAATGAAATCATACATGTGACAAAGAAAATTAGGACTCAAAATTTCCCCCCAAGTGGTGCTTCGGTCACATAAGTACAATCAAGATCCCCCTCATAAGAGAGAAATGATGAGGCAATGAATCCCCCCTAAAAGGTAGAAGATCCTCTACCAGAAGTGAATGCACAAAGAAGGATTCTAAAGATGATCCAACAATGACAAACATTGTTCCTCCCCTTAGGAAGAAACACATCGAATGGTGTGTGAAGAAGAAACTCTTTCAGGAGAAACAGTCTCATGTTGGATGCCATGGAAGAATGATGAAGGGTCCACATGTTTGAATCAAATGAATTTAATCCAATCAATTGTGAAGATGCATGTAGAAAAACCTCCAAAGGAAATGTGAATGTGATGACTGGTGGGCTATATCTATCATCAAAGAGGAAGTGGATATCATCAAGTGTGTCCCCAATATCAAAAATGTGTGACTCAATGAATAACCCTACAATTGTTGGCAAGTAGTCATCCCACAAAGCTGAAATTGAAAGACTGGAAGCATCTTGTTGAAAAGAGTTGAACTCTAAGGATGTAGCAGATGTAAGAGGAAGAAGCTCAACACATGTCTCATGAATCAAAGTGGATGATGGAAGTACACATAGGTACAAGTGACCAGACTTATCCTCAGATATTTGATCCACTCTAGATGTATGAGAGTAATGACCAATCAATGATAGTGTTTTCTCATCTAGAGCAAAGTGAGAGAAGGTGATGCAGGAGCATTAGGGGTGAAGAGCAATCTTACACAACCAAAAAAATCATTTTATTTTACTTTTCCGTTTTAAATTTCGGTGTGTTGTTGGTCTTGTAGGCATGAAATATTTCTTATTTTTCCTTCCTTTAGCAACTTTGATTGGGACCCCTTTCAATACACTTGTGTTTGGCATGAAATTGAAATGTGTTGTCATTGTATTTAATGAAAAAATTAAATTATACATGGGAAAGAAAGTCCCATGCCCAAGTTGGGAGAAATAATATTTTATTTTTTTGTAACTCCCATGAATGAATGAAGGAATGGAAATGAATGTTTGCCAGTAATGCTTGGTGCCTGGGAGTGGAGGTGCAAGAATGAGATAGTGGATGCCAATTTTGGAAAAAAAATGAAAAATTGCCAAGAGAACAATGAAAGGGGCTAACTTTTTTTGAAAAATTGTTAGGAGATCAATGAAGGAGACACATTCTGGTATCTTTATATTTTGAAGCACTTGTAATGATCTGATCTAGCTGTAGGCTAGTACTTTTTGTTGTTCTTTGCTTTGGACCTACCTTTGTTGTGTAGATTTTCTACTATTTTTTGTTGTTTTTTATCTTCGTTTTATCTTTAGCAACGTTCCATTTTGATTGGGTTTTAGGTCCCATCAAAACCTACTCGTAAATGGTTTCAGGTCCATCCAAAACCTATTTTTCCCTTAATAAAAAATAATGAAGGTGGTTGATAGCATGAATCCCATACCCAAAGGAGAGGGAAAATGATGTTGACTAGTAGATTTTGGGCGCAGGAAAAATCTCAATGCTTGGGAATGGAAAAAATGTTTTCATTGTTGTTTCGTTGATGCTTGTAGCTAATTTTCATGTTTTTGAATCAAGAGGGATGGGGGAAATGTTGCTGCTATTTTTTTGATACATGTAGCTGATTTTCATGTTTTTGAACCGGGAGGGATGGAGTAAACGTTGTTGTTCTACTAATGCCTCTACTTGATCTTCATGTTTTAGAATCAGTTTTGTTATGCTTGAAGGTATTCTTTCCTATAGGATTGATTTTTTTTTTCTTACGGGTTTCTTGTAGCCTTTTTTGTTGTTGTGGATGCATATTAGATGTAAAAATCAGATTATTCAATTTGAATGAAGCATATGTTGCCAATCTAACTCTCTGATTTGAAGTTTAAATTCAAAAAGTAAAGAAATGTACCTTAGTTATGGTTGTGGGCTACAAAATTTGACAATCCCATAGGTGATAGGATTCTCAATTTTTGACCTACATCAATCGGTATCAGAGCAAGATTATAGAATTTTGAAGAGGAAATGACACATAGAGGACGGGGTAGAGGAAGAGCCCCATGAGGAGAAGAAAATCCAACACTTATGGAGATGCTAAGGGGAATCACAGTGAGGTTGGAAGTCATAGAAACTTCTCAGAGAAGAGGGGTTCCTATTGAAGATATTAGTGAAGATGAGGAAGAATTTCTAGAGGTTGCAGCAATACAGGGAGAAGATGCAAATGAAGAGAGATTATTAAATGTGTTGGATAAGCTTGGGAGTAAACCAAGGATGGAACCATCGAGTTAAATTGGGAGTATGAATCCATAAGAGCTTATTGACTGGATTGCAGAAATGGACAAGTATTTTTATTTAGAAGCCATTGAAGAGAAGAAGAAGGTGAAATATGTTGGAAAGAGGTTGAAGGGACATGCATCCCTATGGTGGGATCAAGTGCAGATCAAAAGAAAAAGGAAAGGTAAGGAGAAGATAAAATAATAGGAAAATATGGTTACAAAACTGAAAACAAAATTCTTACCTATGGATTATCACATCAACTTAATTAAAAGGTTGTAAAACCTTAAACAAAATGATTTGAGTGTCACAGAATACACAGAGGAATTATATAGATTAAGCATAAATGTTGGACATGTTGAGGATGATGAGGAGCAAGTAGTGAGGTATATAAATGGTCTGAGGATCAATATTCAAGATGAACTTAACATGGTCTTGATAAGGATAGTGGAAGAAGTCTATCAATATGCACTAAGAGCAAAGGAGAAGTTAGTAAGAAGACAAGGAAGCTTTAGAGGAAGAGGAAAACCTCCATGACATAGGGGGAAAGCAAATAGTGGAAGAGGTCAGACAATAAAGGAAGAGGAAGCAAGATGGTAACAAACAAATCATGGAGCAAATACAAGAGAAGGAGGATATTTTTCAAGAGGAAGAGGTGAAAATCCAAGAGGGAGAGGAGAATATGGCAGAGGAATGGGATTTTTAGGAGTATGCTTAAATTATGGAGAAATGGGTCACTGGGCCTTTGAGTAACCTCAAATACAAGAAGTGGGAATGACAAAAATTGGAAGAGAATACACTATTGAAGCTGAAAATGAGATAGAACCAGTGGACCCAGAAGATGGAGAATTACTCATGCTAAAAATAGTGCTTTTAAAACTAGAGAAGGAGCCTCAAGAACCAGCACAAAGGAGGAGCTTGTTTAAAATAGTTTGTAAATCTCAAGGAAAATGTTGCACCATAATAGTGGACAATGGGAGCATAGATAATTTGGTGTCCCAAGAAATGGTAGAGAAGTTGAAGTTAGAAAGGATGAAGCAACCAAATCCCTACGGGGTCACTTGGTTACAAAAAGGATATCAACTTTTGGTGAGTGAGTAATGCTAGATAGATTTTTATATTGGTAACTATAAGGATGATATATTATGTGACGTGATGCCAATGGATGCATGCCACATCCTATTGGGTAAACCATGGCAATATGATCGTAAGGAAATACATGATGGTGAAGCAAACACCTATACAATCACAAAGGACAAGAAAAAATATGTCATGAACCTATTGAAAGAGAAGAAAAATGAAGTGGACATAGATACCAAGTAAGGCAATACATGATGGTGAAGCAAACACCTATACAATCACAATGGACAAGAAAAAGTATGTCATAAACCCATTGAAAGAGAAGCAAAATGAAGTGGAAAGCGATACCAAGGTATGCATAATCACTAGTAAATAATTTTTGAAGGAGTTAAAGGAAGAAGAACTATGTTATACTTTATTTTCTAGACCACAAGAATTTGGGACAAGTGAAGAACAATAAATGTCCGAGGAAATCAAGAAAATATTGCAAGAATATGATGATATTTTGATGAAGGGCCTTCAAATGGACTCCCACCTATTAGAAGTGTAAGTCGTTGAATAGATTTAATATTAGGAGAAAGATTACCAAACAAGGCAGTGTATAGAATGAGCCCAAAAGAGAATGAAGAGATAAATAAACAAGTGAAGGGATTGTTAGATAAAGGTTTGATAAGAGAGAGCTTGAGCCCATGCGTAGTACCAAAAATTTGGCACCCAAAAAGGATGGAGAATGGTGTATATGCACAGATTCAAGAGTCATTAACAATATAACAATCAAGTATAAATTCCCATTGCCTCATATGGATGATTTTATGGATTGTTTGAGTGGAGAAAAATATTCCACCAAATTGACTTGAAGAGTGGATGCCATCAAATAAGTATTAGAGAAGGGGATGAATGGAAGACCACATTCAAGACAAAGGAGGGGTTATATGAGTGGTTGGTTATGCCATTTGGAATCACAAATGCCCTGAGCACATTCATGAGATTGATGAATGAGGTACTCAAATCGTTTCTTGGTAAGTTTGTAATTGTCTATTTAGATGACATATTGGTTTTTAGCAAAGAAAGGGATGAACATTTAGAACATGTGAGGGTTGTTTTACAAAGGTTAAGAGAGGAAAAGTTGGTCAATATTAAGAAATGTTTCTTTATGAAGGAGGAGCTGATACATTTGGGGTTTTTAATTTCAAAGGAAGACTTTAAGGATGGATCTCGAAAAGGTTAAGCCAATCCTGGATTTTTCATGGTTTGGCAAGTTCTTACAAGAAGTTTATTAGAAATTATAGTAGTATTTTTGCACCAATCATTGACACATGAAGGGAGAGAAAAGGGACTACAAATGGATAGCTACAACAGAGTGAAGTTTTAACATATTGAAGGCAAAAGTGACCAAACAACCCATATTAGCATTATCGAATTTTAACAAAGTGTTTCAAGTTGATTATAATGCAAGTGGGACAGAGATAGGAGGAGTTCTTAGTCAAGAAGGAAGGCCCATAGATTACTTCAGTGAGAAGCTAAATGAAGCCAAGAGAAAATATTCAGTGTGTGATCAAGAGTTTTACTCTATTGTGTAGGCCCTCAAGAAGTGGAGACACTATTTGTTAGCAAATGAGTTTGTCCTCTAAATGGATCATCATGCCTTACAATTCATTAACAACCAAGGTAAGCTAAATCAAAAGCATATGAAGTGGGTGGAGTTCTTGAAAAGTTATTCTTTTGTTCTCAAACATAGAAGTGGTAAGTCAAATCAGGTAGTGGATGCTTTGAGTAGGAGGTGCTTGTTGTTGAACAAAATGCAAGTGAATGTTATGGGCTTTGATTTGATGAAATAGTTGTATGAAAAAGACCTTGATTTTAGTGAGGCATGGGAAGCTTGTAAGTCTCCAATAAAGGTTAATATAGCCAAGTGGTTGGAGTATTTCATTTGAGGGTTGTTGTTCAAAGGGTAGTGATTGTACATACCAAGGGGATCAATGAGAGAGAACTTGATTCGAGAGAAACATGATGGGGGACTCGGTAGACATTTTGGAGTGGATAAAACTTTGGGGAAGTTGAGTGAAACTTATTATTGGCCAAGAATGGGTAAGGATGTAAAAAAAATCGTTCAAATATGCTTAATATGTCAACATGCCAAAGGAACTAGCCAAAAAATAGAATTATACCAGCCTTTAACAATTTCGAATAAACCATGGAAGGAAGTGAGTATGGATTTTGTTCTTGGGTTGCCAAGAACCCAAAAAGTTAATGATTCTATCTTTTTTTTGGTTGATATGTTTTCAAAGATGGCTCATTTTATTCCTTGCAAGAAATCAAGTGATGCATCATATGTTTCCAATCTATTTTTCAAGGAGGTTGTAAGGTTGCATGGTTTACCAAGAAGCATTGTTTCATATAGAGATACTAAGTTTGTTAGTCATTTTTGGAGGACATTATGGAAGAAGTTGGGCACACATTTAACTTAAAGCTCAACCTATCACCCCCAAATGGATGGGCAAGTGAAGGTGGTCAATAGAAGTCTTGGGAATTTTTTGAGATGCTTGATAAATGGGAGAACAAAATAGTGGGATGTGATACTTTTACAAGTTAAATTTGCTTACAATAATTCCATCAATAGAAGCACAAGTAAGAGTCATTTTTAGATTTTTTATGGCTATAGTCCTAAAGGTGTTCATGAGTTGAGAGATAATGCATATTTTGGAAGGACAAGTGCAGTAGTAGAGGATTATGTTGACTATCTACATGAGTTACACAAAGAGGTTAAGGAGCAGTTAGAGACTAATACAAACAAGTACAAAGCTAATTCTAATTTGATAAGAAGAGGATAAGAGTTTGAAGTGGGAGATTTGGTTTTATTACACCTATAAAAGGAGAGGTTTCCTCAAGTAATCTATAAAAAGCTAAAATATAAGAAGATTGGACCATGCAGGGTACTCAAAAAATATTTAGCTAATGCATATGAAATAGAATTGCCTCCAGGAGTAGATATTTCACCCATTTTCAATGTATCTAATCTTTATCATTTTAATGGTGATGAAACACATGAAAAGAAGATTGATATTTTAGATTTATAAAATTGGGAGCAATAACTTTTGGAAAAGGATTGTGAAGACGTAGATGAAGTTGTTGATTCAAGAGTGGTAAGAAAAACAAGAGGCAAGGAATATAAGGAGTGTTTGATTAAATGGAGAGGAAAGAAGATGGAAGAGGCAACATGGGTGGCTTCCCCCAAGCTTCTCAATCTTGGAATCCCAAATCTATTTCATGATTTCACACTCATGAAACATTCTTTATTACCCCAGGTGTTTGATGCAGGAGCATCAGAGGTGAAGAGAAATCCTACACGACCAAAAAAATCATTTTATTTTACTTTTCCTTTTTAAATTTTGGTATGTTGTTGGTCTTGTAGGCATGAAATATTTCTTTTTTTTCCTTCCTTCAACAACTTTGATTGAAACCCCTTTCAATACACTTGTGTTTGGCATGAAATTGAAATGCAATGTCATTTCATTTAATGAAAAAATCAAACTGTACATGGGAAAGAAAGTCCCACCCCCAGGTTGGGAGAAATCATATTTTATTCTTTTGTAACTCTTGAGAATGAATGAAGGAATGGAAATGAATGTTTTCCAGTAGTGCTTGGCATCTAGGAGTGGAGGTGTAGGAATGAGATAGTGGATGTCAATTTTGGAAATCTTTTGAATTTTCATGAGAATAATGAAGGGGGTTGATGGCATGAATCCCACACCTAGAAGAGAAAATGATGTTGACTGACAGATTTGAGTGGAGGAAAAATCTGAACGCCTGGGAATGGAGAAAAAAAATTCATTATTTTTTTTTTATGCCTGTAGCTGATTTTTTGTGTTTTTGAAACAAGAGGGATTGAGGAAAAATTGTTGTTATTTGGATGATGCTTGTAGCTGATTTTCATGTTTTTAAATTAGGAGGGATGGAGGAAATGTTGTTGTTGTTCTACTAATGCCTATAGTTGATCTTTGTGTTTTTGAATCAATTTTGTTATGCTTGAAGGCATTATTGCCTGTAGGATTGATTTTGGTTTTGCTTGTGGGTTGCTTGTAGCCTTTGTTGTTGTTGTGGCTACATATTAGATGTGAAAATTGGATTATTCAATTTGAATGAAGCATATGTTGGCGATTTAATTCTCTAATTTAAAATTTAAATTCAGAAATGATTTTCTTTACCTTGGTTATGGTTGTGGGTTGCAAAAATTAACAATCCCATAGGATTCTCAATTTTTGACCTACTATGCCCTTAATATTAGAGTACATTGGGTTATGAATAGTTGTTTTGTGGTTATCTCAAATCCTAATTAAGTCATATTATCATTAATGTATTGTTATTTAGTTGATTAGGTCAACCTAGGGCTTATATAGGGTTATCTAAGTCAACTTGGGTGGTATCCTAGGCATAAATAGGTATATAGGAGGTTGTGGGTCTTCTTTCATCATCATATTGCGAATTGTGTTCTCATTGGAGATATTTGGAGGTTTTCCCCCTCAAAGTGGCTTGTTATTCTCAATTATTATTTAGTATTTATAGCATATTTTCTATCATATTCTTCTATTGTGCAATTTATTTCATTACAAGTGGTATCAGAGCATGATCTTGGCACCGTAGAGGCAAGGCATCTTCTTAATATTGGAGGTCATTTTGGAAGGTGCATATCTTTCAGATTTCGGTGATTTTTTTAATTTTTAAAGGGTTTTTGAAGACCATATTAAAGAAGCTACAATCCAAATTTAAGAGGAATCGGAGTAGATTTTAGCAAAGTATTACAGAATTAGGGTTTCTACATAATTTATTTGGAAGCTAAATATCTCTCACATTCTAAAGACTTGGAGCCTAATTTTTATTGGGTTAGTCTACAATCCAAAATTTAGAGAAATTGAAGCATAAATAAGTGAGTTATTGCAAAATTAGGGTTTCCAATAAATTCTCTCTGAAGGTTGCAAATCTACTAATTTCTTAGAGTTTTTTCTGGGTAAGTGGTATTGTGGCCCTAATAAGTTACAATAAAAATTTCAGAGAATTTAAGTTTCATTTGTGTGATTTATTGCAAAATTATTTTCTACCATCATGACAGGGCCTGCAATAAGAGGCAAAAAGAATGCTACCACACCGAGGAAATCTTTAGAGAATGAGGGAGTAGAAAATGAGGATTTTAACCATAAGGATAAAATAAACAAAGTCAAGGGTGATATTTCATAATTAGAGAAGAAGATTATAGAAAAAATCGGTGAATTAAAATCATTTATTCAAGGTTTGTGGTGTAAGGGTGTAGATTCACCTCATAAGGTGGAAGATAATGCTTTTGTTAGAGATGAATTCCTTGGACTTGACTTGGGTTTCAAGAAGGGTCCTTCATTCAATAATCATATGCCACGACAATTCATACCTAAGTTGGATATGAGAAAGTTTGGCGGCAAGGATCCAACCAATTGGCTATGCCAAATGGAGCATTTCTTTGATATTCATCATGTTCCTAGTCAACAAAAGGTGGCTATGGCATCATTATACCTAGAACTAGATCAATTTATTTGGTATCATTGGTTATGTGATGAGAAGAGAAAAAAGGGTTTTGTGATCACATGGTCAATTTTTCAAGAGGAACTCGCTACTCATTATGGAGATAACTTTAAAGATAGCTACTTCTACCAACTCACCCAATTCAAGCAAACAGGCATGGTCAAGGATTATATTCAGCAATTTCAAACCCTTTCTCTAAGAGTAGAGAATGTGGCAAAAGAAAATATGAAGGAACTATTTCTAGGCGGTTTAAAGGATCACATAAAATATGAAGTACGATTGTTTCAACCATAATCCTTATTGTAAGCAATAGTAATGGCAAGATAAGTGGAGGAAAGTTTTTGGCTAGTAAGAGACAAGGGGATATAAATTTTAGTGAAAGGAGATCTCCTACACATTCACTACCACAACCTACTAGGTTGACTCCACAAGAAATTGGGGAGAAAAGATAAAAAGGGTTAAGTTTCAATTGCGACAACAAATATAGTTGAGATCATAGATGTAGTGAAAATAAATTATTTTATATTGAAGGACTGAGTGAAGAAGAGGAGAAACCAATATTAGAGGGTGATAGGGATCTAGATGATAAATCACATGATTCCCAACCAATCATTTCTTGTCATGCACTCTCTAGGTTTAGTGCCCCTCAAACTCTCAAGGTAGTTGGATTCTTAAAGAAGAAAAAGGTAACCATGTTGATTGACTCAAGTAGTACTCATAATTTTATCAACAAAAAGTTGGCTACTTGTCTAAATTATTTTATATATCAAGCTCTAGAATTTTAGGTCTTGATTGCAGATGGTGGTATGATCAGTTATTCTGGAAAGTGTCATTGCATTAAATTATCCATGGTATATTATCACCTTGATAGCCCAATGTATGTTATCTCCATGGGTTCAACATATAGTGTTTTGGGAGTACAATGGCTTACTACCTTAGGAATAATTGAGATGAACTTCCAAGAATTATTTATGAGGTTCCAATCAAAAGGAAAGACAATAGATCTAAGAGGGTTGAAGGAAGAATCCCCACAAATAGTTAGCTCTCATCAAATGTAGAAGTTGCTTAAGAAATGAGTTGATGGATTTGTGGCCCAGTTATGTTCATTAGAATTATCTCAATCTAATGCTCCTACCCATCCAAATTTATAAGCAATAATTGAGCATCACTCAGTGGTTTTTGGAGATATGCCTAAAGGACTTCCTCCTAAGAGGGATCATGATCATGCCATACAACTAGTTCCAAGGAGCCAACTCCCCAACATTAGGCCTTATTGGTACCCACATATATAGAAAAGTGAGATAGAAAATATTGTTGAGGAGATGTTAGAGGCAGGAATTGTCAAACATAGCCAAAGTGCTTACTCCTCATTGATGGTGATGGTACGAAAGAAGGATGATACATGGCACATGTGTTTGAACTATAGAGTGCTCAAAATGTACACCATCAAAGATAAGTTTCCTATTCCAGTCATTGATGATTTGCTAGATTAATTGAATGGATCTATATATTTTACAAAGTTAGATCTTAGATTTGGTTATTACCAAATTTGAATTAAGGAAGAGGATATTTGTAAGATGATAATTAGGACTCATGAGGTTCGTTATGAGTTTTTGGTGATGCCATTTAGTCTTACTAATACTCCATCTACATTTCAAAGTTTGATGAATTCCATCTTTAAATAATTCTTGAGGAAGTTTGTATTAGTATTTTTTGATGATATATTGGTTTATAGAAAGACATGGGAAGAACACTTGCAACATGTAGATCAAGTATTACAAGTTATCAAAGAGAAAAAACTCTATGCTAGGCCATCCAAGTGTGCTTTTGGTCTTAATGAGATGGATTAATTGGGACACATAGTTTCATATGAAGGAGTAAAGGTGGAACCCAACAAAATTAAGGCTATCATGGAATGGCCTATTCCCAAAACCATTAATAAATTGAGGGGTTTCTTGGGATTGACTTGATACTATCGTAGATTTGTGAAGAATTATGATCGTATAGCAACACCTCTCACAACTTTATTGAAGAAGGATTATTTTCATTGGAATGAATCTGCTAATTCAACATTTGAAATGTTAAAGGAGGCTATATGCACAACTCCAGTACTTTCCACTCCTGATTTCACAAAGGATTTTATTGTGGAATGTGATGCTTCTGGTAATGGTATAGGTGTAGTTCTCATGTGGGAGGGTCGGCCAATTTCTTTTGAGAGTCGTCAATTAAAGGGGAAGAATCAACTCAAACCTATTTATGAGAAGGAAATGCTAGTTATTCTTCATGTAGTAAAATAATGGAGGCCTTATCTAATGGTTAGACACTTCAAGGTTAAGACAGGTCATGATAGCCTAAAATATTTTTAGGAATAAATATTGTCTTCAGAAGAACAACAAAAATGGGTACTAAGATGTTGGAATATGATTTTGAGATTATATATAAGAAAGGGAAGGAAAATGTTGTGACAGATACACTATCGAGGAAGGATGAGAATGATGAAGCTTTATTGTGTGCCCTTTCAATATCACAAGAATATTTGGTAGAAGAAGCCAAAGAAGAGTGGAAAAATGATGTGGCTACTAATAATATCATTCAACAATTACAGAGTGACCCTAGTAATTTAGATAAATTTTGTTGGAAGGACGATAATTTATGGTATAAAGAGTGATTGTATCTTTGCAAGAATTCCTCTCTCAAACAAAATATTCTTATAGAGCTACATGAGTCTCCAGTGGGTGTAAAGAGCAAAGGTCTTTAATTCCACATAATCTTATAATTCCTTTAATAAGTTCATTTCCATTCCATAAAATATCATAACTCCATTCATTAACATTGTTTAATCCACAAGATTCCAAATATCGACTTTAAAGTCTACAACAAGATTCATAATATATCCAATTACATTCATAAATACGTGTCATTTTTCACAACATTTATAATACAAAATATTGTAAAAGAAATTTACAATTCAAGACTTAGGCATTTTGTCGCCTTAAGTTCTACAATAATCATTTAATAATAAAATACAATAGATATATGAAGAAATCTTCATTTGATCTTCAATCCAATAGCCAATCTTCAAACATGAAGACGAGAACAAGGTTCAAGCGCTTTTTTTGCCGAACCTTGAAGCTTACGCTTCCCTAGAATGCTTTAGTCATTCAAATAATACCCGACCCTGCATGAATCACTTAGCAAAAAGGAGTCGACAAGCAGGATGGAATCTGATGCGTGCCTAGTATAACTAGCAATTCCACAAGCATTTTCATTATTCTAATTCATTTAAGAAACAAGCAAGTTCAATACTAGGATATGGTAGAGAGTTATAAATATTCCATCTATTTCAATGGTCCTTAAGTTATTTGGCCAAGTAAAATTTCATGCACGACAAATAATAGTAGTTTTGGAAAAACAAAACTACGCTCTCTAAAAACCCATATTCGGCACCCACCCCGGAAGGTAACTTTCCATACACATGACATGCACATTCAATTATCAAACATGCATGGTTCCATTCAAAATAAATAAATTATCTTTCACAAACACATGAACTGCACTTTCATTTTCAAGCAAACATGGTTTTTAATACAATAATTTCACAGTTTTAAATCACAAATAACATTATGTTTATATTCAAAAAACATAAATTAATTAAAAGAAGGTGTATCTCAAGTATGTAACTATGTACATATTTAAACAAGAATTAAATGAGCACACATTCTTTCGGTTCATTTGCTCATGAAATTTAATAACACTTTAGTATAGCCTTTCTCTAATCTGTTTAATGTCAAGGTAATTACATTTTACTTTATTTTCTTTTCTTTTCTGTTTTTCCTATTTCCATTAAAATAATATCTTTTCAAAAATATAGAAACCTCACATTTACTTTTGTTTCGTAAACAATTTTAAATCATTCCTGGAGATTTAACAATTTTTCACTTTTACTTTCAAGAATATTTAAATACACAAAAATACTTGATCTTTCATTTTGGAAAAACATTCAATAGTTTTTAATGTTTGATATTCTAATATCTTTATATTCTTTTCTTGCAATTTCCAATTTTCTGTTGTACAGTTTACGAATATAGTTTTCTTTTTGTGGTTTTCAGAATCTAAAACATGTTGTTTTATGTGGAAATCTTCACTATATTTAATGGAATAAATCTTTAAATATCCAGATTTTTGTTCTAGCTGTTCAAAAAAAAATTGTTTAAGTTGTTCTTTGTCTCCATAAAATTTCATTCTGGTGTTTGATCTTTCTTCTAAATTTGATAAAAAAATAGTGATTTGCTTTATGTTCATATTAAAATACAAGAATAAAAATAAAAGAATGAAACTTAGTTTTGAATTGACTGTGAATTTGTTTTCATTGAATCTACCTGGTAATTTCCTGTAGCTGAGTGTTTTTTTAAAATCTGGAATGTATCTTTGTCTTTCTCTGTCAAATTTTTGTTCTATTCTTTTGTTGTGAATTCCCTTTGTCTTCTGGCCTATGTTCTCCCTTGCGTATCAAGTAAGTAAAGTACCAAAATCAATCAAAACATAAATTGCTCTCCCTATCTCTGGCGCACCTCCTTTCCTTACTTCCCACTCCTTTCTCCCCTCTACCCCTCATGCATGAGACCTCTCTTCTTCTACTGGCACATCAGGGAGAGATATAAGAATCTCATGAAATTAGAATATAAACTATTTATTTTTATTTTTTTTATATCTAACTTTCCTCCTTGGTTGTGCCCTGCCTCCTTTCTTCTCCCCACACGCACCTATCTTCACTCTCTCCCTACGCACCTTCCAATTCCTTGCACTCACATGAGTATGAGAGTGAGCACACCCCTCTCCCTAGCCGCGTGTATCATGTTCTCCCTTCTCGTGTGCATGGGAGATCAGTAACTATTCTTTTTATTTCTAAGACCACTCTCTTGGCCGCGAATGGGAGACTAAAATAACCATAAGTAAAAGTCCCTTCTTCATACGTGCATCCCCTCCAGAGTATATTTTTGTACGTGGTGAAAAGCAGATCTCTCCAATAGAATAAATTTAAATGAAAAACAACCTCCTCTCCTCCTTCTAGCGCCTGAGAGATCAGTAGTCTCAATAGAAAAATAAATCCCTCTCATTTGAATGGATTTCTTTTCTCATATGCGCATGACGCTATTTTTTTTTCTTCCTGAATTTTCTTATCATGCAAAATGGTGTGTTCTCCATTAATTTCAATCCACAAAATAAGCTTTGATCTCCATAAAATGGTCAAACTCCAAGTTTCATTTTTGTGATTGCATGCAAAATTTATTGTGATGTAATTGTTTTCAATTTGATAACTGTTGTTTTGTTTTCAATTCCAATTTTAATTTTGAACGTATTGTTGTTTTCTAATTTGTTTTCAATAACTTATTTTGACATTTAATTATTTAAACATTTGTATTTCCTCTCTCATTTATTAAATGAGAAAATAAAAATTAAATCAATAACACTATTTTACTTCTTTTATATCTTCACAATTAAAAGTTTATTCCAAAAATTTAGAATAAAAGCATTATTATTTTCAGCTAATAATAAAATATTTACACAAAGAGTAATTCTTTGAATAAAGATCAATTTCCTCATAAAATAATCAAATTGCCATTCAAACAACATATTCTTTTTCACAATTACGTTCAAGCAAAAGCATCGTCATAATAACCCTTTAATCATGCAAATTACGTTCTAATTATTTAAGTGGTGTGTGAGATTCCATCATCCTCATTAACATCTAATGGCTAAAATGACTCTACCTGATCAATGTTCTCTCCTTCATTCTCGTTCACCTGTTCCTATGTTCACTTGCACTCAATTTCTCATCAGCAATGACAATCCCCGAATTTCATAATAATGAATTCAAAATCATTTCATTTGTATTTAAATTTCAATTTCAATCTCCATTTCAATTTCAATCTCAATTTCAATTTCAATTTTTAATAATCATCTAACATAAACATGCAAATTTCCTGATTTATATTTGCATTTAAATAATTGATAAAAATCAGTACGTGACATCCTTCCCCTCTTGGAAGAGACATCGTCTCAATGTCTTATTATTCAATCAATAAGCATAGTATCTCAATCAGTAAATCATAGTATATGAATCATAATGAAATAATAACTAACATCATAGTTCTCAAAATATAAGCATAAGCAATTCATAGTAGCATCCACGCTATCCAAGTTCACAACATGTGAATCAAAAACCAGAGTATCAAGTATCTCATGCATTAAGCAAATACTACTCTAGGAAAGAAAATGAGGAAAATGACGATCAATCGTCATAGAATCCTCCCATGTAGCACTATCCTTAGTATACTGGTCCCACTAGACCTTGTACTGAGTACTATCCCAATTAACGCTAGTCTATAAGCAACTGGATTCATGACTTCCAGTACATCAAAGGGTCCCACAAATCTTGGAGCCAACTTTGATGATTTCCCAAAATACGTAAGATTTACAAAACATTCATCCTATCAGTAATCTTGTCCTATTTAGACCTTGCTTCAAGTGTCCTTACTATCACATAGGGAAATCTCGTATGCTTCACACATACTTACTCTCCCAAAGAGCTTTATTCCATAAATACATCCAATATATAATAATAACTATACTTAGTGATCTAAATTCATTGGTCCATGAATTTATCCTTAGTATAACCCAAATGGAAGAGGAATGTCGATGTATTGTACACTACATCATGGGTCCAATCCTTTTCATTTGTATTTACACTTTTAGACAACTCATAAACCGAGTCCATCCGCCACTTACACATTCATTATCCTTACCATAAAGTACTTTCCCTTGATTACTTGTCTATCTCGAGCATAACCTTGCTCCTAGACCCTTGTCAATTTTTATACTGCTCCACATTTAAGCTTTATTATCAATTAGGTTACATCGATCACTTCGATCTATTATTCCTTTTTTTTGGAAATTTTATCAAGTCTATGATTATATCCAAGCCTTTTTCAGCTTTAATAGAGTTTCCTTTCTTTCCATATAATTGTCCAAACTTCAATTTTAGAAGTTTACAAATCATTCAAGATTTAGTCCACCATTTTACTTATTTGACTAAAATAATATATTGCACATATATTCAAATGAATATCTCATGGTATGATTTTGGTTTACATAACCCTATCATTATTTGCTAAACTGAAATTACCTTTCAGGTTTACTAAGCAACTACTTTCCCACAATATATTATTTAGGATCAAAATCCTATAAGTCAAGTTTCCAAAAATTGTTGGTTTCTTTGATGAGTCTATCCACTAGAACATTATGTTAATTCTACTAACATAGACAGATCAATTTGTCTTGTGTTCTACAATTTTCCTTCTAGAATCTCAAGAGAGTTACATGTCCTACCAATGATGATTTTTGGTCTTCATTTCCTAGCATACTAGGCATTACCTTGCTACATTTCATGCAGCTTCTTACTCTTTCTTCTTCTGGATGATAGTGGATCCTTATCTGACAATTCCCTTTGTCATTTTGATGTCCTAACTCTGACATTATTTTCCTCGTTCCATTCTTGAATCTTCCAAATTTTGGACACATAGGTTCTTTTATATCAAACAATAGTCTATCCTTTGACTATGTGATAACCTATTTTGATCTTACGTCATTATTAATCTTCATGTAAATGGTTATAGGTTTTGCGAAGATAATTCCCATTTGTCTCAAGACATTCATACCATGGATTTTATTTTGTCCCTGGATTATTTTCAAAGATGCAATTCATCTTTTAACTCAATCTAATTTCCTTGATTTAATCTGGTACTAATTTTTGAGTATTAATCCTCTTTCAATCATGTTGATCTCTAGATAATAACAAATATAATTGCATATCTAATCATCAAGCATGAGCATTTAACTCCATGATTTCTTAATTATATAGGAGAGTCTCAACTTCAATATATCCATTTTGAGCACAAGTAACAATTCTGATGTTCTTCTCCGTAATATTTTCAGCATTTCTTGCTAAGTGAAAATTCTATGATGTTCTGTCATGACAATAGATGCTTCCTTTTGAAAGTGTTTCTCTTTTAATATAAGAGCTACTTAAATTTTAGTCTTTTCAATAATACAACTTCCTTTAACTTACTAGGCATCCCTCCTATGCTTCTATCCTTATAGAGTTTCATTATCTCCAATGATATTCAATCGCATGGGAAAATCTTAAACCCAATATTTCCTTCCAATTCCTAGGATGGAATCCTTAATTGTTGACTAGTCCGATTATTTATAGATTTCCCCACTCTATATGGCTATAGTCAAGACCCAATGTACAACTCATTCAAGTTTAATTCCTACTTATAGGTGTTAAAGAGTAATCCAGTACGTAATCCAACTTAATAGGCTTAGTCTCATCTTAAGGTCTCTCTCTTTATTGAATGAACTTCTTGTCCCAATTAGGTTATCTTTAACCCAAGGTTTCATTCAAGAGTAAGGTAGTGATTAAGTGATTTAATCATTCTCATTAAGAGATTTTGGTGTGGTTCACATAACGTCACATCTTACTTTATTTTCACTCCATCTCAATGGCTTAAATAGCTAACCTTTTTTTTTTGTCCATAGGTTTCTTAGCATAGTAAGCTTTAGTGTCAAGTCATTTCATGACATGGATATATTTCATATAGAAATAAAATCGTTATTTAAATTCTCTATATAAATTATATAGGAGTATAGAGACACTTTCTTCCAATCACGAGTCTCTTAGATCTTTCCTTGTCAATCCATAGATAATGATCTTCCTTATCATGATTAAGTTATTTGCCTATTCTTTTCTAAGGAATTGATAATAATATCCTTTGATCTTTAGATCAGATAATCAGAAGGTATAAAGGTCCTAGTTCTTAACCTTTCCATTTGTCCTTTTCCCTTTGTGGTCATAAAATTTATGACTTAGTTGTTCTTATGACTTGCAAAGAAGTCATAACCACGATTTTATTGGGTGGGGTACTTAGCTTGAGTCAATCCACTCTCTTCCTCCCCCCTCCTTAGTGTTTCCGCAACTTTCATTCTTCTTACGTTGAACTTCTAGCCATTTACTTGCTTCTTTGGATAGGTTTTTTCATTCCTTCTAGTTGAATTTTCATTGCCTTCCCTTACCTCATGGCATACCTTAAATACACTTTTCTCAAAGTTAGATTTTTCATTGTTTTCTTTTATCTCACATATTCAGCATATTGGATCATTTAGTAGGAGATCCAATGAATAATCAGCAACAAATAACATTCCATCTTATTTTTAATATCCTTTTTTTTTAATGGAGGAATATCCATGCTCACAAACTTCTTTTATTGATGTACTTCTCAACTCAGAGTGTTGCTTTCCTTGCAACTTCTAGTGTCTTGACACATAGAGCCATGTTGCATTCTTTTTCCCTTTTTGGAACCATTATTCATAAGTTGTTTGATTCCAAAAACTTTAATAACTTCATTGATTTTGGTTAGAGGAATCTTGCTCATGTCATTGATTGTTTCCTCTGACTGTTCTGGTTTTTTCTCAATTCCTCGGTACTAACTCTTTTCTAACAAGATCTTTATCTTAACACAAGAGTTTAAGTCAATAGTTCCCCAACCCTTGAGGACACTTCCTTCGTTCATATCCTACCTTGATCAATCTAAACTATGTTGACTTTGCATGCATAGATTCGTAGTGTTTACACTAATCCAAGAGTTCCTAACTCTTTTACAATTGTAGGTTGCTACAATTCAATTTATCTCATTCCTACTCATTCTCTTTTTCTTAGAGTCATGTATGTATAGGTTATTCTTCCTAACCTTCCTACATAACCTAATTGCATAATCTTTTGCAATCTTAGGTTTTATCATAAGTTGTTGGTTTAGGAATTCTGATTCCAAGGACGAATCTTTAACTAGCCCCAATTTACACAAGTTACTAATGCTTACATCTTCCTTTTCACTTCCTGAAGTTCTTTTCTCTTGTCGATCTGGCACAAGAACTTTTCAACCTTTATCTTTTGATAAGGTTTACGCATTATTGTGTAATGAGCTCATAGGTTTCAATGTAGAACCTGGTAGCTCTGATACCAAATGTAAAGACCGAAAGTCTTTAATTCCACATAATCTTATAATTCCTTTAATAATTTCATTTCCATTCCATAAAATATCATAACTCCATTCATTAACATTGTTTAATCCACAAGATTCCAAATATCGACTTTAAAGTCTATAACAAGATTCATAATACATCCAATTACATTCATAAATACGTGTCATCTTTCACGACATTTATAATACAAAACATTGTAAAAGAAATTTACAATTCAAGACTTAGGCATTCTGTCGCCTTAAGTTCTACAATAATCATTCAATAATAAAATAAAATAGATATATGAAGAAATCTTCATTTGATCTTCAATCCAATAGCCAATCTTCAAACATGAAGACGAGAACAAGGTGCAAGCACTTTTTCCGCCCAACCTCGAAGCTTACGCTTCCCCAAAATGTTTTAGTCATTCAAAGAATACCCGACCCTACACGAATCGCTTAGCAAAAAGGAGTTGACAAGCAAGATGGAATATGATGCATGCCTAGTATAACTAGTAATTCCACAAGCATTTTCATTATTCTAATTCATTTAAGAAACAAGCAAGTTTGATACTAGGATATGGTAGATATTTATAAATATTCCATCTATTTCAATGGTCCTTAAGTTACTTGGCCAAGTAAAATGTCATGCATGACAAATAATAGTAGTTTTGGAAAAGCAAAACTACGCTCTCTAAAAACCCATATTTGGCATCCGTCCTGGAAGGTAACTTTCCATACACATGACATGCACATTCAATTATCAAGCATACATGGTTCCATTCAAAATAAATAAATTATCTTTCACAAACACATGAACTGCACTTTCATTTTCAAACAAACATGGTTTTTAATACAATAATTTCACAGTTTTAAATCACAAATAACATTATGTTTATATTCAAAAAACATAAATTAATTAAAAGAAGGTGTATCTCAAGTATGTAACTATGTACATATTTAAACAAGAATTAAATGAGCACACATTCTTTCGGTTCATTTGCTCATGAAATTTAATAACACTTTAGTATAGCCTTTCTCTAATTTGTTTAATGTCAAGGTAATTATATTTTACTTTATTTTCTTTTCTTTTCTGTTTTTCCTATTTCCATTAAAATAATATCTTTTCAAAAACATAGAAACCTCACATTTACTTCTGTTTCGTAAACAATTTTAAATCATTCCTGGAGATTTAACAATTTTTCACTTTTACTTTCAAGAATATTTAAATACACAAAAATACTTGATCTTTCATTTTGGAAAAACATTCAATAATTTTTAATGTTTGATATTTTAATATCTTCATATTCTTTTCTTGCAATTTCCAATTTTCTGTTGTACAGTTTAACGAATATAGTTTTCTTTTTGTGGTTTTCAGAATCTAAAACATGTTGTTTTCTATGGAAATCTTCACTATATTTAATGGAATAAATCTTTAAATATCCAATTTTTTGTTCTAGTTATTCAACAATTTTTTGTTTAAGTTGTTCTTTGTCTCCATAAAATTTCATTCTGGTGTTTGATCTTTCTTCTAAATTTGATAAAAAAAACAATGATTTGCTTTTTGTTTATATTAAAATACAAGAATAAAAATAAAAGAATGAAACTCAGTTTTGAATTGACTGTGAATTTATTTTCATTGAATCTACCTGGTAATTTCCTATAGCTGAGTGTTTAATTTTTTAAATCTGGAATGTATCTTTTTCTTTCTCTGTCAAATTTTTGTTCTATTCTTTTGCTATGAATTCCCTCTATCTTCTACCCTATGTTCTCCCTTGCGTATCAAGTAAGTAAAGTACCAAAATCAATCAAAACATAAACTGCTCTCCCTATCTCTGGCACCCCCTTTCCTTACTTCCCACTCCTTTCTCCCCTCTACCCCTCACGCATGAGACCTCTCTTCTTCTATTGGCGCATCAGGGAGAGATATAAGAATCTCATGAAATTAGAATATAAACTGTTTATTTTTATTTTTTTTATATCTAACTTTCATCCTTGGTCGTGCCCTACCTCCTTTCTTCTCCCCACACGCACCTATCTTCACTCTCTCCATGTGCACCTTCCAAGTCCTTGCACTCACATGCGTATGGGAGTGAGCACACCCCTCTTCCTGGCCACGTGTATCATATTCTCCCTTCTCCTACGCATGGGAGATTAGTAACTATTCTTTTTATTTCTAAGACCACTCTCCTGGCCATGCATGGGAGACTAAAATAACCATAAGTAAAAGTCCCTTCTTCATACGCGCATCCCCTCCAGAGTAGATTTTTCTACGTGGTGAAAAGCAGATCTCTCCAACAGAATAAATTTAAATGAAAAACAACCTCCTCTCCTCCTTCTAGTGCCTGAGAGATCAGTAGTCTCAATAGAAAAATAACTCCCTCTCATTTGAACGGATTTATTTTCTCATATGCGCATGATGCTGTTTTTTTTCTTCCTGAATTTTCTTATCATGCAAAATGGTGTGTTTTCCATTAATTTCGATCCACAAAAAAATCTTTGATCTCCAGAAAATGGTCAAACTCCAAGTTTCATTTTTGTGATTGCATGCAAAATTTATTGTGATGTAATTGTTTTCAATTTGATAACTGTTGTTTTGTTTTCAATTCCAATTTCAATTTTGAACGTATTGTTGTTTTCTAATTTGTTTTCAATAACTTATTTTGATATTTAATTATTTAAACATTTTTATTTCCTCTCTCATTTATTAAATGAGAAAATAAAAATTAAATCAATAACACTATTTTACTTCTTTTATATTTTCGCAATTAAAAGTTTATTCCAAAAATTTAGAATAAAAGCATTATTATTTTCAGCTAATAATAAAATATTTACACAAAGAGTAATTCTTTGAATAAAGATCAATTTCCTCATAAAATAATCAAATTGCCATTCAAACAACATATTCTTTTTCACAATTACGTTCAAGCAAAAGCATCGTCATAATAACCATTTAATCATGCAAATTACGTTCTAATTATTTAAGTGGTGTGTGAGATTCCATCATCCTCATTAACATCTAATGGCTAAAACGACTCTACCTGATCAATGTTCTTTCCTTCATTCTCGTTCACCTGTTCCTGTGTTCACTTGCACTCAATTTCTCATTAGCAATGACAATCCCCGAATTTCATAATAATGAATTCAAAATCATTTCATTTGTATTTAAATTTCAATTTCAATCTCCATTTCAATTTCAATCTCAATTTCAATTTCAATTTTTAATAATCATCTAACATAAACATGCAAATTTCCTTATTTATATTTGCATTTAAATAATTGATAAAAATCAGTACGTGACAGTGGGTGGTCATTCAACATTTTTGAAGACATATCATCGGGTCAAGAAAGACTTCTTTTGGGAAGGGCAAAAAGGGGATGTTAAAAAATTTGTGGTAAAATGTTTGGTTTGTCAATGAAATAAAGGGGAGACAATTAAGACACATAGTCTCTTGCAACCCTTAGTTATTCCTAGCCAACATTGGGAAGAGGTCTCCATGGACTTCATCACAAGGCTTCCAAGATCTAATGGTAAGAATGTCATCATGGCAGTTGTGGATTGCCTTACTAAATATGCACATTTTATTGCATTATCACATCCTTTTACAACAAGTACATTGGCAAAACCATTTTTGGAGAATATTCAAAAGCTACATGGTATACCTAAAGTTATTTTTAGTGACTGTCATCTTATCTTTACTAGTAACTTTTGGATAGATTTATTCAAGTGTTTGGGTGCTCAATTGTCTCATAGTTCTTCATACCATCCATAATCTGATGAGCAAACATAGGTGGTTAATAAGTGTTTGGAAGGATATCTACATTTTTTCACTTCAGATAAACAATCTCTATGAGTAGATTAGCTACCACTAACAAAATGGTGGTATAACACTTCCTTCCATAGTTCATCAAAAATGTCTCCATTTATGGCATTGTATGGATATCATCCTCCTTCCATCACATCATTATTGAAGGTTTCACCAAGAGTTCACATTGTGGATAACCACATGATTCATCAAAAACAAGTACTTTAAGGACTTAAAGAGAATCTATCCATGGCACAAAACCGAATGAAGCAACGGGAAGACCACCACCATAGTAAAATAAGTTTTGAGGTTGAAGATTGGGTTTTCTTGAGATTGCAGCCTTACAAGCAAATGTCACTGAAGCACTAGTGAAAGAATAACAAGTTGTCTCCAAACTATTATGGCCCATATCAAATCATGCAGAAGATAGGTAGTGTTTCCTACAAGCTTGAATTGCCATCAACAACAAAGATACTGGTGCAGGAGCACCTACACCTCAACCTTCATTTTGGATCATTTGATGGTGAATAGCTTAGGAAGAGTATTTTTGAGTCTTTTGAGTGATTTTATCTTCAATAAGGTCTAACAAGACCATTGAGTAAAATCTAGGGTGAATCTTTAAGTTTTGGAGTCAAAATGTAGAAAATTGCAATCTTGCAAAAATGTAGTCATGTAGCCTTGAGAAGGCAAAATCCTAAATTTGTAATTGGATATTCATAGTGGTATCAGAGCATCAGGAAGTAGATCTATTTTCATTTTGCAGATTGAAGAAGAGGCAAGGTTGACAAGATGCCTCCAAAGAAGAATGATATGGCTAAAGAGATGAAGGAGATGAAAGATAGTCATGCAAGAGAACTCAGAGAGTTGGAAGAGAGAGTCATAGCCTTGGAGACAAACAAAAGAAGGGAAGTGGAAGAAACTGAGACTGAAGAAGAGGAAGATGAGGAGTTTGAATATGTGGAAGAAGAACTTACTCCAGAGGATCAAAGAATTGCAAGGTTGCTGAAAGCAGTGAAGACTGACAAGCCTAAGGTAAAACTTGATGTTCCTAAGTATGGTGGTAGTTTAAATGATGAAGAACTATTGGATTGGATTGCTGCAATTGATAACCATTTTGAATGTGATGAGGTTCCTGAAGAACAAAGGGTCAAGATTGCAAAAACTAAGTTGCAGGGTCATGCTTTGGTATGGTGGGATTACCTTCAATCTAAGAGGAGGAAGCAAGGAAAGTCTAAGATCACATCATGGGATAAGATGATATCAAAGCTTAAAGGTAAATTCTTACCCAAGGATCACCAAGTTCAATTGTTTAAGAGACTACAAAACTTAAGACAAAGGGAAATGGATATTAAGTCTTATACTGAGGAGTTTTATAAATTGAGTTTAAGATCTGGTCATCATGAGAATGAAGATGAAAAGATTGCTAGATATGTTGGTGGTTTAAGGCTTAACATACAAGATGAATTGGTTTTGGCTAACCCTAGGAGTGTAGAGGATTGTTATCAAATGGCTATCAGGGTGGAGGAGAAAATGAAGAGAAGGCAAGACAAAGCAGTTAGAGGAAGAGGTAATGCATCAAGAGGAAGAGGATTCATGTCTAGTTCAAAGCCAACTAATGATAATCAAGAGGATACCATGAAAATTCAAGAGCAATCTGATTCTAGAGGTGGATGGAGAGGCACAAGAGGCAGATTTGGAGGAGGTAGGAATCCTAACAATGCTTTTTCAGGGAGATGCTACACTTGTAACCAGCCTGGACATCCATCCTTCAAGTGTCCTGAAAGGCAAGGCTCAAGCTCTCATGGTGGAGAAAGGAGGAACCAATTAGTGCATGAAGATGAAGAAAGTGTGACCTCACCTGTGGTGAACCTTACATCTGAAGTTGGAGAGAGTTTGATGATCAGGAGAGCATTACTCAAGGTGCCAATCTCTGAAGAATCCCCACAAAGGAAATCACTTTTCAGAATCAATTGCAAGGTACAAGGTAAAGTATGTAGAATGGTAGTGGATTCAGGTTCAACTGAAAACATGGTTTCTTGTGAAATGGTGAATAAACTGAATTTGAAAAGAGTTCCTCATGAATTACCTTATAGAGTATCTTGGTTAAGTAATGGTCAATCTTTGGTAGTAAATGAGCAAGCTATTGTAGATTTCCAGATTGGTGAGTACAGGGATAGTGTTATTTGTGACATTCTCCCAATGGACTGTTGTCACATACTCCTTGGAAGACCATGGCAATATGATAGATGTGCTTTGCATGATGGGAGAGTAAACAAATATTCAATCATGAAAGGTGGTCAAAGGTTTGTTTTAACTCCTTGGGTAGAAGATGAAAAGGGTAAGGCAAAGGTTATTATGTGTGGAAGGAAAGAACCTATTAATGTTGTGAAAGAGATCAAAAATTCTGATATTGTGAATAAGTATAGGTCTGATAATGCAGCAGGTCTAAAGGAAAGTACAGGGGTAAAGTCTGATTTGACAATGAGTTTGCATGATAGTGTGATGGTAGGAAGCATTGAATGCCCTGTAGTTAAGACCAGGTCTGAGAAACAAACAAATTTTGCAGGAAATACAGTACCTAAGTCTGATTTGACAGTGATAGAACAACTTGATGAGGCAGTGAGTGAAAGACAAGAAAAACAGGGCATAAAAGATAGTTGCAAACATGAAGGTGACAAAGGAAAGAAGAAATATCATAGAGTTACTAATCCTTGTTTGTATGCAGGTTCAAAACATAGTAAACAATCCAATCTTGGCCAGGGAAAAGATAAAAGACTGTTTGCAGGTCTGAGAGCAGAGGAGATGAAAAATGCTTATGTGAACACATTCCAAGGTGATAGAAGTGCAGGGCAGATTGCACAACTAGTGTACATGAACCAGTGGAGTGGATTGGTGAGCCAATGGAGACTTCATGAAGCTTGGAGACAGTGGATTCAAGGACAACTCATGAGGCATGAGTCTTTTCTAGGGGGGGTGTATGGTGCAGGAGCACCTACACCTCAACCTTCATTTTGGATCATTTGATGGTGAATAGCTTAGGAAGAGTATTTTTGAGTCTTTTGAGTGATTTTATCTTCAATAAGGTCTAACAAGACCATTGAGTAAAATCTAGGGTGAATCTTTAAGTTTTGGAGTCAAAATGTAGAAAATTGCAATCTTGCAAAAATGTAGTCATGTAGCCTTGAGAAGGCAAAATCCTAAATTTGTAATTGGATATGCAAGATTGAGGTCTTAAGGATGTAATAAGGATATTTTTAGTCCATTAGAATGGTTTTAGAAGTCACAGGTCTTTAGGATTAAAAAGTTACTTCAAAATTGCATAATTGCCATAATGTGATTTAATGTAATTTCAACATTAAGGATGTAATCACACTTTCCAACAGTTCCCTCCTTCAAAAATCAGTTGAGGGTCGTTGGTAATGATGTGGAAAAGTTTAAATAGCCTCCTTTTGGTCGAGGCAGGTTGTTGGATGAAGTTTTGAAGCATTAAATATAATAAAAAACTCAGTTTTCCTGTTTTTTCCAGCGTTTTTCACTGTTCCCGTGCTTGGTACGGTCTGGTACAGAATTGTACGGACTCCCAATTGGAATGGTTTGAAAGAGGGCAGAGTATACTTTATTTTGGTGGTGATTTGGATCATTTTCATTAAGTATTGAGTAAGTTACATCAATTTTAGTGAAAGTGGGTCTGAAACCTTGCAAAACAAGGGTTTGGTCACCAAAATGGATGTAATTCCCATTTCCACCATGGGAAAAATCTGAAAATTGGTGGAATGATAGATTTAGGGATCATATTCATGTTTCAATTTATTTTAGAATAAAATATGGAGTTTTGCAAAATTTATGTGATGCCCTAGGTCTGGTTTTTGCTTTGTACAGTCCAAAATGTGATCATTTGAATAGAGTATTTGTTGTTTTTTGAGTATTTGAGAAAATATAATGGATGGAAAGCATGGAACAGGTCTTGGGGAACCTTTTGGATTCTTTTAAAGTCATTAGGGGTGTTGGGGTGTGCCTTGACAAGTTGGAAGCTTCCTTGTACAGGCCAAGTTAAGCCTTGTGTATGGCTTGTAAATCAATTTTCTGATACATTTGTTTTGGGTGTTTGATCCTATGCTTTTGGGAACTTGTGGAGGATGGTGTTAGGAGTCTAAAACCATGTTTTATGGTCTGGTTAATGCTTTTAATCAGATTTTATTTTGACTGTCCTAATGGTGAATGTTACAAAGTTGCATGGGCTTGTGTAGGAGCAATGGAAGAATGGATGTTTTTGGGTGCAAGGTCTGTTTGTTTGGTCATGCTGTGCTGTGTGAAGAGTATTTACATCATCCCCAAGTATTTTTGAGATGTCCGGTTGTGTGAGTCAAGTTGAGTGGTCAAGTTGCTTGTTGGAAGGAATAGTGAAGTTCATTTGTGCATTGAGAGAAGTTTTTAAAAAAAAAAGGTGTTGCTTCCTCTTCCACTCTGCATCAGATACATCCATCTTTCATGTTTCTTGTTTGAAGAAGGTAATCAGGAATAATATCCCTACTCAGACAATATTATCAAAGCTTTATGAAGAAGTAAGAATCATAATGGAACCAGAATGCATTCTTCAAAAATGTGCAAGGAAGCTAATGACCAAAACACTCACTGAGTATCTCATCTAATGGAATAATTTACCAATTGAATATGCCACATGGGAGGATGAGGAGTTCATTCAAAAGTGTCCAAAATTTCCTAGCATTGAGGACAATGCTTATCCGAAGAGGGGGGCATGCTACATCCTTAATATTAGAGTACACCGAGTTATGAATAGTCAGTTTGTGGCTATTTTAACTCGTAATTAAGTCATATTATCATTATTGTATTATCATTTAGTTGATTAGGTCGAAATAGGGCTTATATAGGGTTATCTAAGTTGGCCTGAGTGGTATCCTAGGCATAAATAGGTACATATAGGAGGTTGTGAGTCTTATTTCATCATCATATTGTGAATTGTGTTCTCATTGGAGATATTTGGAGGTTTTCCCCCTCAAAGTGGCTTGTTATTCACAGTTATTATTTAGTATTTACAACATATTTTCTATCATATTATTCTATTGTGCAATTGATTTCATTACATGAACTACATCATAAGGCATGCAATCGAGAGGAATGATCTATTGTCCCAACTGTAAGAATATATCTAGTGTACAAATATCTGATAAGCACCGAATCAGGTGTGAACTCTACGATCTTACTTGGCCCACTATGTGTAATCTAATAGATGGAAAGGATATTGGAAGATAATGAAGGGACACAAAGTACATCATGAAATGTGTCATCATCATCTATGGATAATTTCCCAGTAACACTCATATAAGTGTCATTCCCCATCAAAATTTGTGGCAATGTGCAAGGCTCATACAAAGAGAACATACCTAAAGATGTTGCCATGTGATGTGAGGCTCCCAAATCAAGAAGAAATTTGTTGGACTAAAGTTTGGTGGATGAAAAGAGAGCATGGCCTTTCATCTTGTCTTCTCCACATGCCATGGTGGTTGACCGTGATTGTGAGGGTTTGGATTTTGAGGAAGAGGATGAAGGAAACTAAATATTGTTCTTCTATAGAAGATGCTTCAATTCATCTAATACTTTGCATAATAGTGATGCTCATCATGTCTCATCTTTGTGCAATATATACATCATGGTTGATCCTTTGTAGATAAATCTCTTAGAAGAGGAAGAAGAATCTGAGGTATCATATGATTTTGATTCATTGGCTTGATTTGAGTACTTGGAATCCTTTTTTTTTGGTTTCTTGCCTTTACCATTTGAAGCCTTTTGATTTGTAGTGCCTAGAGATGCAATAAGAGCCTTTGATGTGGAAGAATTCAATGAGCCCATCTGTACCAACTTTTCCTACTCTCGAGTGAGTGATGTAGAAAATTCATCAAGTGAAGGCATAGTGAATCTGGAACCAAGTGCATCTTTCATTGCATGAAAAGTAGAAACAAAAATTGAATAATCGTGACCAAGCTTGGCAATCATGGAAAGAACCAACTAAGTATCCTCCTTCTAGATACCACACTGTGTCAACTACAATTTGAGAGACTTGATTTTGGTGAAGAAGTCCTGAATGCTATCAAATTATCAAGGATCCAAGCTGATAATATCAATCTCCAACTAAAATCCTCTCATAGTATCCTACTTCCCAATCAAGGACTCTAATTTAGTCTAGATATAATTGAGTGTGGTGCAAGATTCAACATGAAAGAGAAGATCAGAAGATATAGACATGCATAATGTTCCAAAAGCCTCATCACCTCTCTTAAACCACTTTCTCTTCTTAGTAGCACTTGTAGGTTCAAGTTATGTACCCATGGTCACTCTATATAGCCTTACTTTCTTCGTGTGTATCTTAATTTGTGATTTCTAACTATAATATTTATATGGAGTAAGTGGAAAAATATGAGTTGGATCTATTATGAAAGAATTCAATAATGAATGGATGCATCAATATCAACTCCCTCAATGTAGAAAAATTCCCCTTTAAATATTAAAAAATTGACATGTTTGTACATTTTCCAAGAAAATAATCATAAAAGAAAGATTTGAGATCTGATTGAAATAAGAAATACTTAGTTAATTTTTTTGGAAAAATAGGCTTGAGATCTATGTAGAGGATTGAATCATCTTTTTGATGCCACTTGAATCATGAAAAAAATGATACTTGATGCAAAAGTTATGCCCTTCGGAGTGAAAATAGATAGGTCTAACTTTAGAGGCCTATCTATAGAATAAATCAGGAGCAAAAACTAAAAAAAATACTTGCACCACCGAATCAAACTCATAACTTCCTTTCCGATGATAATTTTTTCACAAAACAGACACTATATGCCCAAGATATACCCGATTTACCAAAACTGCTCAAAATTGCCCAATTTGGCCCTTATGAGGCACTAGGGGCTAAAAAATTAGCTCTTGGTGCTATGGAAGACGTGGGCGCTAACGGCCAGGGCTATGGGTGGAGCCCCTGGTTGCTCAAGTGACCTTCATGGGTGCTAATTGGGCTGACGGAGGCTAGCACTAGGCACTAGGTCCTCCAAATGACCGTAGGTTTAGTGACTTGAGCCCTCAGGGGCTATAAACAAACTGGTGGCAGGTATGGGTGATGCCTCTTGGGTGTGTCACTCTTGGTGGCCCAGAATTTGAGTGCTAACAATGTTTTCTATTTTAAATGGGCAACGCTTAAAGTGTTATAAAAACTTTTTTTTGAAATTTTCACCGTATAGATAATAAAAAAATAATTGCTTTTTTTGCTCTTGATCCAAAAGTAGGTGAATTTTTGTCAAAAAAAAATTCTTCGGCCTCGTAATCACAATGGTGAGGTTGATTTTTCTCCAGGATGCACTAAAAAATTACTCAAGGCCTGATCTCTCAAAAATCAAATAGGGGGCTACAGATCTGGTGCTTTCATACCATGTTGAAGTCGATGATTCAACCCACAACTCCCATGGATCACCTGCAAGCAATTACCTATCACAATAGAAAAGATCAAAAGAAAGATTGTGCTCAATAACATGAAAATTATATTGATGCAAATAACCTGAATGAATATTAAAATGAAGGATCATGCTTATAAAAGCTTGAAAAATCAAACCCTAGATGAGGATTTGGGTAGAAAGTGAAGTGTTCTAATCTCATGCAATGAGACAACTTGTCCTAAATTTAGTTCAAACTAATAATAAAAAAACAACTCCTAAGTTTAGCTTAAGTACTTAAAGTAAAAAATCATCTAATAATTAATTAATGACTAATTAATTATTAGACAAGGACTTATTTACTCCAACATTATATATTTAACTGTACACCACCAATAGATGTATATGTATGTACATACCTAATAGAAAATTTATGTATATTTTATACATTTTTTTTGTATATATGTTATTTTATTTAAGAAGTGCTTAATATTGAATTTTTAATATTAAAAAATAAGAACAAGGAGGCTTGCAAGTATGCAAGTTGTAGAACATACTCATTTTCAGGGGCTATGACCCATATGGTTCACCATAAGGTCACATCATAAGGCCGTAACCTCTGTGAGGTTCATGCCTCACAAGGTCAACACTCCCAAAAACAATTGATGGGGATAGAGCTACACCCTTCCCCATAGGTTCCACTCTAATTTTTAAAATTATATTTTCTTATTTTCTTATTTTTTATATATAAATAAATTTAATAAATTTAAAATTTATGATTGATATATATATATATATATATATATATATATATATATATATATATATATATATATATATACTTTTAATAAGAGAAAATTATTTATACATTTATTATTGATTTTTTTAAATAAACTATGAAATTTAAATGATTGGTAATTTAGATGAATGTGATTATACTTAAGGTAAGAAGCCCATCTAGTTACAACTAGGATCTTAGGATACTAATCAATATAAATAAAATGAGAATCATACAAGCATAGATTTTACACATTACACAAAATATACATGGAGAAAACCCTTATGGGTAAAAACCCCATAAAATATCATTTTATTATAAAATACTTAAATGATTTATCAAACCATAGAACAAATATGGGGAACCACTTCTCCTTACTTCCACATGACCTATAATACCTCACATGCATGATGATATAATTCACTATAAAGCTCCAAATTATAACTTTCTCAAATGAGAGAGAACTTCTTTAATTATGGTAGAAAGGGTGGGAAAATACCTCAAGGGGTATTAGTCATGCCTATACAAAGAAACCATTCATAAATAATTAATAATGTAATATTTATTAAATTATTAATTATTAAATGGTATATGTTTTATAAAATGAGGTTTTATAACCTTATATTAGAACAATATGTATATGTTGTAAGGGTATGACCCCTATTAAATTTATTCTCTAACACCCTCCATTATTGTTAATAGGGGCATCACGTGTCAATTGTTATAAAATAAAATTAATAATTGTTGTCACGAGGATAACACCCTTAAGCTAAGTGTGAAACTCAGCTATCTTGTGAAACATGGGATCATCTTCAGACTGTGGGTCACCTATGGTGAAGATGAACCTCCAGAGCGGGTTGGTTCCCTTGATGGACCTCTTAAAGCTTGTTGGTTTGATAGGAAAAAAGATAGAAAATTGAATTTTAAGATAAAATTAACCTAGGAGGTGATGCACCAATGATAAAAGACTTCGTACTTGTCCTAACTCACAACTTCTCTTAAAAACTGCTATATTCTTCACACAACTCAATTTTTACAAACCCATGCAAAAATGATTCATAGGGAGGTTATGTTTCAAGATTTTTTGAAGGAAAATTGTCTTTTAACAACTAAAAGCACTAAAAATAGCTAACACAACCTATGACATGTATGGGTTTTGATTATTCTATAAATAAATGTATTACAATGAGACATAATTCATGGATTAGTATTCATAATCACAAAAATCAAATCAAAATCATTCACAAATACACTCAACACAAGAAATTTGAGAAGGTAAAAAGTTACTTTTTATTGATAAAAGGAGTTTGCTTGTACAAATCTTGAAGAATAGTGAAAATAAAACTAAGTTGTTGCTCTATTAATCTCAAAATGAGTTACAATACATCTCTTTTGCATAAGGCAAAAAGAGGAATGAAAGAACTAACTAAAAAGAGTTGGGTGATTTATTTTATAGAAAAATCTTCAACTAAAATAGGCTACACCTCGTAGAAGACATTGAGTGTGCATGGAGAGTTAAACTGGATGTGAATCTGCCTCTAAACTGATAGCCAATCATGCAAACTCTTGATGATGAGAGTTGACTTGACCTCTTTGACTTCTTTGACCTTTGCATGATCCTCCACCTCCAACTGAACTTGAACTAATCTCTAAATTTGCATGATGTTGATTGAAAATTTGAGTTTAAACTCTAGCATGAAGTCTTCAATTTGTTGAGAATACAAGGCAAAAAAACCTTTATTTTAGGCCCCCAAATTTCCCCAAATTGCATGATTTTAGCCTCAAACTCCAGTAACTCCAGCTAAAACCATGTGGGTTCCTCAAATAGGCCTAAAGTGCCTATAAGTGCTTGAAAACAGAGCATTAAGGCCACTGGACTTGTGCTTACTCTTATATGATAGAAAGCATGTGAAGAGAGTGACTTGAAAATGATTAAATCCTTCAATGGTGGCATAGGATAACTTAAGGGTAGTTAAAATATGTATTGTTCACAAATTCATCACTTATCACAAGTATAAGTCATTGTCCTTTTAGAGTTTGATTGCTCCTTTACTAGTTGTGACTGTCCTCCTTTGTCTCAAGTTGACTACCACTCTTTATCCTTAGTTTTAGTATCATTATATCTACATCTTCAAAAATCTTCATACAAACCATTATATTTGCATCCAAAGAAGCAGTTTCACAAGCTTCTCCCACGATTCATCATCATGTTGCATTGCAGACCTACAACCTTGAACTATCCTCTTTTTCATGATAACTACACTTTATTTGATAGAAGTTTCCTGTCATGCACCCCCTGTCATATATCTTATGATTTCACATTCCATAATGTCTTTATGACAGTGATAGACTCACTTTCAAAGGCTCTTTATGACTATCTCTTCATATAAATGTCTTCACATTGCATTTAGGATGTCATACCTTTATTTTATATTGGTGTCACTACTTCATGGTAATTGCCTTTCATTGAAAAGATTGCCCTTAAAAAGAGATTTATGACTCATAGTCTTTACCCCTGCTTGATGAAATCATTTTTGTTTATGACTATCATTATATACCTTCAAATTTGCTATCTTTTCTTAGTCATGGTTGTTCTCTTGGTGTTTGAAACCTGCCTTTGCATCCATGTCACTAAACAAAGGGTTTCATGGTTACTTTTAACTCATTGTTATGCTTTCACATAGCCATAAATGACTATTCCTTAATGAGATGTTACTTTCATCATTACATATTTCTCCCTTTTTGATGAAAACATTTCCCTCCACCTTTGCAACTATTTTTTTTTCTTTACATCTTGACTTCACAATGCTGTTCATTTTTTCACTCCTATGGTCTTTGGTCATATGATTGTATCACTTGTTTATTGCAAAGTTCTAATACTTTGAGTGTCATAATACTATCATATAAACCATGCTTATTGAGTATCCTTTATCATTATTATGTTGCTCTTGATGTTTGAGAGCCTTCGCCTTTGTGACTATCCTTAATCTTAAAGGTGGTTGTGCATCAAATGTTGCCCTTTTCTAAATGTTTGTCTTCCTATTAAATACATTGATTGTCATATTCATCATTGTCTTTCGCTTGTAAAATCCTTCATGTAATCTTTATAATTTATGATTGTCATGGAAAACTCATAAATGCTTGTCTTTGAAGGTCTTTACGATTGTCTTTGGTTGACTTCTATGACCGTCTTCCATTTGGAAATCTCAAGTTGTTGTCCTCTTTATAACTGTCCTTTAATACATAAGGTGACTATATTTAGGTTTTGTTGCCCCTTTCCATTTTCAAAATATTGCATTAATTATGTATGAATGTTGTCCTCTCATAATATAAAAACTATCTTTAGCTTATCATTTAATGAGCAGTGTTCTTTGAGATTTGTAACCCTTTTT
The DNA here is from genome assembly GCA_007115665.2 of Sequoiadendron giganteum. NCBI lineage: Eukaryota > Viridiplantae > Streptophyta > Pinopsida > Cupressales > Cupressaceae > Sequoiadendron > Sequoiadendron giganteum. Next base: position 404,231,727 of record CM021101.1, read on the forward strand.
TCCTTGGATGTGCACAACAAATCTTTGTAGCGTATCTGGTAGGCATGTCTTTTGGTCCTCTATTTGATTCTCATGATGCTACCCTTGATGAAGTGTTCATACCTTCCTTAGACTATGATTAATGCCCTCTTTGATTGACCATGTATTGCCAGAGAATTGTCTTTTCAAGGCTACACATTGTTATGAATGCTATCTTTTGCTCATGATGGTTGTCCCTAGGATATTTATTTTTATGCTTCATCTTGCTTGCTACTACCCATGGTCACTGCCCATTTATTGTCTAGTAATTATCTTCATGCATGACCTTTTCTCAATACTAACTTTTTCCCATTTCTTAAGGCTACCTTTTAATAGCTATCTCCAACCTTAAACTGTCATTAGTGTCTTTTCATGGTGGAAAAACTACCCCTTTAATGCATATGATAGTATTTTTATATTGAATTGATTGTCCTTTTCTTAATCGGTTCTAGGAACCCTTATCATGATTGGCCCCAAACATGAGGGTTGTCCTTGCATCACTTTTCGTAAAGAATAGATACATTTTTCGTGAATGATCACCCATTCCTTTCCTTGAAGTCTGCCCTATACCTCTTGACTAATGTCCTTTGATTGCTCCTATTTATATAACACAAGGTTGTGATCATTTGTTTTTTTGGACTACACTTTTGGACTATTGTTGTCCTCTAAAAGATGCTCTATGACTGTATTTTGGTGTTAACTTTTGACACTGCCTCTTTCATGATTATTTTTTAACATATTTCCTTTACAAAAATTTCCCTCTATATGACTATTTTCTTTGGTTTTTCCCTTATATATTGGTTGTCCCTCCTTTAACTTTCAAGTTCACTTTTCATCTTCCATTCTAGAATATGACTATATGAAATGTTTGTCCTTACACGTAAAATTGATGTCCTTCAACCTCAAAACTTGATGGTTGTCCTTTGATGAAATAAGTACCTCCTTGTCAGATAGGTTCAATGAGCTTAACTTGTTTAGACTTCCTAGTGGATTCCACTTGGCCATGACCAACACTTAGCCTTGCTTTTGTAGAACTAGACCTGTTTTTTAAAGAGGCAATCTTAGTAACAATCTACTATTCTTCACTATACAATGTCCACTTTTATTGCTGCTCCTTGGCGGTTATGAGGATCACGACTTTCATTAAATGTAGGTGAAACTTTATACTACCTTGTGGTTTTGGTTGTCCTTCTCATGGATTTTGAATCCTTTTTTTATGTCTTTACTGCCTTTTCCCCTTTTAAAATTTTTAAAATCTACCCTTCAACTCATGCACAAACCTAAATTTGCTACATGTGTGTCATATCTTTTTGAAAAATAGCACGGACTCCTTAGAAGTCCTATTCAAAAAAATTAGTGATTTAAGAGAGGACCAACTGTACTTCTTTGAGCTTATGGAGAAGGAGCATACGGCTAAAAGAAAAGGAAAGAAGGGTACAAAAGATGACACCAAAGGCCCTGCTACTAAAGGGTCGGTTGATTGGAAAAGATATTTTGAAGTTGAGAAGGAGCTGCTAGAAATGATTGACCTACACAGGATCCAGGAGCTTGAGGTGGCCAACACCTTAAGCAGTATGAATTAGTGGTTGATCTATTGTTTTCATTTTGCTAGTCTTTAGGTGGTTTTTTGTTGTTTTGTTGTTTTATCACTGTTGAGTGTTTTGTTGGTTTACTGTTGTTTCTTTTGTTCAACACTCTTTTTGTCTTAGTCTCTTTATGTTGGTTTGTTGCTCGTTTACTATGGCCCATCTTGTTAGCAGCATTTTGTATCAAATATTGTAAAGGGTTTCGGGTCCCTTCAAAACCTATTTTTCCTGCTTAATCAAAACTCATGCACAAACCTCTAGATCATCTTCTATCAATTTAGCTTCATGCATGGGATCTTCAAATATTGGAGCAAATGCAACTGTTGACCTTTTTTCCTTTCTTCATAAAGACTACCCTTAACTTATGAGGGTTTCACTTTCCTTTTATTGCCTCCTATGTGATTGCTTAAACACTGAAGTTGTTGCCCTATTGATTTGGTATTTTTCTATTCTTTATGTGGGAACGTATGACAACCCATTCAACTTAGTAAAGATTTATTAAAACATTGGAGAAGAAAATCATCTGGATACCAAGATCTATAAGAGCTATCACCATGTTGCCTTTAGCAATTTTTAAGTGTGGTGACACAGCTAGATAGCTCAGAGAGCAATTCTATGGAAACATCCAACCTTTGAGATTCTCATATATGACTTATATTGTAATAAACTCAGTATACACAAGATTTTACAATACAACATTTTCATAACAACTAGGTGCTATATCATATTGCATTATTTTTTAACACACAAACCCTAAATTGTAATAAGTAGGAGTATAATAGCTATTGCATGCTTGGATGATAATTTCACTAAACCATATTTATGACAAGTTTGTGTGGACAGATATGTCTGGCTTGATTACCAAGGATGTAATTAGGGAAGTGATAGGTTTGTGTTCAACCAAACCAGTTTTAAGTGCTTAAATCAATGAAGAATGAGGTTGCGATGGAGCTTACTGGTGCTCAATATTATAGGAGAGCCTTGACCATCAAGAACATTAAAAATCCTACAGTGAAGTATGTCATAATGATGATTGGTTATAAAGTCTACTTCTCTAATAGAGAAAAATCAGTTTCAGCCACTACCATCAATACCGCGTATGAAATAGTTGAGAAAGGAGTTGATAATGATTTGTGCGAACTATTGAGACAACAAATAATGGGAAATTTTCAAAATATAAAGGATTCTAGGTATTCCTTTAAATATGGGACATTGATCATATGTCTGTTTTACTTCTTAAGAGAACTCCCTAGAACAAAGAGTGTGGTGTAGTTGAAAGGCAGACCAATTGCACATCAAATTAAAGACTTTTTGAGAGGACTTGAAGATGCCAAGGCACATGATGAGGATCTTGTGGGATTCTTCATAGTCTTCCAGAAGAGAATGTAGGAAAGGAAGAGGATTCCTTAGAAGATGGTGGAGAAGTACCAAAAGGAAATTACATTTTTGGTGACAAAGGATGAATGCATTATATAGATTGTAGAGCCTAGAACAGTATGGATCCCAACAATGGGATATAAAATCATTGAAGAAGATATTATAGGTATTGTGGACTATATGTTAAGTCAATCGAAGGACACCTGAGAAGAGAGGTATGGAACATATGAAGAAAAGTCCATGTAAGTGCACTTGGACCAGAAATTAAAAAAAATAAGAAAAAATGTTGAGAAGATGAATACACAATATGCAGAGGTAATGGGGCTCACCAAGGAGCAAGTTAAGAAGGAAAAATCCATGTCTGGATCACCAGGAGGATCATCAAGTATCAAAATATCTAGTATAACAACTACTACTCCCCTAGTTGTGTAACGCCCCGCCAAGCAACCCTAGAGGAAGTTGCAAAGAACTACTTAAACAGACTATTTTTTTTTAAGTACAATTAAAAGCAAGTTCACTATCTAATGCCAACAACCTCTAAGGTTACGAGACAGAGGTTATATAGAACCTCAACAAAAAACATGAACCTAAACCATGTCATTTAATTACTTAAGAAATTAAACACATACATTCCAAATAAGATAACTTACATCAAAGCATAAGAGATAACTTTAAATTTCATTTATCCATAATTAAACAATACAATTACATCTCTCATTCCCCAAATGAGGCAAGTCTAACAAATAAGGTTACAATTACAACTTCCACCTCGATAAAAAATGAGGGGTAGTAAATCACAAGATCAACTGAAGTAAATAAGGCATGAAATGAAATTGGATCATACGAGCTCTCCAACTGGAGTCTCGTCCACAGGATCAAGAAGAAAAAACCCAACAGAGTAAGGTGCACGTTCCACCCAACCAAGTGGAACCCAAAGGTCCACCCCCCGTGCTAGGAGATAGTAACAAGGATTTCTAGCCAAAACCATCTACCTCTAAACATAGGCTAGACACAACTGAACTAAAAAAAATATAAATACACCACTTAACACAATGGTTAAATTGCTTCCAGAATTACATAATCAATTGCATCACTCATGTGAACATACAGTTGACCTAGGAGAAGTGTCATCACAATGTTACATGGGTTATCCTGGTGAGTCTTCCTAGGCCCCGACCCCCATCTCGAGTTATCCTGGTAACCTCTAACAACTTTCGGCCCCTCATGTAATCCAAAGCGGAATCAATCATCTTTCGTAGAGACAAGATAACGATCTTTCCATTCCAAGCCTTCTCGTCTCAACCCAAGTCTTTACAAGCCCTTGCATCCATGAGCGAGGCATAATTATCTTATTAAGTTTTTGATACTACGTGATACTCTAATCAGTTAATTACGTTATCACTGGATTAACTAACTTGCAATGAGTTATCCTAGCACCACTTTGTGTGTCGGCCCTCATCGCAAGCCACTTCTCTAAGACAACACGTGGAACAACTCCACAACCCAAGGGTACACAAGTGCGACCTAAGGATATCAAATCCCTATCCATGGCACACAGTCAACACATTCCCGTTCGTGATAACCGGGCAACAAATTGGTTACAATTAAACGCACTACCCAAGGCAATCCAAAGGTTGGCTAATACATTACGACAACCCACAAAATTGAAAACCCAACTGGAAGACTTGTCAAATTCTATGACCCAAATTTCCCAAATGATAATAGAAACCGTTCACAATCATGACGAGAATTAAATCTACTTTGGATTCACTAAATCCATTTCCTCATTAACATTCAGTAATTTATCGCATTAAATAAACTGAATTTAAATACGTCTTTTCAAATAAGGGAGAAATTAACACTAATTATTTAATTTCCTTATTTGCCTTTAAATAATGATAAATTAACCAGTTTATCATATAAATCAAAATTCATTGTTATAAAATAATTATTGCCTCCTCATTTCAATATAACCATTTAAAAAAAATTGACTTGTCTTGAAAACGTTTTATTTAACATCAAAACTAATTCCCCTTTAAAATAATGTTTTAAAATAAAACAATGATTTAACTAAAGTTATTATATTTTCCATTTCCTCAATTAAATTTAATTCGTGCCTTCAAACAAATCATTATATTAACATACATATACACATAATATATATATATATTTAATTAAAATATATATATATATATAATATTATATTATTATATAATATAATATTAAATATTAATATATATTATATTAATATTATAATATTATAAATTATAATAATAAAATATTAATAGAAATAAATTTTGTTGACTTCTAAAAAAAAACGCACCCACATAAAAGTTTCGGGTCACGTGCCATTGAAAGGACGGTCGGCTGCATACACAACCGAACCCATAGTGGGGCGCGGCTGTGTAAACACAGTTGACCCTTCTGTGGGTATCGGTTGTGTTTGCACGGTTGAGCCACTATGGGGCGGTCGGGGGTCTGCACTGGGCGCAGCTCCCCCCACACGCCTCCCATGGGGGGCACGGTGGGGGTGAGCCCCCAGCGCCTCCTCCATTGCTTTTTTTTTTATAAATTCTTTTTTTTTTAAAAAAAAACAAGGGTTTTAAACCCTGCGGAATTTTCATCCGCTCCTTTTGGCCATTTCAAAAATTTGGCCAGCATAACCCTCTTTTAGGAAATATATTTATATGTATATGTATATGTATATGTATATATGTATATGTATATATGTATATGTATATATATATATATAACATTTTTGTAACTAAATTTACAAAATAATTTGAGAAACTAGAATAATATATAAAAGAAACAATCATTTACAGCCATAATCTCATTTTTCTTTTGAAGCATTATTTTAAAACAAAGGTTTTCTTCCAAATTTTTGAAGACAAGAATCAAATTGGATTTGTTTTGCAGATCACACAGAGGGTTTAAATGTTTATCCACATGATTTTCAACCACAAAGCATATGTAAATGTAACTTCAAATTACTAAATTTAAAAAGAAACAACATGAACCTGGTATTGTTGAGTTTGAGGGGATCCAAAAGGTGCACAGATTCCTGCCTTGATTCCAACTTCAACTCCACAAATTTTCACAGCTTCATGCAAAAATTATTCCTCTCCTCTATTCTCCAATTTTCATACTTGTTAAAAAAAGCTTATGACGAAAAATTCAAATAATAAAGAAATTTTCAAAATATCATGCAACCACCCTCATAAATTTTCAAAAACAGAATAACAAATATCTTTTTTTTTTTTTCTTTTTTTTTCATTTTTGGAATTCCAAATTTCCTAAAATGCAATTTAAAACATTTTCTTTAATTTTTGATTTCAACAATATATCCATAGCTTTAAAAAGAATAACTTACTTAATTAAACATCTTCGATTTAATTTAATTAAATCCATGATTAAATTATTTATTAATTAAATTAAATTAACTAATGAAATTAATAAAATTGCTATAATAATACCAGATCAATTTTAATTACAAAAGCATTTATTTTCCTTTAAAACAAATGATAAAAAACGCAAAGAAGGGACAATGTTCAAAGCATCACAACTCGACCAAGACCCGATAACAGGCTATGACAAGGGTGAAGACTTGGCATGGAAAACCTAGCTACTATCTTCCAATCGAATGTCGTTGGGCAATGGACACACTCAAACCTTTGAACCCAGGTGGAGTCGATGTCCTGTACCTGTCAACCTCCAAACAAAGAGTATATCCACATGCATATATATGTCATATTTAAAACACACCATGAAGAGGAAATCATGGAATCGTAGGGCGCTCGTAATCGAGTGATGCGATACCGTCCCCTTCACCAATACAGTATTACTAATTGATGTATCTAACAAAATTACTTTAATCAAACACATGAAACATCATAAATTCGGATATCCACTTATGCTAATTCAAAACATGCCATCATAATAACATCAAAATACAGTATCGTCACATCAAGATACATCACCACATCATGACAAAATAGTGATCAACCATAACCAAGTACATAGTCAAAGTACAAACAAAAACTAAAGCATAAAAAAGAGAACAACATTATTCGCACAATAGAGCAAAACGGAGGGGTATTACATCCTCCCCCCTAGGGTCAGGTTTACTCCTGGAAGCCTGCGAACAAATAGGGATAAAGCTCCCTCATTCTAGTTGCATCTTCCCAAATGGATGACGTGTCATCCCTAAGATCCCACTGGATCCTAACCTGATCAATATCTCACCCTCAAAGAGTGAGCGTTTTGCGCACCATTACAGCCACAGGCTCCAAAGCCAGCTGCTCGTCCTCTACCTATAATGCATTCCAATCAAGGACATGAGAAATGTCTAGATGGTATGGCTGAAGAACTGAAACATGAAAAACATCGTGAATGCATGAGAGACTAGGCGGTAAAGCAAGACGGTAAGAAACTAGACCAATCTTCTCAAGTATCTCGAAAGGTTCGATAAAGCGAGGCGCCAACTTAGAGCCCTTCCCATAACGGATGGGACTCTTTCACGGATGCACCCGCAAGAAGACTCTATCGCCTACAACAAACTGATGATCCACTCTATGTGCATCGGCATATTTCTTTTGCCTATCCTGCGCTCCCACCAAGTGCTCTCTAATCCTATCCACTTGCTACTCCATATCCTGCAACATCTCAGGACCCAAAACTATCCTATCCTCTGGTCGATCCCAACTCAAGGGAGTACGATATGGTCTCCCATACAATGCCTGGAATGGAGGCATGCCAATGGAACTCTGGAAACCATTATTATAAGCAAACTCTACCAAATAGAGATAATCCTCCCATCATGTCTGTTGGTCCATCACATACATACGCAACATATCCTCAAGGATCTAATTGACCCTCTCGGTCTATCCATCTGTCTCAGGGTGATAAGCTAAACTGAAGTTCAATTGTGTCCCCATCACATGTTATAATGAAGTCCAAAGAGCTGAGGTAAACACTGGATCCCTGTCAGAAATAATCCGATGCGAAATACCATGTAACCTCACTATGTCCTCCATGAACACTCTAGCTACGGACGATGCAGTATAGGATGAGCGCATAGGTGAGAAGTGTGTCACCTTCGTCAACCTATCAACTGTCACCATAACCGCATCATGCCGTCTCGAAGAGTTGGGTAAACCAACAATGAAATCCAATGAGATTATATCCCACTTCCACTCTAGTACTAAATGCGGTTGCAAAATCCCTGTTGGATGCTGGTGTTCAACCTTAACTCACTGACACTCTAGACATCGCAACACATAATCCGTGATATCACGCTTCATCCCTGGCCAAAAATACAACTGACGCAGATCTGCATGCATCTTCTTTACCCTAGGATGGGTTGAATAAGGTGCACGATGTGCCTCAATCATGACCAATGTGCGAAGACCATCTGATGAAGGAACGTATATACGTCCCATGTGTCTCAATATCTCATATGAATCCAAAGAATATCCTAAATGTCTGCCCTCAAGCGGTCTACCTACCTCTATCACTGTCCTAACCTCCTGATACCGACTATCTACTGGAAGGGTAGAAAGAATTTGACTCCGCAAATCCATAATGAGAGTCAACTTAGAGATCTCATGTCTCCGTCTACTTAGTGCATCCACTATGACATTCTCCTTTCCCTAGATATACTTCACCTCGAAGTCATATTCATAGAGAAATTTCATCCAACGCATTTGCCTAGCATTAAGGTTGGGTTGCGTGAAGATATACTAAAGACTCCTGTGATCACTATGCATCTCAAACCTATAGCCAAGAAGGAAATGCCTCCATCTTGTCAATGCATGCACAACTGTCGCTAACTCAAGATCATGTGTGGGGTAGTTCAACTCATGATCCTTGAGTTTTCATGACTCATATACAATGACTCAACCTTCCTCCATCAACATTGCACCTAAACCCTCCAAGGACGCATCTGCACAAACTAAAAAGTCCCCAGTCGGATCCGGTATCGCTAGTATCGGTGCACTAGTCAACTTCTCCTTTAGATTCTGAAACGCTACCTCACACTTCTCTGACCACTTGAACCTCTTCCCTTTCCTGTGAAGGGTGGTGATAGGATAACCTATCCTCGAAGAAACCTGCACAAAGCATTTGTAATAGGTCGCTAGCCCCATAAAGCTATGTATCTCTACCACATTCGTGGGCACAGGCCAATCTGAGATCGCTTGGATCTTTGCAGGATCCACTGAAATACCTTTCCCTGAGATCACATGCCCAATATACTGAACCTTAGACTTGAAAAAATCACACTTTGACAAGTTAGCAAACAACTAATTATCCCGTAAGCACTGCAATACCTTCCACAAATGTTCCTCATGCTCTGCCATTGTCCTAGAGTATATCAAAATGTCATCAAGGAACACAAGGACAAATATGTCTAGGTATGTACGAAATACACCGTTCATCAAACTCGTGAACACATAGGGTGCATTCATCAACCCGAATGTTACTGTGGTGAACTCGTAGTGACCATACTGCGTTCAAAATGTTTTCTTATGGATGTCTGAGTCAAAGATCCGAAGCTAATGATATCCTGACTTAAGATCAATCTTTGAAAAGATGGTGGCACACTTAATCTGATCAAATAGATCATCAATCCAAGGAAGCAGATATCAATTCCTGATGGTCACTTTGTTCAACTGTCGGTAATCAATACATAACTGAAGTGAACCATCCTTCTTCTTCACGAAGATAATTGGTGCTCCCCATGGTGAAACACTAGGGTGAATGAATCCCTTCTCTAACAATTCCTCAAGCTGCAAACGAAGCTCTTTCAGCTCCTGGGTGGTCATACGATAAGGAGCTCGAGAAATGGGTGATCCAAGTACAAGGTCAATCTTGAAGTCAATATCCCTCTGAGGTGGCATCCCTAGAATCTCATCTGGAAAGACATCAGAATACTCCTGAAGGATGGGGTGACTATCAAGAGAAACTTTCTCTTCTCCACTTCCCAGATCCAAATCATCCACTGTAACAGCAAATAACTGGCAACCCTGATGCACACACCTTCTCAACTGCATAGCTGAGATGACCCTCAAAGAAATTGGCCTCTGGACTCCCACTATCTCTACCTCTCTGCTAGATGCCTCAATGCATTGAATCGACTTATGTCGACAATCTATGACCGCACTATGTGCCTCCAACCAATCCATCCCTATGACAATGTCATAAGAACCCAAAGGAATAACTCGAAGGTCCATCGTAGTATGGAGAGGTCCAATCTCCAATCTATAATCTGGTACAAGGGAATGGGATGCGACTTTCACACTCGAGGCTAGCTCTACCTGCCACCTATCGACTTGCCTTACCGCACCCAGTCTACATCATGTCACAACGGATGAAGAAATGAAGGAGTCTAACACTCCAAAATCAAATAAAATGGTAACTAGGTTACCCATCAACATACCATATGTCTCAACCATTGTGCCCCGATGTTCTACCTAACGGTTATCAACCACTACAAAAACCTAATGCCCTATGTCTGCATCACCAACTGTCGGCTCAAATGTCGTTGGTCCTTGAGAAAAACTAGATGTGCCCCTGCTGAGATCTAGGAGGTACACCTCCCTGAGGCCAGCCTCCTCTAGCACTAGTCCCTATCGCTGAACTACTGCCAATTGGTACACTCATATGACCTCCAAGTGCCATAGTCAGATTCTCCTCAACAAGGTGTGCTTTCTCCATTGCTACCTCCATGGTTTTGGGTTTGAAAACCCTCACACCACCGCTAAGACGAGCATTTAAGCCCCTAAAAAAATGGTGCACCAACATACTCTCATCGTCACCAATCCCTGCAAATTGTTTGAGCTCATAAAAGCATCACTCATATTGCTCAACAGATAAGGCTATCTGGCGCAAGGCATGAAACTTGTTGCCTCAACGCTGACGTCAATGCTCGGATGGGAACCGAGCTTTGAATCACTCTAGGAAGATCTCCCAAGATACTGAGTGAATATCAATATGGAGCTTCTACTCCTCTAGTCTCCACCAAGTGGATGCAAACTCTCTCAGTTGCATGATAGTGTAACGTGCTTTGGTGTTACTGCCATACGGGTGCATGGAAAAACACCTATCCAGGTCTATAAGCCAAGTCTCAGCATCTAAACTAGTGCCTGATCCATCATACAATGGAGGATGTGCCCTGAGCAGGTCCCTCATATGTGACTCAGATTGGGGTGGAACTTCCCTCAAAACCGGATTAACCTGAACCTCTACCTACCTCTGACCTAGGAGTGCCAAAGCCTCCTCAAGCGCTCTACGTGCAGCCTCAATCCCTGGTGGATCGTCTTGACGATCACTGACCCTTGGTGCATTATGAGATGCCTGATGTTCTTCCTAGTCTGGTATAAGAGGAACAAGAGGAGGAGATTCATGTTGACTCCCACTACGACCGCCTATACGGCCATGTCCACACCCTCTACCTCTTCCGCATCTAGGAGGCATAATCCTGCATAGACACATCAAGGTATTAGGCAAGGTACACAACTTAAAAGCCTAAACAACTAAAAGTTTAATGGGTCCATCATAATCCCATAGTACCCAGTGTTTAAACCTAGGCTCTGATACCATGTGTAACACCCCGCCACGCAACCCTAAAGGAAGTTGCAAAGAACTACTTAAATGGACTAATTTTTTTTTTAAGTACAATTAAAAGCAAGTTCACTATCTAATGCCAACAACCTCTAAGGTTACGAGACTGAGGTTATATAGAACCTCAACAAAAAACATGAACCTAAACCATGTCATTTAATTACTTAAGAAATTAAACACATACATTCCAAATAAGATAACTTACATCAAATCATAAGAGATAACTTTAAATTTCATTTATCCATAATTAAAAAATACAATTACATCTCTCATTCCCCGAATGAGGCAAGTCCAATAAATAAGGTTACAATTACAACTTCCACCTCGATAACAAATGAGGGGTAATAAATCACAAGATCAACTAAAGTAAATAAGGCATGAAATGAAATTGGATCATACGAGCTCTCCAACTGGAAGTCTCATCCACACGATCAAGAAGAAAAAACCCAACGGAGTAAGGTGCACGTTCCACCCAACCAAGTGGAACCCAAAGGTCCACCCCCCGTGCTAGGAGATAGTAACAAGGATTTCTAGCCAAAACCATCTACCTCTAAACACAAGCTAAACACAATCGAACTAAAATAAATACAAATACACCACTTAACACAATGGTTATAATGCTTCCAGAATTAGATAATCAATTGCATCACTCATGCGAACATACAGTTGACCTAGGAGAAGTGTCATCACAATGTTACATGGGTTATCCTGGTGAGTCTTCCTAGGCCCCGACCCCCATCTCGGGTTATCCTGGTAACCTCTAACGACTTCCGGCCCCTCATGTAATCCAATGTGGAATCAGTTATCTTTCGTAGAGACAAGATAACAATCTTTCCATTCCAGGCCTTCTCGTCTCAACCCAAGTCTTTACAAGCCCTTGCGTCCATGAGCGAAGCATAATTATCTTATTAAGTGTTTGATACTACGTGATACTACGTGATACTCTAATCAGTTAATTACATTCTCACTGGATTAACTAACTTGCAATGAGTTATCCAGGCACCACTTTGTGTGTCAACCCTCGTCACAAGCCACTTCTCTAAGACAACACGTGGAGCAACTCCACAACCCAAGGGTACACAAGTGCGACCTAAGGATATCAAATCCCTATCCATGACCCACAGTCAACACATTCCCGTTCATGATAACCAGGCAACAAACTTGTTACAGTTAAACGCACTACCCAAGGCAATCCAAAGGTTGGCTAATACATTACGACAACCCACAAAATTGAAAACCCAATTGGAAGACTTGTCAAATTCTATGACCCAAATTTCCCAAACGATAACAAAAACCGTTCACAATCAAGACAAGAATTAAATCTACTTTGGATTCACTAAATCCATTTCCTCATTAACATTCAATAATTTATTATGTTAAATAAATTGAATTTAAATACATCTTTTCAAATAAGGGAGAAATTAACACTAATTATTTAATTTCCTTGTTTGTATTTAAATAATGATAAATTAACCAGTTTATCATATAAATCAAAATTCATTGTTATAAAATAATTATTGCCTCCTCATTTCAATATAACCATTTAAAAACAATCAACTTGTCTTGAAAACATTTTATTTAACATCAAAACTAATTCCCCTTTAAAATAATGTTTTAAAATAAAACAATGATTTAACTAAAGTTATTATATTTTCCATTTCCTCAATTAAATTTAATTTGTGCCTTCAAACAAATCATTATATTAACATACATATACACATAATATATATATATATATATTTAATTAAAAAAAAATATATATATAATATTATGTTATTATATAATATAATATTAAATATTAATATATATTATTTTAACCATAATATATTTTAATATTTTAATATTATAAATTATAATAACAAAATATTAATAGAAATAAATTTTGTTGACTTTTTTAAAAAAAATGCACCCACATAAAAGTTTCGGGTTGCATGCCATTGAAAGGACGGTCGGCTGCATACATAGCTGAACCCACTGTGGGCGCGGCTGTGTAAACACAGACGGCCCTTTTATGGGTATCGGTTGTGTTTGCACAGCCTACCCACTGTGGGGCAGTTGGGGGTCTGCACTGGGCGCGATGGGGGTGAGCCCCCAGCGCCTCCTCCACTGCTTTTTTTTTTTAAAACAAGGGTTTTAAACCCTGCGGAATTTTCATCTGCCCCTTTTGGCCAGCATAACCCCTCTTTTAGGAAATGCATATATAAAATATGTATATATGTATGTATGTATAAATATATATAACATTTATGTAACTAAATTTACAAAACAATTTGAGAAACTAGAATAATATATAAAAGAAACAATCATTTATAGCCATAATCTCATTTTTCTTTTGAAGCAATTATTTCAAAACAGAGGTTTTCTTCCAAATTTTTGAAGACAAGAATCAAATTGGGTTTGTTTTGCAGATCACACAGAGGGTTTAAATGTTTATCCACATGATTTTCAACCACAAAGCATATGTAAATGTAACTTCAAATTACTAAATTTAAAAAGAAACAACATGAACTTGGTATTGTTGAGTTTGAGGAGATCCAGAAGGTGCACAGATTCCTACCTTGATTCCAACTTCAGCTCCACAAATTTTGATAGCTTCAATCCAAAACCCACAAAATGCAAAAATTCTTCCTCTCCTCTATTCTCCAATTTTCATACTTGTTAAAAAAAATTTATGAAGAAAAATTCAAATAATAAAGAAATTTTCAAAATATCATGCAACCACCCTCATAAATTTTCAAAAATAGAATAACAAATATCTTCTTTTAAAAAAAAAAAATCATTTTTGGAATTCCAAATTTCCTAAAATGCAATTTAAAACATTTTCTTTAATTTTTGATTTCAAAAATATATCCATAGCTTTAAAAAGAATAACTTACTTAATTAAACATCTTCGATTTAATTTAATTAATAAATTTAATTTAATCCATGATTAAATTATTTATTAATTAAATTAAATTAACTAATGAATATAATAAAATTGCTATTATAATACTAGATCAATTTTAATCCCCAATTTTAATTACAAAAGCATTTATTTTCCTTTAAAACAAATGATAAAAAACGCAAAGAAGGGACAATGTTCAAAGCATCACAACTCGACTAAGACCCGATAACAGGCTATGACAAGGGTGAAGACTTGGCACGGAAAACCTAGCTACTATCTCCCAATCAAATGTCGTTGGGCAATGGACACGCTCAAACCTGTGAACCCAGGTGGAATCGATGTCCTGTACCTATCAACCTTCGAACAAAGAGTATATCCACATGCATATATATGTCATATTTAAAACAAACCGTGAAGAGGAAATCGTGGAATCATCGGGCACTCGCAAGCGAGTGATGCGATATCGTCCCCTTCACCAATACAGTATTACTAATTGACATATCTAACAAAATTACTTTAATCAAACACATGAAACATCATAAATTCGGATATCCACTTATGCTGATTCAAAACATGTCATCATAATAACATCAAAATACAGTATCGTCACATCAAGATACATCACCACATCACGACAAAATAGTGATCAACCGTAACCAAGTACATAGTCAAAGTACAAACATAAACTAAAGCATAAAAAGGAGAACAACATTGTTTGCACAATAGAGCAAAACGGAGGGGTATTACAAGTTGTCCCAAAGTCCTCCAAGACTAAGCCAACTATATGAGAGAAAAGGAAGGAGCCTGTAAGTACTTCAATGAAGGAAAATACCTCTCCAATTAAACAACAAAAGAGGCCTGAAAAAGAAAAGGCTACTCCAAAAGCTCAAAAAATTGGCCCAATGAGGAGAGTGAAAATCAAGGCAATAAGGGAAAAATATTTGGGAGTAAATGTTGAGGATGTTGGAGAAGAATAAGGACCACAACTGGTCCGAAAGAGGAAATCTGAACCTTCACAAGGTGAAGCCAGTGCAAAGAAGGTAAAATTTGATATTAATAATACGGATAGCGAAGCAGAGGGTTAAAAGGAGAAGGAAGTATTCAAAATAGAAATGAGAGAGAACAAAGCAGTGTCTGAAAAAAAGAGAAGAAAACACCAAAAGATAAGAAAAATAAGATGAAGAAGCCTTTGGTAAGGACTCATAGTCCCATAAAGTTAGATGCTTCATTTAATGGTATTGTGTAGCATGATATGTTAGAAGAAATTGCCATGCTATACATTGATGTTGATAAGGTGGACAAGGCCACCATTGTAGAAGCATCTATCAAATACATTGTTGCTTTTGAAGTTAATACGTAAAATATTAAGAAACAATTTGCCTGAAGATTTGAAGAATGTATTCCTTGCTAGATGGCAAGAGGCTATAGAGGAAGAAGCTAAGTTGAAAGCCTATGCTTTAGAAAAGATCAACACACCTCTTTTCAAAGAGAAAAAAGCCATATTGGCTAAATTCTACACTAAGGAGTTTAGAACAAAGCAAAGGGTGACAACCCTCATGAGCATAGATGAAAATTATCTCAAGAGGCTCCAAAAAGAGACTATAAAAATTTGTGAAGTTAGCACAAAGATTAGGGATGACTCTGGAAAGCAAAGAAGAAATGCAAGTTGATATGCTTTCTCTAGATGTGAGTATTGAAGAAGATGCACATCATGATGATGCTCAACATGCATATGGATCTGAAGAAGGTAATCTTCTTTCCAAAAGTGAAATAAATTACTAGTGAGGAAAATGTTGAAGGAGAAGAAGCTACCAGAGAAGACATTGCAAAGGAGGATACTTCCACAAATCATCATACTCCTCCTTAGGTATCTAAAATAAATGTTGAGAACATTCAAGGCCAACAAGAGATAATCACTCCTTCGGATAACAAAGAACAAGCTACCACTGAAGATGATGTGGAGAAGAATAATGGACTGAAGGATGGGAATGCATCTAGGAATGACGAGAAGGAGGAAATGGAGACACCAGTTGATATTGGTGATAAAGAAAATGATTTGAAGAAAAAGGCTACTGAGGAGAATGTGAAGGCTACTAGTGAATCCTCTGGTTCCTCTAGAGATTCTTCAAAAAATTTGTTGAGCATGTAGCTTAAGTTCCAACCTATAGTGTTTTCTCAACTATTGCAACTTCCGACGCAGCAGGGGTATGTGGACATGGTTAGGATTTCACCTCTTCACAAGCTTCAATTGGGAAACACTTTCCATGCATTTTCCTGAAAATAAATCATAGAAACACATCAAAAGAGTGGAGAAATGATAGAGGAGGCAATAAAGGTTCCACATGAAGCCATACTGGGTGTTGCCATTGACAATTCCCTCTCCAATATGGAAAATCTAAATTTTTTGCTTGATTCATTTAAGGAGTATTCTATTGGATTGAAAGAGAATTTAGAAAAGGAATTAGAGAAAAAGATAAATGGTAGGAAATTGATGGATGTCACAAAGAAGTGTGCCAATGCACATTATAAATTTCAAGAAAATATTGTGTGCAAGCTTGTGTGGTGGAAGCCAAAGTTTTGTTTCAATTTTGCATGAAATGGATCGGATCTACTAAAAGCATAAGAGATGAGATGGACTCAATTGAGTCAAAAATTGATAAAGCTTCCAATTCCTATGATCCAACATGATCTAGATGGAAGTACAAGGTCAACAATTGAGAATTTACATGAGCAATACTTCCAACTGCAAGATCAAAAAGAAAAGATTATAATGTAGTTTGGTAATCTTAGGGATTTGGTAAACTCCAAGTTCATATTTGTTTTTAGTGCCTTGTTGAGTGTTGATAAAGCTTTAAAGCTAAATCTAATGCCCAACACTTCGAATGAAGGGGAAGAACTCTCGATGGAGTTTGAAACACATAGCAGAATTCTTGGAGTTTCTAAGAAGAATTGGGAGGATGGAAAACATGAATGGAAAGATCATCTTGAAAAGTTGCAAGAGTCAAACTCTTCCTTCGGGTGAATACATTTCTTTCCTTTTTATACATTTTAGTTATTGTTTTAGAATTTTGTGTACACATGCAAATGGTATAAGGTGATTTCCCAATACAATTTTTTGTTGGATTGCACCCTTAGGGGGAGTTAGTTAAGTTTTTAGCTTGTATATATACATATTAGTCAGGGGGAGATCTGGTGTATGAGAAGATTGTTGTATGCACCCTTTTCCCTCGATGTCAAAGGGGGAGAGTAATATTGGAGAATAATTTTGGGAGACAATTGAGGCATGTTTCCATCAATGATAAAGGGAGAGATTATTGGAAGAATAAGGAGTTTATCATTGATGCATTTGTTGGAAACATGAGCATATGGGATGAGCACAAGTTGTATAGTTATGTAGTTCAGTGTTGTCGTTGATGTCAACATTGTATTTTGGTGTGAAGATAATTGTGCAGATCAATGGGTATAGCTTGAGAATGTTTGAGGATTCTTATCAAGTACAATTTTGCAAGAAGTTTTGATTCAATGAAGGAAATTGACATGAACATTGACTACGTGTCAATATAGGTATTTTGTGTACATGGCATCCAATTTTTGGGTCCACATTGGTTCGTTGTATGAGATCTTTCTATACACTTTTGATATAGTTTTGTTGGATGATAGACGAACCTAATTCCAAAATTTCATACTGATTTGGCTCCTAGTGTTAAAGTTATGAGTGACTGATCCAGGTGGATACTTGTCATCAAAAATTGAATTGTTCCATATTCTCTAGATTTCATCGCCATGTCAAAGATTTTTTCAAGAGCTTTTCGACGCCTTTTGAACGGACCAAATCTGAGTTTGTACGTGAAAGTTATGGCTAGTCAAAGTTGTGAAGAAAACTAGGTTGACCAAGTACAAATGCAGACGTGGCATTACCAAAGTTTGACACATGGTAGGTTAAGAAAGTGACACATGGTAGGTGCAAATGATGTGGCGATGACATGGCTATTTAAAATAGAATTAAAAAGTTGAATTCCCTTATATTTAAATTATTAAACATTTTAAGTTTTAAAAGCCCATACTACAAGATTTTTAAGGGGATTTATAAAGATTTTTAAGGATCTTAAAAGATTTTAGAGGATTTTAAAAGATTTAAGGGATTTAAATGAGATTTTTAAGGGCTTAAAATATCAAAAAAGATTCTCATAAAAGATATTTTAAAACAAATAAGGGTTTTAAAGATTGTAAACATTATTTTTGTAAAGACTCCAAAATACAAGAGTCATGAATTTACGGGAAAATTCTAAGGGAGTCCTTTGTAAAGATTATTTTTGTAAGGCTCAAAAATATAAGAGCTATTATTTTGGAATGATATTTTTGCAAAAGGATATTGTAAGCTCGAAATTATAAGGGCCATGAATTAATGGGAGAAGGTTATTCCCGAGGATTTATCTCTGTAAATAGAGATATTAAAATATTTTTAAAGGGGGGTTTTATATGGCTCATGAATATATATAAGCCATAATTTAAAGACTTTTTATCTCAAAATTGGAGATATGGGCAATACGGGAAAAATATTATTGTTAGCCCTTAATTGGCATGTAAAGGTGTATATAAAGGGGATATGTGGCTTTGTAAGGGTAATGGAAATTAGGAGAAAATTGGATAGTGAAATTATTTCCACTCTATACAATTAAGGGATTTTTTCCAAGTGAATTGTACTTTCAGGAGAGGGGAGATTTTATTCATTTCATTATCTAGAGGAGACTTTGTAAGATTTTGGAGCAAATTGAAGATGCCTTGTAATCAAGATTTTGGATCATAATCAAGTATTAGTCACTCTTTGGAGAGGGACCCGAAGACATAGCCAATTGGTGAACTCCATTATCAATTTGCTGTCTTGTCTTCTCTTCTTAGCTTCTCATTTTTTTATTATCTTCCTTAAAGAATTTTAATGTATTTTCAAGCATTTGAAATTAAGTAGTTTAATTATGTTTTAAAGACCTTCAATTAAATCATTGCAATAAGTTATTATTCATGTGCAACAGTCCTAGATCCTAACTTCAGATAAAGTGGCATCAGATCTTTGTTGTGACTGGTGTTTGCAGAGGTGAAAGATAACGAGAGCCAAAAGACAACGAGGTGAAGGCACACTCGCAGCATATAATCCTGAGATCGAGAAGCGAATGTCCTTTCCATCGACAATGTTAGAGATTGCAACTGAACATGAAATCCCAGAGCTCGATGAAAGAGGCTTCCAGAAATCATTCCTTGACATGAAGGCCATGGTGGAGGTGCTCTATAAAGAAAGACAAGATCGGAAGAAATCTGAAGAAGGCAATACATCAAAGTGGGAAGATTATGAAGATTGCAAAGAGAAGAAGAAACAATTAGGATATGGTGAACAACCTCCAAAATCCCCTCCATCTTCTCCTTCTTCTTCTCCCCCTTCTTCTTGTTCTTGTTCTTCTACTTCTATTAATCCTTTCAAGAGCACATCTAAACTTGTTATTAAATTGGATGTAAAATTTGAGTTACCTAAGTACTGTGGGGAATTGGATGCCAAAAAGTTAGATGATTGAGTCCAACAGGTAGAAGTTTATTGGAGGATTCAAGGCCTAGTAAAAGATGCTTCTAGGATCCAGTTAGCTACTTTTTGATTGGGAGGAACAACTCTCACCTGGTGGGAGAGTAGAAATCGGGAAAAAATTTCACAATATGGTGGAGTCAATTTAAATTGGCAAAATTTGTTAATGCTCTTAAGAAGCAATTTTATCCCCTAGGCCATATGCAATAGTTAATGATGGTTTGGAAAAATTTTAGGCAAGGGAAAGGTCAAATCATCCAAGAGTACACTCATGAATTCAGGAAAAGGATTATTCCTTTGAATGTTCCATTGTACACTCAGGATACACTGCTTGAGTACATAGGCGGTTTGCACTCTTATCTAATACATTCTATTTTGGTTTTGAATCCTAGTAATCTGGATGAAGTTTGTGTACAAGCTACACACTTAGAGTCAAGAGGTAAGGGTAATTTCATTGATAAGTCTGACAAGAAGCCATCTAAGCCTAAAGGTAAATCTGAAGATAAAGGAAATGGGGAGAAGACAACTACCATTAAGAAGAAGTATGATAAACTCTCATGCTCTCATTATGACAGGAAAGGTCATGATGAAGATCATTGTTGGCAGTTGCATCCAGAATTGAAGCCTAAATGGGTTTGGAAATAGAAAGGTAAGAAGGAGGCCGCAAATGTTGTCATGGATCTTGGTTCAGAGTCTGAATATGAAACTAAGATAACAACACTGGGATTAAAAGGTAAGGCTCCTATTGCTAGTGTTTTCGTTGCTAGTTGTGCTTCTATTTCTCAATTTAATGATGTCCTTGAAGATAAGAAAAGAAATGAGCTATTTCACATAAGGTTTGTTGCTAAGCACACTAAAATTGATACACTCATAGATAGTGGATCTCAAATTAACTTAATCTCAGAAAATGTTGTAAGGAATTTGGGATTGAAAAATACACCGCATCAGAGACCTTATCCACTAGGTTGGGCTTGCGAAAATAATGAATTGCAAGTAACAAGGCAATGTGTTTTAAGGTTCGCAATCACAAGTATGTTGACGAGGTGCACTTTGATGTGGTTCCAATAGATGTTTGTGGGATAGTGATGGGTAGCCCATATTTGTATGATCGAAAGACTATTTTCTGACATGGAATTTAATCATTATCACTTGTTTAAATATAGTATCAGGTATATTGTACATTCTCACAGAATCAAGACTGATAGATCTTTTGCAAACATAGGGCAGTTGAAAAGGGTGATTAATGCAAGTAAATATTTGTCTCTTATGTCTATTAATTCAAGTGGTTCTAGACATGAACTTGAGGTAATCAAGGCTAATCAGATGTTGCGGGATACACCAATAGTTCAACATGAGGAAACAGTAAATGAAAGCATTGATGATCCAAGTTCGCAACTTTTGGTCGGGAATTTGGAGATTCCTTTGGGTAAAAATGTTCTTGTTGTAAAAGATAGACATGTTGATTCATTTGCTTTTGTATCTACATTGTTATTCAGCTTGATATTAGTCAGTGGTTATTGGTTAATGGTTGTAACAGTTTATGTAGATGCTTTTGGAAATGATAGAATGATGTATATGTTCAACAATATTGTTGTAGTTTTGATTGTGGTGATGAGCTAGGAGTACAGATGCACAAGTGATACAAGACAAGTGGGGAGGCCATGCCCTCACTTAAATTCTGAATATAATTAAATTTTGGATGTCCAAAAGCTCTCCACTAGGGAGGATTGATCCAGGTGGATACTTGTCAAAAATTGAAGTGTTCCATATAATCTAGATTTCATTGCCATGTCGAAGATCTCATCAAGATCTTTTTGACGCATTTTCAACGAACCAAATCTGAGTTCATACGTGAAAGTTATGGCTAGTCAAAGTTTTGAAGAAAAATGGGTTGACTAGGTACAAATGTAGACGTGGCATCACCAAAGTTTGACACGTGGCAGGTTAAAAAAGTGACACATGGTAGGTGCAAATGATGTAGCGATGACATGGATATTTAAAATAGAATTTAAAAGTTGAATTCCCTTATATTTAAATTATTAAACCTTTTAAGTGTTAAAAGCCCATACTGCGAGATTTTTAAAGATTCTTAAAGATTTTTAAAGATTTTAGAGGATTTAAATGAGATTTTTAAGGGCTTAAAATATCAAAAAAGATTTTCATAAAAGATATTTTAAAAAAAATAAGGGTTTTAAAGATTGTAAACATTATTTTTGTAAAGGCTCCAAAATACAAGAGCCATGAGTTTACGAGAAAATTCTAACGGAATTCTTTGTAAAGATTATTTTTGTAAGACTAAAAATATAAGAGCTATTATTTAGGGATGAGATTTTTGCAAAAGGATATTGTAAGTCTGAAATTATAAGGGTCATGAATTAAAGGGAGAAGGTTATTTCCGAGGATTTGTCTCTGTAAATAGAGATATTAAAATATTTTTAAAGGGGGGTTTTATATGGCTCATGATATATAAGCCATAATTTAAAGATTTTTTATCTCAAAATTGGAGATATGGGCAATACAGGAAAAATATTATTGTTAACCCTTAATTGGCATGTAAAGGTGTATATAAAGGGGATATTTGGTTTTGTAAGGGTAATGGAAATTGGGAGAAAATTGGATAGTGAAATTATTTCCACTTTGTACAATTAAGGGAATTTTTCCAAGTGAATTGTACTTTCAGGAGAGGGGAGATTTTCTTTATTTCATTATCTAGAGGAGACTTTGTAAGATTTTGGAGCAGATTGAAGATACCTTGTAATCAAGATTTTGGATCATAATCAAGTATCAATCACTCTTTGGAGAGGGACCCAGAGATTTAGCCAATTGGCAAACTCCGTTATCAATTTATTGTCTTGTCTTCTCTTCTTAGCTTCTCAATTTTTTGTTATCTTCCTTTAAGAATTTTAATGTCTTTTCAAGCATTTGAAATTAAGTAGTTTAATTAAATTTTAAAGACCTTAAATTAAATCATTGTAATAAGTTATTATTCATATGCAACAGTCCTAGATCCTAACTTCATATCAGTGATAGTATATCGTCTAGTCGTAACATGTGTTTTCCAATTCAATGCATATATTTTGGTGGACCCGCACTTCTCCATGGATTGGAATTTGGCTTTGCGGATTTGCGAAGATGTTGAAAGGTGTCAGTAGAGTGTGTATTCCAAATGGCATAGATTTTGGAGGTTTGTGTGTCTAAATGTGGTTGTATAGTTGGCAACTGTTGTTATTAGCTCATTACCGGTACCGACCTAATGAGTTTTGTGTATTGTGGAGTTTGAATATGTATTGATCTGTTATGTGGGTGCTATTTTGGATCCATGTCGACCTATTTTGAATTATTATGAGTTTTGAATCTTGGCGTGAAGCATGTATGTGTGGACATAGAGTCGACAAGTTATATTTTGTATAATACATCTAATTAGGCCAACCTAATTGATGTTGTAGAAGTTTGTAGATGAAGCAGATATATATGTAAGATCTTTTTTGGTGTTTTGATATGCGAGTGATACAATAAGATTTAGTGTATGCAAATTGTGCAAAAGTAAAGCGAATGCAAAGAAAAGAAGAGAGTTAATTTAGATCAATATGAAGTGTGTAGAGTCTATATTTTGAGATTCATTGAAACTATAATTCATGCATATGTTAGATGCAATTGTAATAGTTCAAACTTGGTTGTGTGCCACCGATCTCTTCTATCTTTTCTTCTTTCAGTGGGCAATGAGTCCACTTGGATAGTGAGTCCACCTATAGTGAGCACTTTTGTAATATACTATAACCAATTATAATATATTGTGAGCTAATCCTCACCATGGTTTTTACCATTTTGGTTTTTCCACGTAAAAATCCGGTGTTCATGTGTTATATGGTGTTGATGATTATTTTCATGCTTCCCTTTTTTACTGCAAATTGAATATTCTATGAGGATTGAATGTTTAAATTCTTAAGTGGTTTAAAAGAATATTGATTCACTCCCCCTCTCAATATTCTGGGTGTTCAACATGATGTTCTAACAAAATAAAAGGGAAATAATAAGACTTGAAGCCTCTTACATATATTATGCATTCCAATATAGTAATGGGTAGAAATATTAATGGATTTCATTATGGGGTGGTCAAAGTCAAATAATCTTGATGTAGATATAATCATTAATAATAAATACTTTTTGTGGATTCTCTCATCTATTTCCTACTAATACTATGAAAAATGTATTCATACAAAATATACAAAAACTTCATGGAATTTCCAAAATCAAATTGCAAAATAGAGCCACTTCAAAATTCCTAATCAAGTGGAAGAATTTGTTAATTGAAGATTCAACATAGAATGATGAATGATTTATACTAAATATTTTAGATTTGCTAAGCATTGAGGGAAATGCTTTTCTAAAGAGGAATGGAATGTTATGATCCTAATATGATACATTCCTGAGCATATATTATATATTCCTAAGTATATATTATATATTCCTAAGTATATGTTATATATTATTTATTATAATAAGGATTAACACTTGTGACATGCTTAACCCTGTAATCTAGGGTAAAAATTCCAGGTTAATGTAAAATAACATAAAAACTAACCTTAAACCAACAATAGAGGACAAAAAAGCATAAAAACGTGAATATAAAATAGTATCACTATAAAGTCTTCATGCCATCATTGATTCACCTCCATTGCCTTTCTCCATGTTGCTTGATATGAATAATTGCCCTCAAATTTGAGTGTGCAATAATAAGCCTATGACAATGACTAGCAAAACATTGAAGATTGTTGTCCCACACTATCAGATGTACTTGTATATGAACTAGTTAGCATAAGATGTAGAAATGAAAATGATAGGGGTCTTTTATAGAAAAGACAAATATGAATGAAGGGTTGAAATTTGATGTCAATAATATGTGTCAATCAATTACCAAGAATGAAAGTTGTAGTATGGAATAGGGTTAGGGCAAAGATAGGAATGAATGGCTAAGATCGAATTATAAGATAATTCATTCAAGGGCTGAAAATGAATGAGATGTCAAGAGATAAGATTTGATGTGGAAGATAAGATTGGCATAGATAAAGATGTTGTAGCAGACATTTAAATTAATAATTAAATAATAAAGATGTTATTTAATTATAAAGGACATGTGACATGATTAACTTTTGAATTAAACAATAATTTAATTCAAAAGTGGGAGGAAAATGACAAATTAGGAGATAATTAAATAAATAAAATTTATTTAATTTAATGATACAAAAGGCTAATGAATAATTAAATAATTAAAATAATTATTTAATTATAGTTGAGAGATGGATATAATTAAATAAATAAGATTTATTTAATTATATATGAAAAGGGACATTAGTGACACAATTAAACGAATAAAATTTATTCAATTTATCAAAAGAGGAAATAAAAAGATAGAAATGAATTAATTAAATAATCAAAATTATTTAATTAATACAAGACTTATGACATTAGACAAGAGAATTGACTATGAAAATGGTATTAGTAGGTCTAGGACATTTTTCAGTCTCTACATTTTGCCCCTCTTTGATAATGCAGTTTACCACATTGTGTCAAAGAGATTTAATTCAAAAATATGCCCCAGTATGAATAGGATGAGGAAGGATGACGAGGAGGTAGTAGTATGCCCCCTCGAGAGGACATGTGGGTTCAAAGAACACGAGTGCACTCTCGAAACAGATAAGAGGAAAATAGATAAGCAGAATAGAAGAAATGCTAGTGTAGAGGACATGGATGTTAACATGCGTTAATGGAGACAACTTTAAAGATGTATATTTTGCTAGAAAAGGCTTTGCACTAATCATCATTGGGTGGTAAAATGTGACAAATGAACAACAAACACCATGGTATGACATAGACCAAAGAGTGCAAGGTCATCCATTTGCAAAACAAATAGTCACAGATAAGGAATGTCCTAACTCATACTAAAGGCAGAGTTGCCCCAGTCTTTTTGCCAAGGCAATCCACAAACAACAATCAAAGAAAAAATAGTCATAAGACATAATCGATCCTCTAAATAATTCATGGGACATCCTCGAGAGAGTTAGTAACGTGACTCGAAGACAAATAAAAAAAAGATAAGACAAAATAACCAACAAATTCAACAACCATTTCTAGAGTGTTTGCCAAAATTTGATTGTTTGATGTTTGATTGACTAGGTGTTTGACGGGTTGATTGTTTAACAAGGCTTGGTTTCAAGAAAGAAACATGTTGTATAAGACGTCAAGTTTGGTTTCGACCATGTGACTACTTGTATAAGGTGAATGAAAAAGTGATTAAATGACAATGTCTTGTTTCAAGAAGGACACATCCTGTATAAGACATAAGTTTGATTGGTTGATGGTTTGACTATTTGATTGTTTTAATTTTTCTGATTTGACTTGATGACTTTGTTGGTTTGTTGTCTTGTTGATGCGTGATTTTTTTAATATTTTGATGATTGTTTATGTCCAAGTTGACAATGTTTGATTTATTATGGCTGACGTGACAAACCCTTAAGGACCGACCTAGGTGACCTCGGGGGCTCGTCGACATATGGCCTTGCCTATGTTAAGTCGCAGAGGTAATGTAGTTTTACTAGACTTGGACTGACATGATTGACTCTAACTCTATTTTTGAGATTTTTTGCAAGTTATTTGGATGTTTTTGGGTTTTTGAAATATTTGGATTTTTTTAGATTTTTGTGGTTTTATGATTTTTTTGTCTTTTGGGAATTTTGATTTTTTGTCTTTTTGGAATTATTTGATTTTTTTGTCTTTTTAGAATTTTTTTTTTTTTGGCTTTTTGGCTTTTTGACATTTGATGGTTTTTATTTGACCTCAAGCATAGAATCCCCTGAAGACGTAGGTGACGTACTTACCCCCGGTCGGGATGAGACCAACTTATTAGGGATGAAATAGGAAAGGAAATTTATTGTTGACAAATATGGGAATGCAAAGGACATATGATGTCAATCGTTCCAAGCCCGTGGAAATGATGTCAAGACCTTATTATGATATGGGAAGGGCAAATGATGTGAAATGTTAGATTGGAATGATGGTAGACAACAAAGCAAAGTCAACTACACATGGAACCTATTTTCTAGGTTCTCACCATGGTACTTATCCAAAGTGCCACCGAAGTGGTTTTCACTATTGGAAAAATCATTTCCCTTTACTAATTTTCTTCATTTTTATTTTTTTTTGGTGTTACCAAGATGCATATTTTCCAAGTTTTCATCAAAGTAACGATTTTCTTTTGTATTTTTCTAGTCATTGTCATGGCTCTTTGAAGCTAGGTGTAAAATTTACACAAGTGTAGACTGTTGATTGGATCTGACAAGGGTTCGCCTTTAGGAGTAGACAACTAATATGCTCTTGATCCATAAAGTGTCGTGAATAAATAAGGAGCAAGCCAATTAGGTTCAAACTTTCCTAGTTTTTCTCATTCTGCTTGATTTTTAGGATTTTCCATTAGAACCAGGTCACCAATGTCAAAATGTCACATCAAGACCTTGTTGTAACTTCGGCGAAGATGATTCTGATATGCTCGCAGGTGATTTAGTGTTGTCTATCTTCGTTCATCTAATAACTCAAGCTCATGCAATCTAGTAGTATAATATTCATCATTATTCATAGCACCATGCATGGATACCCGAAGAGAAGGCAACTCAACCTCAATAGGCATTATGGCCTCGAAATCGAAGACTAAAGAGTATGGAGTGGCTCCAGTAGGAGTACAAATGCCAGTGCGATAGGCCCATAAGGTAGGATTGAGTTGAAGGTGCCAGTCACGACCAACATCATTGATAGTATTTTTGAGGATTCTGATTATAGTTTTATTAGAAACCTTGACTTGGTCGTTACCTTGTGGGTAATATGGAGTGGTGAAATGGTGTTGGATATGGAATTTGCCGCATAGTTGGTAGGTGTCTTGGTTCTTGAATGGGTGACCATTATTAGTGACTATGGATTGAGGGACACCATATCGACAAATTATATAATTGAGAACGAACTTTGAGATCTGTTTGCTAGTAATGTATGTCATAGGAATGGCTTCAATCCACTTAGTGAAATACTTAGTTGCGGTGATGATGAATTTATGGCCATTGGATGAATCTTACCTATGAGGTCGAGTCCCCATTGGGAAAAGGGCCAAGGTGATGAAATTGGTTGAAGTTCCTATGCAAGTGTGTGTATTAAGTCTCCATGGATTTGACATTATCGACATTTCTTGACAAAGAAGTAAGCATCACGTTCCATCGTAGGCCAATAGTATCCTACATGCATTATTTTCTTGGTGAGAGTTGGACCACTAGAGTGAGCGCCACTTATTCCTTCGTGTACTTCTCTCAAGATTGTTTGTGCTTCTTTAGTATCAAGACATCTTAAGAGGTTTTTTTCAAGGCTTTTTCTATATAAAGTGTCACCGATGATGGAAAATCTAGTGGCTTTTGGGAGGAAAGTCTTACATTGGTTGGCAAAAAGGCAGGGGAAATGATGTTGTCATGGAGGTAGTCATAGATCTCCCTGTACCAAGGGGAATTGGGACCAACAAGTTCACATACCATCTCCAACTTGAGGAGATTAAAGGTAGGGACCAAGAGTTGTTCTACCAAAAACTCATATTGAGGCATGTTATTGGGAATATCCAAGAGAGAACCAATGGTAGCCATAGCGTCTGAAGCTTTGTTCTGAACTCGAGGGACTTGATGAAAGATGATCTCTTGGAACTATTGTCGAAAACTGTCAACCATTCTTTTGTGAGGCGTGAGGTTTTTTTGTCTTTGGTATCATAATTGTCATTGTCTTGTCATATTACTAGCTATGAATCACCATACACTTGTAGGTTTGTGATTTTCCACTTTATTACCATACAGAGCCCTATTAGAAGAGCCTCGTATTCTACTATATTATTTGTACATAGAAAGGCTATTCAGAATGACTTAGGAATGGTATCCCCTTGTGGTGTGATAAATAATATGCCAGCTCCTGACCCTTGACTCGTGTGAGACCCGTCGAACTATAGTTTCCAAGTGACTAAAGATTCTACAACAAATGTTGATTTATCAAGGAATTTTGTAACCAATGGATGATCATCTTTTATTGGTGCATCTATGAGCTGATCAACAATGACTTGTCCTTTTATAACCTTTCTCTCAACATATTGGATTTCATATTCACTTAGAATCATTACCCAT
Organism: Sequoiadendron giganteum; assembly: GCA_007115665.2. NCBI lineage: Eukaryota > Viridiplantae > Streptophyta > Pinopsida > Cupressales > Cupressaceae > Sequoiadendron > Sequoiadendron giganteum. The sequence goes on from CM021101.1 coordinate 404,260,977, forward strand.
TTAGCCAATTGACCTATCAAAGTAGCCTTACTGAGGAGATATTTCAATGGATCTATTTTTGCGACTAGCTTTGTTTGATGATTTAGCATATAGTACCTAAGTTTTTGACACAATTAAATAAATCAAATTTATTTAATTTATCAAAAGAGGAAATAAAAAGATAGAAATGAATTAATTAAATAATCATAATTATTTAATTAATAGAAGACTCGTAACATTAGACAAAGGAATTGACAAGGAAAAATGGTATTAGTTGATCTAGGACATTTTTTAGTGTCTACATTTTTCCCCTCTTTGATACAATGCATTTTGACCCTTTTCATGTCAGGTTCACCAATGTAATCTACGGTAAAAATTCTAGGTTAATGTAAAATAGCATAAAAACTAACCCTAAACCAACAATAGAGCACAAATAAGCATAAAAACATGAAATATAAAGCAATATCACCATAAAGTCTTCATGCCATCATTGATTCACCTCCATTTCCCTTCTCCATCTTGCTTGATATGAATAATTACCCTCAGATTTGAGTGTGCAATAATAAGCCTATGATAATGACTAGCAAAATATTGAAGATTGTTGTCTCACACTAGCAAAATGTACTTGCATATGAACTAGATAACATAAGATGTAGAAATGAAAATGATAGGGGTCTTTTATAGAAAAGACAAATTTGAATGAAGGTTGAGATTCAATGTCAATAAGATGTGTCAATCAATGGCCAAGAATGAAAGTTGTAGTATGGAATAGGGTTAGGGAAAAATTAGGGTAAAGATAGGAATGAATGGCTAAGATTGAATTACAAGATAATTCAATCAAGGACTGAAAATGAATGAGATGTCAAGAGATCAGATTTGATGTGGAAGATAAGATTGACACGGATAAAGATGTTGTAGAAGACATTTAAATGAATAATTAAATGATAAAAAAATTATTTAATTATAGAGGACATGTGACATGATTGACTTTTAAATTAAACAATAATTTAATTCAAAAGTGGGAGGAAAATGACAAATTAGCAGGTAATTAAATAAATAAAATTTATTTAACTTAATGATACAAAAGGCTAATAAATAATTAAATAATTATTTAATTATAGTTGAAAGATGGATAATAATTAAATAAATATGATTTATTTATTTATAGATGAAAAGGGAAATTAGTGAGACAATTAAATAAATAAAATTTATTTAATTATCAAAGATGAAATAAAAAGATAGAAACAAATTAATTAAATAATCAAAATTATTTAATTAATAGAAGACTTATGACATTAGACAAGGGAATTGACAAGGGAAAATGGTATTAGTAGGTCTAGGACATTTTTTAGTGTCTACAAACCCTAACTTAAATATTAATTCATACACTAATCCCTCTTAATTAGGATGAAGGGGTATGTCTCTACATAGTTGAGCCTATAAATAAGGAAGATAACTCTCTCTCATACCATCATATCATCAAATATTGAATTCATATATATTAGTTGATTGTTGGAGGTAACCCCTCAAAGTGGTTTGCTATATTTCTAATTTTTACACTTATTTTAAAGAAATATCATAATACACTTATTTTGCTACATTTGTTAATTACTTGGAATTTAAGTGGTTTTCTTTTAAGGGGTGTTGTGCTAACAACACCTTACTTGTGATGAAACAACCATAATATCTTTGGAACATTATGTCCCCACTTTCAAGTGTTGTTATATTAAATAATCTAAGACCTCAGTGTATTATTCACTCATCAATAAAAAATCAATTTGGATAGCTCAACATTCTTGTTTATGATGGCCAATGTGTTACATACTAAAAGATAGTGCTTTTGTACAAACAAAAAATAACTTAGACAATATAGAGACCACTTGTGTAATAAGGAAACTACTTGTGCATCCAAATGAATGCCTTGTATTATAAGGGAAATCACTTGCACAATACAAAGAAAACACTTGTGTATCAACATAAATTACTCATGTAGTGTGAATATGAAACTTGGGATTAGATCAAATGAAGTCAAAACAATAGGAAATCAATTCAAAACCCTAATTCAAGTGATCAACAAGTTCTAATATCAATAGAGCATGTGTAATATCCAAATGAAATAAATCAAAGAGAACATAAATCAAACTAATCTAATACATAGCATTTTGTTTTCACAGTCCATGATAGTTAGATTCAAGATTTTTGGATAAACTATGTGCATATTTTTACATCAACATTTCAGATCATACTCCATGATCCATCATCAGGATGAAAAGCAGAAAGAGAGAGAAATGAAATATGAGATAGCAGACTTGGATATAAATAGGAGAGAGTTGAGAGGGTTGGGAAGCACATAAACCAAAAAAAATGCTAATATGTATTAAAATAAAATGACAAAATAAGGTTATAAAACACAAACTAAAAATTACATAGAATGGAAAGGATGCAAAAAATGAAATTGTAAAATAAGAGTCAAGATATTACAAGAGTAAAAAGATTAGTTAAGAGATATAACAAAAAAGAAGGGAAATCTAGGCATTCCCTTTCCCTTATTTGGTTATTGATTCGAGGAGATCTTTAATGATGAAAGGATGAGAGATTTATAGATTTTAGGATATTGGTTCAATGATGTGATATGTGAAATGAGATCAATGGATGAGGATTGATGAGAGATCAGGAGGATCATGCATGAGGCTACATGGAGAGATGAAGTGGAGTGAGCGAGAGTAAACTAGGGTTGAAGTTTAGTTAACTCACTAAATTTAGCTTTGGTCTCTAAATTTAGATTTTAGAAGAATAAAGATATAAAATTGTATAAATAGCAAATAAATAAAACAATAATATTTATTTTTAGAGGAATGTGCAAATTAATTTTAGAGGAATAATAAGCTAATTAAATAATTAAAAAATATTTATTTATAAGAGATGAGAGGAATGAATAATTTTAATTAAATAATTATAAATTATTTATTTATGTGAATAAGAAGATAATACAAGAATTAATTAAATAATTAAAATTATTTAATTATGAGGATGGAAGAATAATTGAGAATTAATTAAATAATTAAAAATTACTTAATTAAAGTGGAAGAGAAAAATGATTAATTAATTAAATAATTATAAATTATTTAATTAATATGAGAAATGGATTATTTTAATTAAATAATTAAAAAATATTTAATTAATAGTGATGAAAGGAGTGATGAGTGATGATGACAAAAAAATGATGAATTAGAAGAATGTGTTATACATTTTTAGGTGTCTACATGTAGAAACTTCATTCCTTCTTTGAAGCTTTAGAAGCTCACAAATGTAATTGTATAAAACAACTTAATCATACCAAATCAAGTTCATCAATCCATTTCACCTCTTTCTACTTAAAAAGTAATCAATTTATCTACAATAATTTTAATATAAAAAAACACTTCAAGCATAAATTTTGATGTAAATGGATAGAAATGTGTCAATTAAGTGTATTCATAGATTATAGAAGCATGTCTAAAGATTAAAAAAAGGTTATACAGTCATACAATTTTTGAAGTTCATCAAGGGGGCATATATCACCACTAATACTTTTTATGGTCAAGATTTTACATAGTGTATTGTGTCTAGATGGAGCTTGATCATATTACATGCTTTCTTGCAAGAAGATATATCACATTACCAAATTGCATAAAGCTATTCTATCACATTAAATACATCATGTGAATCATTGCCACATGCCATATCACATGGGTACACCATGTTGATTAATATCATATTACTCCATCACATAGAGTATTTTTATATCATTTTTCTATATAGGACAACTTTTCCATCTCTTCTCTCTTCTTTCACATTTCATAGACAATTGAAGCAACATGTAATTTGTGATTATTTTAATTATATGGTAGACACTATTCATTGCACACTTGTTTTCATAAGGTTTGATGAAATTATCGTACCAAAGAGAGTACAAGAAGAATTCAAGAATGATTTGTTACTAAATGTATAGATTAGTATCCTTTATGAGTGTTTGAATATTTACTTTTATGTCGATTGAAAATGTCTATATTAAAATACATGCACAAGTTAGGCTCATAGGTACATCAAAGTGGGGGAAAAGTGTAGTAGAAAAATTAGTGTACCCATATCACTTCTCATTTAGTTTTATCCCCACCTTGGTAGAATGTTCTTAAAACATATTGATAGGTGGTATATTCTTGTGTTGAACTTGGCTATGAATCAATTCCTATCTACATTGATAACCCATATTTGTACTATTTTCCATAAATTTACTATATTTACTATAGAGAAGGGGGATTCGCTACTCGCGAGTTCTCTTTATTCAAAGAGCCTCATGGGGTGAACTACCCTAAACTACCTCAAAGGACAGTGGGGAAGTTCTAGAATTAGGAAGAGTAGGTCACAAAGATTCTCTGGACAAATCGACGAGCTCTCGACCAAAGGATGACAACGCGAAACATAGACGACAACGCGACGCACTGGCATCTCCAAGGTGCACTGGCATCCCGTACAGACCAGAGAGCGAGAATGTCTCAGAAAATAGCTAAGTGACTACTAGTAACTTGATTACTGAGAACTACCAGAATGCGGGAAAGTAGTAGAATGTAATAGAACTTAGAATGAAGTGAAATAGAAATGATAAAGACAAGGAGAAGAAAGGAAAGAAGATTCTCACAATCGTGTGAATGATGAAGCCTCCAACTTGTGAATGTCTTCAATACCTGCACACAAAAAAGAGAGAGAATGTTGGGGTTGTAAAGGGGTTTGCCTCAGTCAAACCCCTATTTTGGTGTTCCCACCTCCATGAACAACCAGATAGATAGAGAAAAATGAAGGAAATGAAGTAAAGTACACAAAAGCACTACAAAATATTGTTATGCTACTCAACCAAATAATAGAGGAGAGGAGTGAAATCTTACCACCTCCGCCCAAAGTGCTCAAGGCTAGTGGGGGAGAAAATGAGAGGAACTCAAGCCTTTGTTGTCATGGTGTTTCATTCCACACTTTCTCTACTGAAGTGATGGAGTGTTGATGTTGTTGTTGTGAAGTGTAAAGTGAAGAAGTTGCTTGGAGCTTGTGAAGGGATGTGAAGGACAAGTGAATGAAGAAGAGTCAAGAAGGGCTCGAAGGGATAGGAGATCACTAAATGAATGAAGGAGAGGTGAATTTGAAGGGAATAGTGAAGAAAATGGCCATATTCGGGTTGGTCAACCGAAGAGGGCGTTACAAGTTGACTCCCAATGGGAAATGTAATGCCTCTGTAAGCTCCAGCCGCAAGAATCTGTCAAGGACGTAAGCGCGCCGTGTGGATGTTTGTGCGCCGTGCAGGCATCCTAGACAGAAACATCCCCATCAACACACAAAGTAGGCACCAAGTGTGATGCGAGCAGTGGGCTTGTGTGGAATTAAGACTCTGCCTTAGGTTTTCTAAAGTGCAAGGGGGTAAAAGGGAATTTTTGTTAGGGGTGCAAATTCATGCTTATACATTTACTTATCATCATTGCACCCTCATTAACACTACATTCATTCCTTGCCTCAAAATTATCATTTTATACTAGAGTTCATTTTTTAGTGGCTCAAGATTGACCTACTTCAATCCTTAGGTGTTTGAGAATGAACTTGAAATTTCAACATTCAAATTTAAGTTCCAATTTTTTAACCCCCTTTGAAAATTTTGTATGGATTGAATTGATACATATTTGTGTGACATGTTGTTATGGTATGGTATTTAAAGACATTTATTTATGTATTTAAACATCATTTAGAACATAGAGGAATGCAAGAAAAATAGAAAACCAATAGAACACACTTAAATATCTAAAGGAACAAAAATAATTGCATATGTATATAGGCCATATGTATGTTGGTGAATGTTATTTTTGATATTACTCATTATTGTTAATTTGGATCATTGAAGAGATCTTTTCTAGGAGAACTTTATTCACCTATCAAGTTGACAAACTCCTAAATAATATCCTTAGACACACCTTGACAAATTCAACTATCTAGAATATGAAGGTGAACAAGTTCTTGGTGTATATTTTATTAGATTGATCTCATACAATGCATATTTGATCCACATGAAAGGTTAAATTTGGAACAATTAGGATCAAACTTGTGATGCTCCAATTTGAATCAAAGTTTTCTAAGATGATACAAAATCTAATACAATTATCATACAATAAAAATTGATTATCTAATAATGGTAAATTAAAGTAACATCACATCTATACCATTCTTAAATCATCAATTTTTAATTTAAGTATCCATATCCTTTTCATATAATTTTTATATATTTATTTAATTATGTTAAGAGTTGTAGCTATAGTAGTAACATAGGTGGAGTGTAATGGTGTGAACATGTTAACAAAAACTATTGGAGTTGAATATTTTGTAGACATCTAAATATGCTTACATCCTAACCATACTTTATCCCACCTTGTCCTAGCCAATTAATTAAATAAATAGTCATTATTTATTTAATTAATTTATCCATCACCTCTATTCTCCATCTTAATTAAATAAATTTATATTGATTTAATTAAATCAACTTTATTCCCCGGAGGGCGTGTTGCGCCAGCGCCGCTGGTCACTTTAAAAAGTTTACCGGGCGCACTGCAATTTATAGGGGGTCGTGCTACCCGATTCCTGCAGTCTATAAAAAATAAAAAATAAATCAACTTTACTCCCAAAATCCTCCAACTAAATCAATTAATTATACATAATTAATTAATTGATTTAGGCTAATTAATCTTAAATCTTGTGCACATGTGACAAGATTCCCTTTTCAAATAGATCTTAATTTTAAATTCTCATATCTCTTGAAAGTGTAAAAAATCAAATATTATCTTTTTATAGAAATCAAATCTTGCCTCCCAAGATACCTTTTTTAACTAATCACACCAAATTTTATCTCATCACCTTTTCTTACAGGGAAAACTTTAGTGGCGATTCTAGGAATTGGGCAAATTGAAATTGGCGAATTTACGTATCCAGCAGGGTGTTCAAATCGCCAGGATTCCATGAACTATTAGTCCAATGCATGTCCATTCGCCAGCGATTTTTTTTTACGAGGCAATTTTAGGCAATAAATTCGCCATAACAGACTACGCGTTTCCAATGGACTGATTAATATTTTCGCCTGGAATCTTGGGGAGCATGTCATAAAATACCAACATATTCGCCAATACTATTGAAACAACATTATATGAGGACCCATTTCGCCAATTAAAATTTACAAATAGTTGCTTGTGAAGACCCATTTCGCCAATCAAAATTTATAAATAGTTGCTTATGAGGACCTATTTCGCCTTGAGAATTACAAGGTATCGTTGTATAAGCACGCAAGATTCGCCAAATTTTTAACATACCATTTAAAAATATCGCGGAATTCACCAAATATGGATTGATATAAATACAATTGAAACTATTATTTGTTCTTACACATTTTGTTCGGTTCTGAGGTTCTACTTCTCGATTTAGAAGTCAGCAAAACCCAAAAACGTAGACTCAAAGGTGAGTGATCATTTCTTCATACTGTTATTAGTTATTAGTTATAATAATAAGATTTCTTTATCTGTTTTTCATTCTTGCTTCAGTCTTAAACATGATTTTGAGTAGGGAATGGGATCTATATTCTCTGTCGGTCTGTCCTTCTTAAACAAGAAGACATTTTTTTCCAGATTTTATTTGAAGTGAGATATCAATATGTCGAGCAACAACTGCAAGGGTAAGACTCCTGAGGGTAATGAAAAGACTGTGAGGCCATCAAAATGCCCAAAATGTGGAGGTACCATATAGTCTTACTTTTGAATTGGCAAAGCTTCTAATCCATCAGATCAAGGTGGAGCTACACCATCAACTCTTCCACCAAATATTATTGAAGATGGCATTGAGAATACCTCACAGGAAGGTCAAGGTGAGATTATCATTGTGTTAAATTAAAATGTATCAAATGAGGATGGAAATACCGTAGAAGATGTTCCAAGGGGATACCCTAGTTAGCCAAAATGAGATAATTAACATGGATGAGGATGATGTTGGTAGCAAGAGAAGAAAAGGCAAATCAAAATTAGGCACGAGTTGGAAATGACAAGGAATTTTCAAATTGGTTGGTTGTCGAAGTACCCATTCCTTGAACCAGTGGGGGTATCAAACAAAAATGATATTGAAAGGGAAACAAAGGTCAAATGTAAGATTTGTAGTTGGAAATGTGGAAGAGACAAGATGATGCAGCTAAAGCTTGACACTACAGAAAAGCATATTAGTAAAGTTTACGAAAAACAAATCATAGACGGAAAGGAACAATCTGTCGTACGATGGAAATAAAAGGAAGAATGTCTTCATGTTAAGTATTCTACAGATTATGGAGAGCATAACCATAGAATTTTTAATATTAAAAAATGTGAAGGTACACTTGAGGCTCATTTTGGAAAAGCCATGGCAGCAGCAAATCTGTCAAAAACTGTTCAGATGAGTGTTGTTTTTCATATTTTGTCCAGGGAGCGTCCTATGACAAACTACCTGAAATATTTTGATTTATTATCTTATTTGAGTGTTCCCCACTTTCCCTTCTCACATTGGTCAGTAAATGCTAGATGGGAATGGGCGTACTATCTTGCTGCAGTGGAAAAACAAGATTTAAAGGAGAAATTAAAAGAGTCAAATTTCATTGCATTATCTTTAGATGAAGTTACTGTGGTAGATAATACTTCTTGGGTTTGTATGCATTTGTATATTGTAGAACAACATGTTTTCCAAGCTCATCTTCTTTGTGTTCATAAAATGAAGGACAATTCAACATCACAAAATCTATTTGAACTAGTTAAGAAATATTTGAATGAAATTGCAGGTATGGATGAGTTGACAATTGCCAAAAAGTTGGTGTGTGTAGTAGCTGATAGAGTTGCAGTGATGTAAGGTCAAAGGAGTGATCTTTGCACAAAGTTACAAACTACTTGTGCACCATACATGCTTGGCATTCACTGCATGGCCCACAGAATGAATTTAGCATTCAAAATTGTAAGCAAGTTTCCTATAGTATCAAAAGTTGAAAATCTAGTTCGTGAGAACCACGCATACTTCTGCCGGTCCCAAAAATTTCCTTGAATTTCAACATTTTGGTGAGGGAATAACACCTGGAAACAAGCTTCTCAAGGATGTCGAAACCAGATGGATCTCCCTGCATGGACCAGCACAACGAGTTCTTTCATAATATCAATCCTTGATTGGAGTGATGTATGAGCATCGCAGCACAGTAGACAAAGCTCTTGACCTCTTACATAGGTTAAGCGATATAGAGACACTCTTGACTTTAGCTAGTATTCTCCCCATGTTGGATGAGATGAAAAATCTTGTGAAGAAATCCCAAGACAAAACTATGTATATTTATGAATATGTCAATCTACGTAAACTTACATGCTTGGCCCTCGATCATCTATATCTAGATCTAACACAAGAAGGCGCAAATTATTTGATGTGGCAGAAAATTACTGATTTCAATAATCCTAATAATTATTTACAGTTTAATGCAAGTGGGCACTTATGTATCTGTGTACGTGGATATGAGATACCAATGTACCATTGTAAGATAGCCAGGTGCTCTAGAAGAGAAGTACTTGTTAACGAGGAAGATTTTAACGACATTGTTAAATCTGTTAGTGATAATTTGAAAGAAATTGCAAAATCTCTTTCCTCAGAGATTTGTGAAAGATTCCCTCGACATGAAATACTTGAAGGCATGGGTATTGTGTATCCTCAATTTTGGGTAAATCGAGATAACCCAAAATATTTTCATGATCAAGTAAAAATCTTGATCGAACAGTTTTCAGAAAAGGTAGCATACAGTGAGCAAACAATAGAAGGAATTTTAAATGAAAATAAGCTTAGAAAGCAATGTGAGACTTTTGCAACAACTATGAGGGGCCAATATAAATCCATGGGCAGGAGAAGGCCTTTGAACCGAGATCAATCAAAAAGGTTTGGACAAGCTTAGGTCAGAGTGAAATATTGCATGGTTCGATGTCAGAATATTTCAAACTTGCTGATTTATGTCAAATAATGATATTGGGGTCAATGGAGGATGAGAGAGTTTTCAGTACATTGGGGTTTTTGAAATCAAAGTTAAGAAAAAAAATGGACAAGAATTTGGAAAATTGCTTGAGGATGAAAGGAACTGCATATAATGTCAAAAAAATTCCTTTTGAAAGGGCACTCACAATTTGGAGGTCCACATGTGAAAGAAGAGGGACCGGGTTGTGCAACACAGGCTCTCCAAATCCAAACGCTGGTACTGGTGGCAGTGGGACTGGGACATATGACATTGACACAAATCACACTGACACAATGAATGTTGAATTTGAGACACATGTCGAAGAAAGTGTAGAGAAGACTCAGAATCAAGATGACTCTTTTACTTTATCTCAAGATGAGCATCGGTTTGAGGACCCTGACTCCGTTTGGGAAATGGAAGAGAATTAGCAGGTTTTAGGTATTTTTACTGCACTTCATGAATCGGTTTCCATTGTTCCAAAGTCCAAACTGTAGTTGATGATATTTTATATTGTATTCAATGAATATTGAAATTGTGAATCATTACACTTCATGATATCTTATTTTATATTACACTCAAGCACTGCATGAATCATATTCCAAACTGTAGTTGATGGTTTTTTATATTGTATTCAAATAAATTGTGAATCATTGCTCTTCAAGTTCAAGATATTTTATTTTATATTGCACTCCATGATATTTTATATTATATTTCACTTCATCAATCATATGCCAAAGTCAAACTGTAGTTGATAATATTTTATAAATTGTATAGTAATCCATCATCCATGAAATTGTGATATTAAAATTTAAATTTGATCTCTTAAAAGGAGATTTATTTTTTCTTTACAAAGAAAATATCCTCCACCGAGTCCACCCCACTTATCTTCCACATATCAATAATCACAAAAATAAATGACACTTTGATTTTATGATTCATAAATTATGAACAATTCAAATTATAGAAATTTGTGTGACAAGATCCATATTTTAGCCTACATTGCATCCATAAACAAATTTGAAATTTTGTAGTGATGTAGTCCTTCCCCCATTCCTAACAAAATTCAATACCATTGGCCTAGCAATGCTTCATCGGTGTTCCCCCATCACAGTCCCATTGATGGCCCGATGAAATAGCTCACAACTTAGTATCGGTAACAATACTCTATCGAGCTACCTCCTATGGTGCTCTCCCAATATACTAATAGAGTCAAGTTGTCAACAAAAGTAACAATGAATTATGACCATGGGCATGAATTATCAAATTTTATCAATAATCACAAAAATATACCACACTTTGATTTTATGAACAATGCAAATTGTAGAAATTTGTGTGACAAGATCCATATTATAGCCTACATTCACATTGCATCCATAAACAAATTTGAAATTCCGTAGTTACATAGTCCTAGACTCCTAAGTCCTTTCCCCATTCCTAACAAAATTCAATACCATCGTCCTAACAATGCTTCATCGATAGAACCCCCATCACAGTCTTGTCGATGGCCCGATGAAAATAGCTCACAACCTAGTATCGATGTAACAATACTCTATCGGGCTAGCTCCTAAGGTGCTCTCCCGATATACCGATAGAGTCAATTTGTCAACAAAAGTAACCATGAATTATAAACATGGTCCCCAGGTCCATGGGCATGAATTATCGATTGCATAAAGCATATCGGGGGAACTATGGTGCATTGGGGAAACATTATTTGGCGTCCCACTGATAGAACGAAGGATAGGTGTCCATCAGTGGAGAGGGTGGCTATCAGTGAAAGACTGATGTGACATCTTAGGGCATCGTGTTGCGGTGAATTTATGAACTAGAATTGAAGTGAATTATATCACAAGTTGATCGCATAGTTGTTACAAAATCCTAGAAGATTTCGCTTAGGGCAGAAGCAGAAAGGCAAAAACTTGGAGTTTTGACGCTCACACAGCAAAGACCGATGGACTGTGGAGGTGACTCGGCAAGACTCACGTAAGTACTTCAGACCCAGTTGAGAAGCTAATTTCATCAAAAGCTTAAGATTTAAATAATGGAAGAGAGTACAGACAAACCCAAAGCTAAAAAATAGAAAACCGAAAAGCCTAGGGGACTCCTAAATGAAGACCTAATAGATCAATGCCCTGGATCAGGGCCGAGACCCAAGAGGAGTGCTCAAATGAATCCTTCCATGGATCGACTATGGGACAAACATAAGGGCTTAGGGGATATTTGGACACCACAACGAGGGTACGACCTCTTCATGTACCATTACAGAAAACAATTTATGTTTCAACCGATCTGCAATCCATGGAGGTTGAACCTGGGAAGACTTGTGCTACCCAATGTGTTTGTGAACACAAAGCTAATTAAAGCTCTTGCTATCATATATGACCCCAAGAAAAGAACTATTCAGTCACATGGTGGGGTGACATGCTTGTTATTTCTAGGGATCTCATTTCTAATGTATTTCAATTAGAGTGTTCACTAAATTTATCATTCACGATCAAAGATCTCTTGACAGAGTATCGCCACATGGATACTAGCTATAAGAGATGGAAATTACCTTTGCATAGGCCCAAGGATGAAGGAGGCCAACTCAGGAGGTTCTCTAGCAGTGAAAACCCTCCTTTCCATGAAGATTTGTTTGAAGAGTATCTCTGATACACCTATTATTCAGCTGGTCAGGTTTTGGGCGTAGAGGTTTCACCTCTCATGTCAATTTCCCCAATGGTCTTAGCTGCAGACATACAGAGCAAGGATGCTAGGCCATTTGATTATGCTAGCTACTTGGCCAACACCCTACATCGAGGGCTTGAAAAGATTAAAAATATTAGTGATAATATTAATTTTGAACACTATTCTTTGCTTATGCATTTGCTATTGTACGAGGGACAAGTCAGAGGGGTCTGGAGTGAAGAATTAAGGATAAAAGATACAAATGAAAATGGAGATTTTAAACTTGTACAAATGTGGACTTCATTGTGGGATAGTCAATTTGGTAGGTCTCATTAAACCTTTATTTTGAAGATTTTTTTGTAAAACCATTGATGAAGTTGCTGGGGTATCCATGCAATTATAACCTATCCCCAGAAGTACAAAGATTCCTAAGACCAAAGGAAAATGACCAGAGAAATAAAGTGAATCATAACTGGGGAGACTGGTATGCTTTCCCTGATTGTACAGTGATAAGGGTTTATGGGTTCGGAGGGGCTCCACACTTGATGCCACAAGTAGTTCCTGACCGAATTGCTTATTTAGAAATTGTGAGGCAATTGACAAAATCTGATTCCAAACACCTCAAAGGACATAGCAAACAATCAATTATGCCCAACACCTTATGTTTTGGAGACTTTACAGTGGTTGCCAATGAAGGATATGGAGAAATTGATGGTAAATTAGCACAATACAACCTACCTCTAGGTGATGTAAGGAAACAATTTGATGCAGAAGGGTTTATTCACAAGGTGAGATTATCACAGGGGCTATCAAGGTATGAACATTTGTTCTCAATCGAAGATGTCATAAGAAAGCATGATGAGGCTTCCACCAAGTAAAGAATGGTCGCCTATAACAAGATTATGCTTGCAAAGGAATGGAAGAGAAAAAATGTCCCATCTTATTCAAAGGCATTTGGTGAGATACGGGATCCTTTAACAAGAATTGAGCAACTCATCACTCATGTCAATGAACTAGTAAAGGATGTTCCCCTAGTTGTTTTTGATGCACCTCATGCAACCTATTTAGGAGTACAAGCTGAAGACATAGAGCCCTTGGATTACATACCTTCATCGCCTACTCCCGAGGTATGTTTTTTTGTAGATACTGATATAAGTGAAGAAGAGCAAGGTGATGAAGAGGGTGAGCAGGTCAAACAAATCAGTGCTCCTGTGATTGCACAGTACGAGCCCCCTCAAGAGTAGAATATTGTAAGATTTGAGGCATCAAATGAACTATCTGATGATGTGAGGGTCAGGGCTAGACAATAGTTTATTTTTTATTGTGATTTTGTTAAATCTTCTGAATTTAAATCATTTGTTTATGAATATAAAGGCATAAAAATGAGACAACCTATACAGGATATCACTCCTGAACATGAGGCAACCGCTCTGGAGGAATTGAAAAGGGAGGTAGAAAAGGAAATGGAGTCCATCACTCCTGAAAGAGGAAGGGAATTACTTCAAGAAGCTGGAGTGTTGCTCCTGCTAGGGTGGGATATTAGGTTTTCAATTGTATTTGATAGCTTTAGAAAAAGAGGGGATAAGATAATGAACTTAACAAAAGAAGCAAGTGACAAAATGTATTCAGGATCTGGGTACAACCCATACAAAGCCACCTTGCTTATTTGGTCACTGTATCCCCATGATAAAATACCTACTATAATTAGTAATCCAAACCAAGTGTTTGGTCATCTCTTGGTTCAACGAGTAGTGGATACCAATCCTATTGAAACAACAAAATTGAACATAAATGTGGCAAAATTTATCAAAGCACAGATCGAAAAACTGATTAAGGAAAATGACAAACTGAAGAAGGAGCTAGTAAATCAGAGAGAAAGAACATCTTCCTCCTCCACATATAATTTGTACTCCCCATGGCTTGAAAAAGATAAGAGAGTGCTTGATGCATTGGTTGATGCAACCTACTAGAAGAATTGCCATCTGAAATCCCAGGGGAAATGCAAATAATTGGAGAAAGAAGTAAAAACCATCAAATATAACACTGTATCTGAAATGATAAAAGAAAGATTCAACAAAATGATGAAATGTGCTAATGAATATTGGAAATTATTCAAACAGACATGCATTGCATTGGTGGAGAATGAACGATTGCAGCCTAGAATGATGGAGAAAAAAAAGGATCTTGTAGATAAGAATGTCATAAAAGGATAAATATTGCTGACTATAACAAGCTGGTAGAATCACACAATGGAAATCATAATAGGCTTAGGGAATATTTCAACTGCTTTGATTCATTCCCACTCCCGACACTTCATAATGGCATTGGAAATTCATGAGAATATGATGATTGGAAGGAAGAGCTTGTTGGGCTTCTAATTGCTATGTTGCAAGAAATAAATGACGAGGATATGGTTTTACAAAACACTCATAAGCAACTCAAAAAAATAATGTCTCTGGAATATGATATGAAAGAGGTGATCTCTAATGTGGACACCTATGCTGAACAAGAGTACATCCATCACCTCTCTGCAGTCAATCTGTTTATTCGCCAAACTATAGATGTGTTAGAATCAGATCCAATGGGACAACCATCAAATTCAGAGTAAGAACGCCAGCCAAAAACATGATGAGCGCCCTACCATGGAGTAGAAGCCTTGAACAAATCTTAGGTGGTCACGAGCTTCTGCTTGGAGATTAACGGATCAATGCATTCACTTGCGACATTGTTTTATTTATAATTTGAGTTATGTTTAGTTGTCAAACATCATGACTTTTTGTAAGGGGTTTGTAGCTTGTTGCCTCTCATATATAAGAGAGATCAAGACCCGAATAGGAGATCAATGGATCATCACACCCTCTTTAATTAGACTTTAGAGTAGAAAATAGTAAAAAGATAGATAATAGATTGCACCAATTCGCCCATCCATCTCATATCATGAACTATTTTTATAATGCATATCATTTGAACTTTGAAGATCAATACAATGGAAAAGGTTACACATAATTACTGTTTTGCTTTCGAGTGTTCAATTGTTGTGGATTCATATGCTTATAAGTTATTAAATTATTTGGCTGTCTCCAAAGTGGTTGTTTATGTTATTCAAATTGAGTGTGTGGAAGTACATTGAATTTGTCAGTACATTGAATTTGAATTCTTCAGGAATAGGGGCTGTGACCATGGGGTTTTAGATTTATTTATGGACATGATCATTGATCAAGTAGTAATGTGGGCCACAAAATGGATCTTGTCACACAAATCTCTACAATTTGTGTTAATCATAAAATCAAATGTAGTGTATTTTTGCAGTATGTGGGATGTGGGTGATGTGTAAGACTGTAAGTTGGTGGATACTAATCAAGATTTTTAGTCAAAACATAACAGAAGCTAACAGTTCAACATCCATAACTTAGAAGCTCTACCAAGAAGTAAATATAATGAGCTAACAGCTCAAGATCCATAACTTGGAAGCTCTACCAAGAAGTAAATATAATGAGCTAACAGTTCATCACCTTATAGTTCAAATGATAAAATAAATAATACAGATAATTGAACATCATCACATTACTGAAGTCTGAATTTGAGCTTTTTAATTGATTTTCACATGAAGAAGTGCATATTGGCATTGGCAATGCAAAATCTTACCAATGCCCAAAGACAAGTCTGCATAAAGCTAAGTTGGAACTTGGAAACTCATATTATCAAAGATTGAAAATTAAAAATCAAGTCACTGTATCACCTTTTCTAGCAACTTCCACTCTTCAGGTGGTGGAATTGCCAATTGTTCTAACTAATGTTGTTTGACTTGAAGTTTTGTTAACATTTCATGATTGTAATTGGAAGTGGAACATGTCTTGAATTCTTCAATCAAATTTGCATCCAAGGTTAGCAGTGTTCTGATGGAATCCAAATAGTTCGCATTTGGGTTATGAGGAAACTGGTCCAAATCAATCTTCCTTGCACCTTCCATCTTCTTTCTAAAACCATCATTTCTAATGAATCGCTCATTTGTGTCAAAAGCCTCTGGAAAACCAAGCTCTGTGAAGTTCCTTACATTTTCATCCACCACCTTCATCTTGTCTGCAACCAAATGCAATTATTCTTTTGTTCCACGCATTCTTGAACACTTTTCAATCATAGATGACAACTTCATTATGGTTTCAATTCGATTAGTAATCCCTTTTGATTTCAAATCACTGTCATTGGGTTTGTAGACTGTTTGTAGAACTTGATTTGCAGATTTCTCTAATTCCAACACGTTTTTGTTGTCCACTAAATATTTGCTAAGCTTCTTATAATGTTGTCTGATAGCATCAATCAATTGAAACATGTCACACAAATGATTAAACCTTTGCATTATTTCATCCCAGATCTTTTGTTTCATATGCCTCACTGTATCTCTACAAAATGCAGATAACTTATTTTGAGAAGACTTAACTTCTTCTTTTTCTTTTGTCAGCTCTGTCTCCAATCTTTCATTTGTTTTTCTCTGTTTCTCCAATTTTTGTTCCCACTATGCATTTCTGTTCACAATGCTTAGTCTTAATTTTTCTGAAGTGGATTTTTCCTCATCATATTTCTTGTTGCTCTCATCTAGCTTTGTCTCCAATCTTTCATTTGTTTTTATCCGTTTCTCCAATTTTTGTTCCCACTGTGCATTTCCATTCACAATGCTTAGTCTTAATTTTTCTGAAGTGGATTTTTCCTCATCATATTTCTTGTTCCTTTCATCTAGCCTCCGCTTCAGGTCATTCACTTCTCTCTCATTTGGTTTATCCTCTTTTCTTGTTGATGTAGAGGCAGATTTTATTATTCTTTTTTCTAATCCATTGCTCTTGTTATCTGTTGCTTTCCTCTTTGCTTTCTCACTTGCTAGGTCTGCCTGTAACTTTTCTATTTGGGTCTGCAACCTTTTCTTCTCTCTATCTTGCTTTAGCAATGATGTGTACACCAATTCATTGTTATTCTTTGATACATTAATTTTTTCAGTATTTTTTAGGCCAGAAAAATCCAATTGAAAATTGGTTACCTGATATTCAGATCGATCCATCTGATTTGTTGGTTTGTTTTGAATTGTGGGAACAACAATTGTGTACTCCATGATTTCTTTATTTGTGTCAAATGTGGGTAATACCATGGTTGTTGCAGGCTCTAAAGTTACAACAAACACACTCTCCATCAGTTGCTTCTTTTCTTTTTTATTCAAGTCTGATTTCTTTTTAAACTCTTCAATGAAATCATAACCTGGGGAGGTAGGAACAATGGAAGCTTGAATGGCGAAGGAATAGGAGTACTTTCAGTTGCTAATGATGTCGCATCCACACTAACCAGAATTGGGGGAGTGCCTGGAAATAACTCCTTTGTGGTGGATCCACTGATAGTGTGACTTGGACCTATCAAAATCCTTTGCCTATTTTGATTGCCTTGATCACTTGGTGTTTCTGTGGTATCTTGTATTCTTTTCCTCTTGTGTGTAATTTTTTGTTGTAGCACATGTTGACCACTACTAGTACTACTACCCATACCATCGCCACCAATGGCACTCCCAGTTGCACTAAGCTTTCCACCAAGGGCATATCCTAGTTGTGATTGTATCTGACCATGAGGATGAGGATTAGAAACTCTAACAAATTGACTTGTATGCCCTTGGTCTACTTTTTAACCTCTAAGCCCAAGGCCAGATTTATCAACTGGTTTTCTATGCTCAACATCTGTTACCATCCAAACACCTTGTCTTTTGGAGTCTTTGGACCCCAAAGGACCACCTTCATAACCATTTTTTTCAAGTATGGCTTCTCCTGAAGTATATGTTGAAGCATATACTTCTTTTATGACCTCACTTAAACCAGGTTTGTAATTGGAATGGCTTTGTTCTTCTTCTTCACTATCATCATTAGATTCAGCATCACTTCCTTTGTTTTCATGTTCATCAGGATGCTCTATATTCAACAATTTGCTAAACTCTTTATCTTCTTCATTAGCTCCATACTTTGCAAGAGCTCTTGGATCACCCAGGTCCTTCCTCATAGACCAAAAGGCAGTAATTTTTTATCGTGACTAGTTTTCATCTATAACTTCCTTCTCTAGAGAACCTGAAATTTTTACTCTAATAGATGTTTTATCACTTTTTTTCATAAAAATTGTTGTATGTCCTAACTGTCTTTTGGTGCAATGCCATAATTTCTGCTGACAATTGTTCAAAATAAATACCATTATCAACAACACTTTTCTCCATTGCTATTTTGACATCATCCCAAGAATCCTTGTTTCTCAAGTTTTCAAGCAAGGGTTTACTTTGATGTTGAATTCTACTTGCAACATTCCTATTTGCCAAATCATTGATTTAATGATGTCACATGGATCATACTGCCAGTGATAGATAGCATCAAAGTCAAAAAAATTCAAAAGATTATGTGCCACACTAAATGCTTTTCTCTCGAATGTGAACCCTCCACATGAAAAAGGTAAAGAAGGAAATAAGGTCTTCTTTTGCTGAGTGAGAAAGTGTAGTTCATCAACACTCTGCACCTGCCTTACATATTCCAATGCAAAAACCCTTTCTGTCACATGTATTGGAAGTTTGTATGGTTGTACTCCTGATCCATAAAATCTTAGCACAACATATTCTTCCATTTATTACCAATCAGCCAATTGTATTTCTTTTCCTAATTGCATGTAGTTTCTACATGACATAGACAATCTAGGCATTGGAGTATTTGCAATTGCTTGATGCAATGGAGCCAAAAAGTAGTCTACAAAATGACTGTAGTTCCTTTGAGAATCATGCATCCTTATCTCAGTGGTCCATTCATATACTAGAGCCATTTTCTTTTCCTTTGCATTACAATAGGGCCGAATCTGAAGCTTGTTGGTGAAAAATATTCCACTAAATTTGAATAGAAAAGATAGCACAAGTAGGTTGTGAACCTAAATGTCTTGGTGGAACCTGCTTTAATCATTAAAAAATGTTTATGCGTGGATTCTACAATGTGCTGAATATAATTATATTTGACATGTTCATCACCATAATGAATATTATATACCATTTCAAGGAGGCTTGCACCCACTTCCAAATTGCTATCCAGACCGAGGCAAAATGCTAGTATGAAAATAGTATCCTGAACCCATGGTTTAAAAATATCCAAATTATAAGGAGGCTTATGATCACCTTTCAATTTGCTTTTATCTTTAACCATTTTATTTAAGAAATTATTTTTTTGCCTTTCTTCCACTGCTTCATAATCACTAGAAAGCTTTTCTAGGTCAATGTGATCGTTTCTAAATTCTTCGATTGTAAACCCCAACACTTTTCCAAGTTCTTTTGCATTAATGGATAAAAATTCTACTTGGCTATCTTTATTAACAATTGCTCTTTTCTTATCATCATAATTTTCGGCACAGACCATGATAAATTATGGGCAAGGGAAAACTTCATGTAACATCATGTGCCCTAATCCAGTTACCCACGGTGCACTGACACTATTAACTTGCGTTAGCTTTGCAGCCTTATTCTGAGATGAAAATCTAAGTTCTGAGGTATGCCTACCATAAATTTTAGGATCATAAATATCATGGTACCCATCAGTGAAACCTGGGGCTTTAAGCAATTTTGCATAATGTATTTTTTTATCGGACATTGCTCTAGTGGTACTGGTGGTAGACATGCTTATACAAATGTGAAGTTGTGAAATTTGAATTCCCTAATACCTATTAGTCCTCCTTAATTTTAATGAATTCTAAGTCTCTAAACCCAAACTTCAAACTTTGACAAAATAAGATTTTAAGAAATGTCAAACAATGAAATGTAGCCGCAGGAATTCTTTCACTTACCCAGATTCTGAGTCCCGTCTCTTGAAAACTGGAATGGCATTGTTGGAAGTGGAACTGTGGAATCCAAAACAAGGTGGTGCATTGCAATGCACAATTTGAAGAGTGAAGAGTAAGACTTTAAAAATCACTATACAATTTCAAAGTGTAAAGTGCTTTAAATGCTTCTTTTTTTCTCGTAATTGGAACATTAAAGTGAATGACACGTCTTAGGTCTACAAGACTACAAGTTGCAAATTCTTAACTGTTGATCTTTCTAGATCTAACGGTTATAGGGCGATTCCGAAGGTTTAAGTTGGGAAGCCCATCGCTCTATGCATTTCATTATGGAATGCAACTACAACCATACATCAAATGTTCATCCAACGGTTGAAACTTGAGTAATTTATGATATTAACTTAAAAAAATAAACATGACACGTGTGTTTTAAAGTTGTTTTAAACTTTTGTGCACTAGGATTGACATCAAGGCCAAGGGGCCAGTAAATTAACATTGCAAAGGACTTGAAAAAATCTCACCGTGTGCTGACCCTCTCACTTTAAAAAAATCAGTAATCACTTGACAATTGACACTTAGCAGTACAAAGTGCTTTAAATGCTTTGTTTTTCGAAATTCAAACATTAAAGTGAATGAAACATCTTAGGTCTAGAAGTTGCAAATTCTCAATCTTAACCATTGATCTTTCTAAATCTAATGGTTATAGGTTGATTCTAGACGTTTAAGTTGGCAAGCCCATAGCTCTATGCATTTCATTATGGAATGCAACTACAACCATACATCAAATGTTCATCCAACGGTTGAAACTTGAGTAATTTATGATATTAACTTAAAAAAATAAACATGACACATGTGTTTTAAACTTTTGTGCGCTAGGATTGGCATCAAGGCCAAGGGGTCAGTAAATTAACGTTGTAAAGGACTTGAAAAAATCTCACCATGTGCTAACCCTCTCACTTAAAAAAAATCAGTAATCACTTGACAGTTGACACTTAGCAGTACAAAGTGCTTTAAATTCTTTGTTTTTCAAAATTCGAACATTAAAGTGAATGAAACATCTTAGGTCTAGAAGTTGCAAATTCTTAATCTTAACCGTTGATCTTTCTAAATCTAACGATTATAGGTTGATTCCGGACGTTTAAGCTGGCAAGCCCATCGCTTTGTGCATTTCATTACGGAATGCAACTACAACCATACATCAAATGTTCATCCAACGGTTGAAACTTGAGTAATTTATGATATTAACTTAAAAAAATAAACATGACACATGTGTTTTAAAGTTGTTTTAAACTTTTGTGCGCTAGGATTGGCATCAAGGCCAAGGGGTCAATAAATTAACGTTGCAAAGGACTTGAAAAAATCTCACTGTGTGCTAACCCTCTCACTTAAAAAAAATCAGTAATCACTTGACAGTTGACACTTAGTAGTACAAAGTGCTTTAAATTCTTTGTTTTTCAAAATTCAAACATTAAAGTGAATGAAACTTCTTAGGTCTAGAAGTTGCAAATTCTTAATCTTAACCATTGATCTTTCTAAATCTAAAGGTTATAGGTTGATTCCGGACGTTTCAGTTGGCAAGCCCATCGCTCTGTGCATTTCATTATGGAATGCAACTACAACCATACATCAAATGTTCATCCAACGGTTGAAACTTGAGTAATTTATGATATTAACTTAAAAAAATAAACATGACACATGTGTTTTAAAGTTGTTTTAAACTTTTTTGTGACAAGATCCATATTAGTCAATAGTATTAGTCAATACCATAGGCATCGACCTAACAAAAATCAATAGTATTAGTCAATACCATAGGCATCGGCCTAACAATGCTTTATCGGTGGAACCCCCATCACAGCCCCGTCGATGGCCCAAAGGCGAAGACTCATAAGGTGCGCTCCTCTATATACCGATAGAGTCAACAAAAGTAAGCGCTAAGCACATCGCTGTAACACATAAACATCGATGGAACGAATGATTGCATTCCTCGATGGCCCGATATAACCATGAATTATCAAGTGCATATTGCATAAAGTATATTAACTTAAAAAAATAAACATTAATCACTTGACAATTGACAGTTGACACTTAGTAGTGCAAAGTGCTTTAAATGCTTTGTTTCTCAAAATTGGAACATTAAAGTGAATGAAACGCCTTAGGTCTACAAGTTACAAATTCTTAATCTTAACTGTTGATCTTTCTAAATCTAACGGTTATAGGGTGATTCTGGAGGTTTAAGTTGGCAAGCCCATCGCTCTATGCATTTCATTACGGAATGCAACTACAACCATACATCAAATGTTCATCCAACGGTTGAAACTTGAGTAATTTATGATATTAACTTACAAAAAAAACTTGACACATGTGTTTTAAAGTTATTTTAAACTTTTACGCACTAGGATTGGCATCAAGGCGAAGGGACCGGTAACTTAACGTTGCAAATGACTTATTATAGCCTACATATTACATAATGCAAATCGTAGAAATTTGTGTGAAAAGATCCATATTACAGCCTACATAATTTCATTGCATCCATAAACAAATTTAAAATCCCGTACTCGTAGTCCTTCCCCCATTCCTAACAAAAATCAATAGTCAATACCATAGGCATCGGCTAACAATGCTTTATCGGTGGAATCCCCATCATAGCCCCGCCAATGGCCCGAAGGCGAAGACTCATAAGGTGCGCTCCCGATATACCGATAGAGTCAACAAAAGTAAGCACATCGTTTTAACACATAAACATCGGTGGAATGAATGATTGCATTCCCCCGATGGCTTGATATAACCATGAATTATCAAGTGCATATTGCATAAAGTACTTAGTATATTACTTAATTTATCAAAAGAAAAAAAAAAACTGATTTGAATATATTTGCATAAATTATATTCTAAACTAAGAAAACAACTCTTTACTCTAAGTGCAAATGAATAACGAAGAATACCACAACACAACCATTTATTTTATTGCAACTGAATTTCAATGTCATATTATTACATATCTTTTTACAGACGAGTAGTTGTAGATCAGGAAAGCTCCTGTTTTATATAAATAACATATGTCAGTGCGTCACTTTAGTATTACTACTTTACATAGACAGAATTTAATAATTTATTCCAAGTTGTTGCTCATTACAATCATCAATGGATTACAAATTGATTCCAATTTCCAAGCTTCTGCTACTGAAAACTTACTACAAATGTAACTCTAAAAATAAATACATGATTCCAACCTTCTAATAGTGACAACGTAATACAAATGTGGCTTTGAAAATAAATGCATGATTCCAAGCTTCTGCTGATGGATTTTCCAACCATGCTGGGGAAAGGGGGTTCTAATCAATCCTGGGGAAATGGGAGCCATGAAGATACAAAATGTACTTACCCCCTTCGAGAATCAGATTCATACAAAAGATGTAATACAAATGTCTTTTTGAAAATAAATGCATGGGGCTTTCCTGGCCAGCCATGCTGGGGAAATGGGAGTTGTTAAAATACAAGAGGAGAAGCAAATATGCTCCCACCTTTTGCATGCAGCTTCCATGCATTACTGTAGCACTTACCTCCATCAGAGCTCCTCATCTTGGTTCAAAACCTGACTGAGAAGTCAGGTTAACCAAATCAACTTCTTTCCAATTCCACCCATTCCGAACTTGAAGGAAATTCATCTTTTACTGATTACTCTGTAACTACATAACTACAGGTAGGAGAATTTACAATATCCCCAATACTGCATCATCTTCTTCGTGAATCCTTATTAACCCTAGAAAATAAAACCCTTATGACACTATCCATTATTCACTGAATCACTATCCCTATTTATGGGCCACCAGTGCCACTACCAGCCTGTATAATTAAAATAT
The DNA here is from genome assembly GCA_007115665.2 of Sequoiadendron giganteum. Classification (NCBI taxonomy): domain Eukaryota; kingdom Viridiplantae; phylum Streptophyta; class Pinopsida; order Cupressales; family Cupressaceae; genus Sequoiadendron; species Sequoiadendron giganteum. The sequence continues at coordinate 404,285,358 of CM021101.1, forward strand.
TTAATTTGATTGACGTCTGGCTACATGCCAACTGTACCTCAAGCTGACAAGCTGTCAAAATCACCGATTCACCAGTGCCACTCAAAGTTCAAACGATATGAAATCATTACAAATCTTGTTTCATTAAAGCTATGAGCTATCCAAGAAATTTCTTCAGATGTTCATATCACATATGGCATTAATCGCCGCCACTGCCAGCACTAGCACTAGTAGTATGCTAACCACACTTTCTTCAAAAAGATTGAGAATTTCAATTAAATGAAATGTACAATGTCGAGGCATTGAAAAGACTGAATGAGTGATGAGCGATGGGCCTTTATCTCGCCACATGTCTGCATCTAACGGTTATAGTGTTATTTCGGAGGTTTCAATTCGCAAGTCTAATGCTTCAGAGATTTACTTTCAGAATGCAACTCTTTTTTCTTGTTGGTGTATAGATCTGTCACTTTAACCATGAAAGTAGATGCAACATATTTTAAAACAAATGACACAAAGTCCATTTTTCTCACAACTAGTAAAGAAAAGCAATAGTTTCTCTTTTAACAAATGAATTAATCTGAACACAAAGTCTCAGAGATGAAAAAATAGGCATTCTGACCTAACAGATAAACATTGAACAATTATCATGAAGAAACACAATTCATTCATAATTAAAAGGAAGCATCAATAAATACACAAATTTAGAAATATATTCTTTTATCTCTCTAATGCCAAAAATGTGATTTCATAGACCTGTCACCCCACACCCTGTACAATCAAAATTCAAAAAGCGCTCAAAAGATGAAACTACGCCCCCTTATCATTACGTGTCACAAATTCATAATTCACAAAAGGATTCATGCATGTTGTTAAACCGCTAGAGGGGTCGGGACTCTATACAGTTCCAACTGCATTTCCATAGCTAAATTATGAAATTTAGCGCGTTCTTCTTCTTCTAAAATGAAAATCACCTTGTTGTACTCGACATAGTTGGTTTTCTCTTTCCAATTTCTACGCCACTGAACATAGTTGGGAAATGATGTCGAGTTGCTCTTCTTCAAGACAATTCAAATTTGGTTGCATGACGGCCACAAGTTCATCTTCCCATACCCTGATATTAGTTGGAAGTACCATTTTGAGGAAACTCTGAGTCTGGATTTCAAAATGTTGCCACGTTTCCTCGTATGCAGGCTCACTTAACTTTACCGACAGGAAGTGACAATTTGCTACTAAATCCGTTTCTCCAACCTCCTTATTTAAGGTATATCCTTTCAGAGGATTTAAAAGATTACGTTAAACCTAAAGTTGGTGTTTGAAAGCAATTGAGAAGACATCCCTTAATGACACCTTACAATTCATTAAATGAGTTGACACTTCGAAAGTTGTGCATCCCGTTGAGGTTGCCCAATCGCTGACAAACAAAACTTTATAACCATTTGTACGGTATTAAAATCTCAACCATTGATTTCTAGAAATCTAATGGTTCTAGTGTTATTGTGAAGGTTTCAAATTGCAAGTCTAGTGCTTTAGAGATTTAGTTCTGGAATGCAACTACAGTCGTCCATCAAACATTAATCGAACGAACCCTATGATTTTTCGTTACCATATCTATTTTTTCGCCACTAGATTTTTTTATTATTTTTAATTCGCTAATGAAAATATATTTTTTGCTTTGAAAAAAGGTTTTAATCGCTAATGAAAAATATTTTATTCGATTAAGAAAATACTGCATTCGCCAAGATTTTCCACAGACTTCTAGGGATTATAAAAAAATCGCCAATTGGGATTTTTTTTTCTCGAAAAATGAAAAATTTCGCCAATAAAATTAATATTTTTTATCGGGAAGTATTGTAAAGAGCGAATGTCTTTAATTCCAAATAATCTTATAACTCCTTTAATAAGTTCATTTCCATTCAATATAATATCGTAACTCCATTCAATAAATAAATTTAATCCAAAAGATTCCAAATATCAACTTTAAAGTCTACAACAAGATTCATAATACATCCAATTACATTCATAAACACGTGTCATCTTTCACGACATTTATAATACAAAATCATTGTAAAAGAAATTTACAATTCAAGACTTAGTCATTCTGTCGCCTTAAGTTCTACAATAATCATTCAATAATAAAATACAATAGATATATGAAGATATCTTCATTTGATCTTCAATCCAACTGCTAATCTTCAAACATGAAGACGAGAACAAGGTTTAGGCGCTTTTTCCGCCCAAATTCGAAGCTTACACTTCCCCAAAATTCTTTAGTCATTCAAAGAATACCCAACCCTGCACGAATCGCTTAGCAAAAAGCAATCGACAAGCAAGATGGAATCTAGTGCGTGCCTAGTATAACTAGTAAATCCACAAGCATTTTCATTTTTCTAATTCATTTAAGAAACAAGCAAGTTCGATACTAGGATATGGTAGAGAGTTATAAATATTCCATCTGTTTCAATGGTCCTTAAGTTACTTGGCCAAGTAAAATTTCATGCACGACAAATGATAGTAGTTTCAAAAAAGCAAAACTACGCTCTCTATAAACCCATATTCGACACCCGTCCCGAAAGGTAACTTTCCAAACACATGTCATGCACATTCAATTATCAAGCATGCATGGCTCCATTCAAAATAAAATGATCTTTCCCAAACACATGAACTACACTTTATCTTTCAAGCAAACATGGTATTTAATACAATAATTTCACAGATTTAAATCTTAAACAACATTAAGTTCATTTAAAATAAAATAATAAAATAAATTTAAAAGAAGGTGTATCTCAAGTATGTAATCTAAGTACATATTTAAACAAGAATTAAATGAGCACACATTCTTTTGGTTCATTTACTCAAGAAATTCAATCACAATTCAATATAATCCTCTTCTAATTTGTTTAATTTTCAAGTAATTATATTTAAAATTCTATTTCCTTTTCTTTTCTATTTTTTTTCTATTCCTCTTAAAATGTTATATTTTCAAAATCATAAAAACACCTCATATTACTTTTGTTTCGTAGTAATTTTAGTTCATTTCTAGAGAATTATCAAGTTTCATTCTTACTTTCAAGCATAAATCTTTACATAAAATTATTTAATCTTATTATTCTGGAAAACGTTCAACAATTTTATTTAAATCAAAACACTATCTTTTCTGTTTCTTTTCATTTTGAAAATTAAATCTATCTGACAGTTTTGGTTTTTGAAGCATTTCTAAATTTAAATAGATCTATAACATACTGTTTTCTGTTGGCATCTTTTCAATTCGCTAAATCACAATTTCCTAAAAAAAAATATAAATCTACTGTTTTTTTATAGTTTTCTATTCAAGTTGTTCAACAATTTTCTATTCAAGTTATCCTTTTTCTCCATAATATTTTAGTCCGGTGTTTGATATTTTTTCTAAATTTGATAGAAACAGTGATTTGTTTTCTAATCAAATTAAAATACAAGAATAAAAGAAAGAATTAAATTCAGATATTAACTGAGATTGTGAATTTAAGAAAAAACCAGTTTTCATTTGAATCTACCTGTGTGTTTCTTGAATCTGGCAATGATTTTCTGTTCTTTTGTTCTTCCTGTGAATGTATTTTTTGTAGCTGCTCTCTATGCAATTCTTTTCTATATTCCTTCTTTTTCTTCCTATGTAGCACATGCACCTCTGCAACAATCTTCTCCTTTATGTTCTCCACCCACTAACCCCTTCCTTCTCTATCTTCCCTGCTGGTTGTGCTCTCTCTCTCTCTCCTTCTACTCGAGTATGGGTGTCAAGCAGAATGATATTAATCTAAAAACAAATCTTGTTTTTAGCCTAGCTCCCTGGCCGCGCCTTTCCTCCCTTCTCTATTCTCTTCTTGCTTCCTTGAGCACACCATACCTATTCTTCACATGAGCAAAGTGGAGATAGATATCTCCTGTCTCCCCTCTGGCCACGCCTTCCCACTGTCTTCTGTCCTCTCCCTGCGCACTACCCTCTCTTTCCCCTCTTTCTTGCACACCTCCTCTTCCCCATTCCTCCCACATGCCTCACCCTACTCCCTTTCTCCCTTCTCTCCTTCCTACGCACTCCCTTCACCTCACACTTGTGCACGTGTCATCCTTAATTCAAAACAGAAACTCCCCTTTGTTCTCCTCCGACCGTGCATGGGAAAATAAGATGAGTACAAAAAAAAAGAAAAATCTCTGTTTTCTACCCCAACTCTCCCAAAAACGGATTTCTACTCCTCTTTTTCCTTCAAATTTCTTCTCCCCCTCCCTCATGCAAAATGGTGGAGTTGTATATTAAAGTCGATCCACAATTTTAGTTTTGATCTCCAGCCAAATGGCCAGAACTCCAAGTTCCTTTATTTGATTGCATGCAAATTGATTGAAAGGTGTTTGTTTTCAAATTGATAACTATTTTTCTCAATTCCATTTAAATTTCCATTGCAAACGTATTGAGGTTTTTTTATTATTTTCAATAACTTATTTTAATATTTATCTATTTAAACATATATTTCCTCTCTTGTTTATTAAATGAGAAAATAACAAATAAATCAATAGCACAATTTTTACATTATATATATTTTCACAATTAGAAGTTTATTCCATTAGTTAGAATAAAAACATTATTATTTTCAACTAATAATAAAATATTTACTCAACGAAGTAATTCTTGAATAAAAATCAATTTCCTCACAAAAATAATCAAATTGCCATTTAAAACAAATATCTTCTTTTTTGTAATTTCATTCAACAAAAGCATAGCCATTATAATAATTAAAATTTAAATCATTTAATCATGCAAAATACGTTCTAATTAATTAAGCGGTGTGTGAGATTCCATCATCCTCATTAACGTCTAATGGCTAAAACGACTCTACTTGAACAATGTTCTCGCCTTCATTCTCGTTCACCTGTTCCTGCGTTCACTTGCACTCAATTTCTCATCAGCAATGACAATCCCCAAATTTCATAATAATGAATTCAAAATCATTTCATTTGCATTTAAATTTCAATTTCAATTTCAATTTCAGTAATTATCTAACATAAACATGCAAATCTCATGATTTGTATTTGCAATTAAATAATTGATAAAAATTAGTACGTGACAAGTATGTAGGATTCGCCAGGAATTTACACCTTCACCGAGGGGGGGTTTCTTAAAGTTTTCCTTGTTTTCTTATGTCTAATCTCCATCATTGATCTTCCTAGCCACCTTTCCAATTAATCCCTTTTCAACATTTGTCTAATCTCCCTTGCTTGAGAGCTCTCATCAATTGTGAACCCTTAATTCCTAAAACCTAGCTTTTACACCTCATGAGGCACTTGTCACATGACTACAACTTTAATCTAATCCATAATCCTCAATCAATCTCAACCATCCATCAATCAATGCAGCTTGGCCCTTGATTTTCTTCTTAGAAATTCTATAAATGAGAGGCCTCTCACCTCATTTGGGCATCTTCTATCATCATAGCCTTATGATGTTGCATTTTCTATCTATTTCACCTTTCCTATATCTTTATACTATTCATTTGATCTTTTATCATCTCAATCATACTATCATGTTGTTGGTTTAGTGAGCAATCAACATATCATTATCAAGAGAAAATCAAGTGGAGATATGATGCACTCTACTTCAACTTTATTTGAAGATAAAGAAAGGTTTTAAATGAAGATATTTTGTATGTATAACATTATCTTCTATGCTATCTACCTTTAATCTTTTCTTTCTTCATATTTTTTAAAAAATATAAAAAACTATTAAGTAAATAAATAAATAGTTCTTAGGTAAATAAAATAATTATAATAGTTCTAAAGTTAAATAAAATAGGTCTTAATTAAAATAAAATAAACATTCCAATAAGATAAATTAATTCTAAAGTAAAACAAGTGGTGCATAGTAGTTATCTTTTTAGTATTGTTAAAAATGTCTAGTAGCATAGTTGAATTTCAATTTGTTCCTTATAACTAGTAAATACATTTTAATTAATTATAACCTTAATCTTAATTTGATTAAAAATCCATATAGTTATAAGATTATAATAGTAAACTCAATCAACATAATTTTTTAATTATTATTATTTTAAGATTATATTATTATCATTTTTATTCACTAATGTAAATTACAAAAATATATTTCTTACTAACCAAAACAAATCTAAAACAATTTTTACCATCAAAACATAAAAAAATTATAAATGAAAAACTATTTAAAATATACATCTATTTTTAAATATAAAGGAATTAAAATTTTACTATATATATTAATATGAAATTATTAAAAAATATAATATTTATTATATTTTGGAAAATAAAATAAAATAAAATTATATACATAAATATAAAATTATCTTTTCAAATATTTGAAGTAGCCAAAAAATGCTCCAAAAAGTCTATCATTTCTATAAATCTACCATTAGCATCTAAAAAGTTGTAAACCTTGCATCTCTCAACTTCTTTTACATATTTACGTCCATCCACTAAGGGTGAGGTCCCATGGGGGACTTTGAGATCTAATTTGAAGGAGCAAAGGGTCCCATGAAACAAAAAGTTGTAAATCTTGCATCTCTCAACTTCTTTTACATATACGTGCAAGAAAAATTAAAAATCTACATTCTATTTTTATGTGCAATGATTTATTATTAATTTTTTAAATTATTTAAATGACAAAATCACAACATTCTATTTTCATTTTTTTAACTATAATAATTTTTGTTTTTTTCATATAATTAGTCATACAATACATTTTTTAGAATGATAGTAAATGAGTGAAAGAAAAACAAAAATCTACGTTCTATAAAAATATATATACTAATTCTAAAAACAAAATATACTAAATTATTTTTTCCGTGAATATACTAATTATTTATCAGCTCTAATTTAATGTTTATACCTAAATTATTCATAAGTAAAAAATTCAAACACGATCAAGCAAAAAATAATTTGAATTTTATGAATGCCATGTTAACAAAACAAGGAGGGGGAAATAATAATAAGAGAGGAACCTACAGCGGCATCATAGAATGGGCATGGGAGTAGCTTTAGGCTTTTAGAGAGTAAAGGATCACAGGATGGTAGCACATGGCGCTTGGACAAAAGTGAAGTCCAGCATCTTTGACGTTGAATTAGCCTATTATTATCCCCCAATGACAATGGCATTGCTGCAGAAGCCTTTCCACACGCGCCTCCAACAATTCGATGCCCTCGGCTGAGGGCCCTACACCAAGACAAACCCAGGTAACTTCCGCTCTGCTCTTCCCAACTTCAATTCCCAACAAAACAAGGGCCATGCGTTGTAATCTCAGGATCTAGAGAAATATTACGATTTTTCTAGGGTTTATACATGTATTTTGCTAGAGGGAACATCGATGGTACTTTCGTAGAGGCGCACACCCATTTCTTTTTGTAGTTGAACGTGATCCATTAAGAAAATAAATGGAGTAGAGTAGGGCGCTCCAGTCATCACATTCTCATAATCAGGAAATGTGGGCTCGCATGCCTGTTGTAAAAAAGAAATATAAAGCGCTAATTGTTGTCCCTCCACACACCAGCAAAGCCTGAGTTGCTCTTATTCTTTACACAATCCTTTGGTTAAGTGAGAAGCTGCAATGGTTTTATTAAAAAGCATCTATACATGCATGCAGATTTCTTCATTTGTTTTTACCGGGTTCAGTTGCACCATTTATTATAATTACATTTGTTTATTCATTTTGATTGGGTTCTTTTCCTTTCTATTAATTATCAAAAGTATATGTATATGTATATATATCAGTGCTTGCCGGGGACACATCCCTTACCTTGGTACCCCTGTCCCTGTACCCGAAACGTGTTGGGGACTTGAGGACGCCTTGAAAATGTTCCCCTCCCATCCCCTTTCAGTGCAAAAAAAAAGGGGGACGTCCTCAAAACATTCCAAAAAAGGTAAGGGAAACAGCCAAGGAACTTCTAGAAGTCCCCTAACCGTCCAGGGTCCAGCAATATTTCATTTTATCTTTTTGTTAAAAAACACTTTTTAAAATAAAAAAAAGGGATGGGTGGGCCCACAAAGAACACCCCCCACCGCCCATCCTGCTCTCCCCTTGCCCTTGCCCTTGCCCTTGCCATTGCCCAAAACCTAAACCTATTTCACTTATCAAAACAACAAAAAAAAACATTCTCATTTTGACATTTGCAAACTTGAGGTGAAGAGCAGCAGGAGAAGAGCAGCAAGTGAAAGAGAAGAGAACAACAGTTGAAAGAGGAGACTAGGGCATCACATCTACTCCATTAGAGGTAAGTTCTTCATTTACATTTGTTTTTTCAATTTGGTTTCCATTTTTTCAAGTTTTTTAAATTTTTTTACCACATAGGAAAGACATTGTGAGTTTATTTTTTCTTTTATTTGAATTTGCAGCTCTCTTTTTAATTCTTAACCAAAAAAATCATTAGCAGCAGTGGGAGTATTAGTAATGATAGTGAGGAGATTGAGGTTCAAATGCATGAAAGAAGTAGACCTAGAAGTAGAACCCATAAAAGTTTGGCAGCCACTAGGGGTTCTTGAGGGAGTGGGAGTGTAGCAGGGCCAACAACCTCAATCATTAGCAGCAGTGGGAGTATTAGTAATGATAGTGAGGAGATTGAGGTTCAAATGCATGAAAGTAGTAGACCTAGAAGTAGAACCCATAGAAGTATGGCAGCCACTAGCGGTTCTTGAGGGAGTGGGAGTATAGCAGGGCCAACAACCTCAAACCCATTTGAATGTCCTCAGTCCTCAAAACCTATGCAAAACCATATATTTTCTATGTTTTTGTCATTTTATAGTTGAAACTTGGAGCCTTTGGGCATTTTGTTATAATTTTTATATAATATGTATGCACATTCACAATGAAAGCATTCAAATTTCTTTAATTTGTTTGTCAATTCTCATGTGAAATCTCAATTCAAGTCTAATGTTATGTATTAATCTTCCACAATGTCTATGATGAATGCTTTATCAATGTTATGGTATGAATAATTGAAATTTCTCTATATTTTTAAAAATTTCCCATTTTTTATAGCCGTCCCCTAAAAAATGATCCAAAAGTTACCTCATACTGATAACACGTCCCGCCGTCCCTGAAACTTGGGGGAGCATATATGTATATATATCCAAATGATTTATATTAGTACAATTGTACATGGACAAATGAAAACCAATGAACGTATTGCTTTTCATCAAGAGCATGGTCATCACCTGGTTTATTACAGCCACAAACAGTGCCAATGTCATTTTAACTTTCTGCATTATGCAAGCCCTGTGTCACAGCCTCATTTATAATCGAGATTAAGTAAATTTGTGCAACAAAAGCATCTATGTTAGGATGCTTTCATGTTACATTTTAATGCCTCTGCATCCCCTCCTTGTATTTGAATTGCTTATGTGAGAGGCGAGGCAGAATGAGGTACACTAAATCCTTTGTCATTTTTTTTCTAGTTAGTTGTACTTAATTGGGTGGGTAAAGGAGTATATATTTTAGTTCCACTTAATTGAAGATGAGCTTGCAGCCTGTTGAGATTCAAGGAAAGTTGTACATTTAAAATTATAATTGCTAAAATAAAAAATATATACATATGATAGAACTTTGATGGCAAGAGGCTTCAAGTAAATAGATCATTGGACATAGAGGTACCATCATGTATGAACATTCTTCTTGTACTTGTCCCAAAGAGAATTAAGGTCAGGAATTATTGAAGTTATAAAATATACAAACTCACCCCTTATTTTCTCTTACATTTAGATTAGTGATGAGTCTCGTGAATGCCGCCATGTACCTTTCACTAATTTCAATGTTTCTATATGTTGACATCCTCCTAGATAAAGAAAATATATTTGTGCTATAATAAATAGTTAGGGGTGAATGAAAGTGCTAAGAGATGAAGTGGGATGTGCATCCTGTTCCACCACTCAATTATATATTTTTTTATTTGTTTGAAAAATGTTTTAAAGGGTTCTTGTTCGTAAGTGGCTATTATGCTCCTTATTTTTGTCTGGATCCATACATTATATATCTCACCCAAACATAAGCGGTTGATATCAGTGAGTATGTTCTCAATGAAATTCAACACATACTCCACGTGAGCCCATCAATCATCACTGAGGAGTGTTGCTTTGACCTTTTGGGACCTGTTTGTACTAGACTGTTGTCATACACTCCAAAGTTTGTTGATTATCATGGGGCTCAATGCCTCTTGCACCTTCATAGTTCGTTTCAAAATGATTGCATGTGAGGCATATTGGGTGTTATTAACCTAATATGTTGTTAATTAAAATTAAAACAAATAAAAATAAATTCAAATCAAAACATATCTATTTCGTTTTTTAAAATTTAAATTTGAAAAAACAAAGTAGATGATTTAAAGTGATAAATATAGATTAAATTTTTAAAATTGAAGTAAATAAAAAAAACAAAATATTGGAAGTTCATAAAGTTACTTTCAACAATACCAACTTCATAAAAGACCTGAAGATGGCTTGTCACAAGAATTTGAATTTCATTAATCTTAGTGTAGAGTTGTTTCATGGGGCTCGATGCCTCTTGCATCTTCACAGTTCATTTCAAGATGATTGCATGTGAGGCATGTTGAGTGTTAGTAAACCTAATATGTTGTTGATTAAAATTAAAACAGATTAAAAAAATCAAATCAAGACATCATCTATTTCGTTTTTTAAAGTTTAAATTTGAAAAACAAAGTAGATGATGTAAAGTGATAAATATAGATAAATTTTTTAAAATTGGAGTAGATCAAAAAAATAAATATTGAAAGTTAATGAAGTTACCTTCAACAATGCCAACTTCAAATAGGACTTAGAAGATAGCTTGTCGCAAGCATTTGAATTTCATTAACCTCAATGTAGAGCTGTTTTGTCCATTTGTTTTTTTCCAAGTTTTTTAATCATCAATTTGAGTGAGTGAACAACAACACACGGTCTGAAACATGGGTCTATATTGCACTTCAACCAATAACCCTACAGATCTACAATTTTTAGTGTTGTTTGTTATGACTTCAACAACATTTTAAGGTTAATCATCTAAACAGATTATATGAGAATATTGGTGATGAAGTCTACTCTTTCACTTGGTCCTCACAATCAGCTTTCCTAAAAATCATTAACCCTTAGAACACACTACAATAACATTAATCAGGAGATATTTTTGCAATTTTTTTATTCATAAAACCAATAGCATGCAATTAAATGTTTACAAATTTTCTTTCTTTAATCAATAAGGTGGTGTGTACATTTTGGTAGCCGGATTTTGGGCCCTTGAATTCTTAATAGCATGCAATGAAACATTTACAAATTTTCTTTCTTTAATCAATAAGGTGGTGTGTATCTTTTGATAGCCAGATTTTGTATACCTTGTAGTTGCCTCATTTAAATTCTCACAAATTATTTAAGCATAAGACAAATTATTTAAAAATTGTACTACTAATGCATAATTGGGCCATTAGATAGAAGTTGAGAAAACAATTTGAGGGGACTTAATATGATTCTTAATGATACTCAACTTTAGTTAAAATGATTGGTGCCTCATATCTGCATTAGGACTTTTTTGGGTCCATTGGGACTATTTTATAGGTACAATATTTTGTATTTTGTATTTATGTTGGTTAGGTTTAAGTACATTGGGACCATTTTGTAATTTTATTAATAAATAAAGTTTATTTAAAATCATCAATTGTTTGGTATTAGGTGTGTCATATATCTTGCAAGTCGTAATGTTTGGATTATTAAATTATTTATTATTTTGTGTATCCTAATGAAATGGGATGTTTCACTTTATGCCTTGGTCATTATGTCTTGTGTGATCTATTTTTATTTTGACATTTTTGTGTACAAATATATTTGTAAAAGATTATTTCGTCATGAAAGATGTGAAAGAGCATCTATGACAAAGATATTTTGTAAGATATATTATGACATGTAAGTGCATGATTAAGAGGGAGTTTACGAAGTGGATTAGGAATCTTGACCCACTTATGACACATGTTATGAGACATCATAGGGCATCTTTCTAAAGGTGGTAAATGACAAATAAGGGAGTGTGGTTCATATGGATTTTTATTATGATATTTCGAGACCTTGTTTGGGCCCATGGTAATGCCTTATGGTGGTTTTTTGGGTCTCCCTGAGTCTATATATTGAGGATTTGAGACAGACATTATGAGAGGAGTTTTTCGTAGGGTTATGTTTTTGGATTTCTACCAAAGGAAGAGGATGTTGATTTCCATGGAGGCATTAACTTGATATTGTATTGTAAAAGGTTTATTGTTGCTGAATAATACATTGGTTTTACAATACAATGGTCCAATGCTTTGGAGGCTTGGTTTTTCTTGAAAGGGTTTTCTCAAGGCATAATTGTGTCATTCTATTTCTTGTGGTTGATTTCCCTTCTATTTCTCTCATTTTTTCTTTTATAAGTTTTGTTTACATGTCAAAATGTTGCTGAAAGTCTTGTAGATTTGATTAATGTGTTAAATCTCTTCAAAAAGTTAATGTGAAAATGTCTACAATACTTAATAATTATGAAGATTTGATTTAATTGATAAAAGGTTTTGTGGATACTTTTCCTAACACAATTATCCCTTAAGTGGAAATTGAACCATAAACGAGCTATTAAAGTGTATGGTAAAATATGATATTCTAAAAAAATGATCTTAGTGCACAGATATATGAAATATGACGCTTAGATATTTTCTTATCTTGGCTTGGCATCTAAGCTCCTGATCTAGAAGCTCCCTTTTTTGGTCTTAGAAAAAAATATTATGAGCATTTAGAGTTCCATAGCCTACGAATCCACAGTTCTCATTTTTCATTTTTAGACTGAAGGTTGATCTATAAGGATTAGAGAAACAAAATCCCCTCACTATTCAACTTGGAATGAGTCAGCAACGGGGCTCAAAGAAGAGTATTTCATAAATGGTGATGAAACTATTGGTTATATTAGGTGTTGATTATGAAACTACTGGTTAACATAGGCACTGGTTTCAAAACTGCTCGTTTTACTAATTGACAAATTGTTGGTAACGAAATTGCCAATTAATCTAGGTGGTGGTGTTGAAAACACTGTCACTGGTTTGTTAGAATATTGTCATTGATGTCAAAGGAAACATGCAACAATATATAAAGGACATGCAACGATATATTCCCCTTGGCACCACTTATAGATAGAACAAAAGTGTGGAGTTGGATAATTGGATAAAACAAAGCACTTCAGATTATACAGTCAGATTTGTTGATAAAAACAAAGTGCCACAACTAAAAATCAGATTTGAAGATCTATTGCTAAAAACAGGAAAAAAGAAAGCAATGCAAAAAAAAAGCATAAAGATGTCATGCAAATCAGATTTGAAGATCTATTGCTAAAAACAGAAAAAAAAGAAAGCATAAAGATAGCATGCAAAAAGATAACCACTAATGCATGCTAAATGAAGTTGTCTTTCTTAAAAAAAAGGATCTATTTCAAAAAAAAAAAAAAAAAAGTCTTATGGTTTTATTTTTAGAAAAAGATTAATGCTATATTTTTCATATGAAAAAGGAAAAAGGAGATATTTTTGTGTAGCGAAAAAAAGGAAAAAGGATATAGTACAAATTTGCATGTAAGAATTTAGACAAAAAAAATAAAATCAGTTGTGTGAAGCGGTTTTCATGGCAGATTCAAAAGAGAAAAGAAGCAGATTTGAAAGTGTAACTAATGCAAGGTTTTTGAAATGTGAAAGGGGCAGAATTGGACAAGAAGATAAGTGCAAAGATAAAGTTCGGTTTTTGAAGAAGCTGATTTAAAGAAGGGGTTTGCTGTTATTTGTCTTCCATTAAAAATATATTATACCTGTTTGTGTGGAGGTTGGCGCCTCTCATTTTCAGTGATGCAGTGGGTTTGTGCTCAACTGTGAGTTGGTACTCACTTTTGTAATTGAAGATTGGTGTCTTCTGTAGGTTGGTGCCTACATATTAATAAAAGCAAATATTTTGCCATGGTTTTTTCCTGAAAGGGTTTTCCACGTAAAACTGGTGTTCAATTTGCTTATGGTTCATTTGTAATTTTGTACTATCAAGTTTTTATTATTCAGTTTTTAAAAGTTTAAAATTGTTCTTATACTGATTCCCCCCCCTTCTCAGTATAAGCATGTGTTCTTCATGGTTTGCATGGAGTGATGGGTTTGCCACAAGAATTTGTACAAACAGAGTAACAATAGAACAACTGTGCCTCTTCACTTCTAAAACATTTGAGCATCCTTCAATCTATGAAAAGACACTTCTTGGGATTAGAAGAGGAGAACAAGTTGTTAAAGGTGAACAAGAGTGTGTAGATGTGTGTGTTGTATGGCGGAAGTGTGGAATTGATTGTACAATGGAAGAATTGATGAACAAAGAGTGATTGTAGGAGTAAATAACATTAGGCGATGTTGTAGTTGTTCCATTCATGCTCGCAATAAGAAACCAAGGGAGCTGACCGCTGAGCGATTGCTTTTTTCATTTGGTTTTCTCCCATTGGTGTTTCCAGAATTTGAGTGTGTCTATTCTTGTGTTTGTATTTCATTGCTAATTGTATGTTACAAATACTATCTATTTTTTTTTCTTTACAGCACAACTTTTATTTAGTTATCAAATCATTTAACAAACATACTAAACTGTTGTACGAAGTTAGTTTAAAATAGGAACAACAATTTTATGGTTTTGCAAATGCTGCTGAAGTGTTTGAGATTTTACAAATCATATTGGTATCTAGCTTGTATCAAATAATGTTTCGGGTATTGTGACCTTATGGTTTGATTTTTTCTATAATGACAAGGTCTACTAAGGACTAAGAGTTTCTACTTCCCAAAATAATTGCCCAACAGCAAGAGCTTATAAGTAGGAACCAAACATCTTGTATATGGTGGTTTGTGCTCTAGCCCATAAGTTTGGTATTGGAGAAGAAGAGCCCCAAGAAGAAGAGAAAGGAAAATTCATTAAGGGAAACCTCGTAAGGCCGACGTAAAATCTGGACATACTCCTTTCAAAGTTGAAACAAAGTGGAAATTAAGGGTTTTGAAAGATAAATAAATTCTGAAATGTTAGACAAATCGATAAAACTAATAGAGGTATATTTTAGCATGCATGATGCCAATGAGATTCAAAAGATCTCTCTTTTGAATGCCTCAAAATGGGAGCATATACTATAATTTAGTGGGAAAGTTATCTAGCACCTTTTGAAAAGAAGGAAACCTTCATAACTAGATGAGATGAATTCAAAGATTTAATATCTAACAATTTTTAATCCCATTGAGCATAAAAGTTAAAACTGATAGGAAAATTAGGTGACAGTATTTCAAGCAAGGAAATGGTCAAAGTGTTAAGGAGTATGCTACAAAATTCCATTGACTAGGTCATGTTGATGTGCTTGGAGTTGAAAATGAATAAAACATGACCAAGCACATGGGAGGGCTCCATTTTCACATAGGGAGGATGGTCATTTCAAGCAAGCCAATGGATCTTGATGAAGTATGCATGCAAGCATATTACATTAAGAAAGAGAAGAGGAAAGGGGGAGGAGAATCCTCAAGGCAAAACTGGTCTACGAATCATCCCAAGAAAGAGAAAAATCAACCATACAAATCTTATCAAAAGGTTAATGTGGAAACGTAAGAAAAATGCCACCACTTTGCATAATTGTGAAGGTCCCATGAATCATTGTGGCCATTTTGGGTTAATGGGTTTACTGATGCAAAGTGTCGCAATTTTTATTCGGAATTGCATCCTAAAAATCCTTCCAAGGAGGATTCTAAGAAGTTCATGACATCTTTGAAGGACAAAAAAGAGATAGAGTTTACGAACAACTTGGATGTAAATGAGATGTTGAGGTGTATTGCCACCAATTGTTACTAGCATGGAACAAGAATAAATCTTAAATGGAGATTAGCAAGTTATTCCAAAGCAACATACAATTGAAGAAAACAAAATCAATTTTACTCGTGGATAATGGCTCTCAATATAATATGATTTCAGATAAGATTGTTAAGAAGTTTGGTTTGAAACTAAGGATCATCCTTTGCCCATATCCTTTGGGTTGGGTGAAATGGATGTAGAAATTCAAGTGGCTAAGAAATGTATGTTCAAATTTGGTATTAATCCATAGTAGGTTGTTGAGCTAGAAGCAAAGGTGGTTCCTCTTGATGCATTTGATGTAGTCTTTGCAATCCCTTGTATCTTAGAGATGCTATTGTCATGAGGACGGTTGGAAAATATAGACCCATGTATATTATTAAGTATGGTAGCAAAAGTCTTTCTTGGAATTGTTTTGGTAAATCAAAAGATAAAGATTTTTTCAATTAATCATACAAATTTAAGAAAAAATTGGGAAATAAAGATGTTGGAAAATTCATAAAAGCAGAGAAGAAAATTAAGTTTTTTAATTTATGCCAAATCAGAATTAAGTCATGAATTGCAAATAAGATTGCAAGTTTTTTGCTTCTTTTGGTGCTGTAAGATTTGTGCCCAAGGACAGAGAATAAATCAATGATAAAGATTTGATTGCTAAACCTGCCAAGTGCCAATTACTCTCAAGTTACCATAATTTTTTGTAGAGTTTTGCTACTATGCTATCAAGGCACATCAAAGCAAGACCAAACTTTCCATGGTAAGTGCCAATTAAGCCATTAAACTTATTCAAGAAAGTGAGCATTTTTATAACTTATTTTAAAGGATAAGCAAGAGGATGGACTACAAATCTCTATAGCTGATCATGCCGACAAAAGATTGAAGGGTTTGGATTAGTTGGTAGTTTTTTTTAAAGTGTTTCAAGCTTTGAACGGTTTCTCCCTAAAAAGAGAGGTAGAGCATGAGATTCAATTGCTTCCAAGTCTCCATTACCTAATATTAGCTTGTATAGGAAACCCTAATAGGCAATCACTTTTGGAGAGCAACGAAGTAAAGAAACAACTTCAAGAATTGTTAGAACTTAGAACAAAGGGTCATTCGGCCAAGTACTTCATGATATGGATCATCCATTATCATGGTATAGAATGACAACTCTTAGAGAATGTGTGTGGATTATAGAGCCTTGAAAAAAAATCACCATTAATAGCCTCAATTATTTAGTTTGGCTAGAATCCAACCCGTGCCTGGTCTAATTTGGATCTAGCATGGATTTCAATCTAAGTTTGGCCTAGGTTCAGCCTTGGCTCATGGGTATTACTGAGGCGCCTTTGGGCAAAATTTTGGGCTAAACTCTGACCAAGATAAATAAAAAAGTCAAAATCTCAATGTAAAGAAAAAAAAGAAAAAAGAAAACCTCCCTTACCTTTAAGAGTGACTTCTAAATCACTAACATGCAACCTCTCATTCCTCACTTACACCCAAAATTCTATTTCTACTCTTTGCTTAGGGCTGCAAGTTTTCTTTGTGTTAAAGTATTGTGGCCTCACTATTTCTATAATGAAAGGAGTGTTAGATAGGTGCTTGGAAAATCAAGAAACTTGCATCAAGGAGAATCTCCATTCAAGGTAATTTTTTTTGTCTTTGTAAGCTTGTTTAAATTTCTTTCTAAGCTTGGCTAGAGCTTTAAAAAAATAGATTGTCATTGTTTTTTATCTCTTGTTCATTTTTCCAACAATTAACGGTAACCTAGGTTTATGTTATTGTGTTTTTCTCTTTGGTTGGGAGTTATCACTCTTTGAAACAAGCCTTTCAAAATCAACCACTTTTACTGCTTTGGTGACACGTGAAGATTAAGTTGGGCTTATCTTTGGCATTGTAATGAATGCCATAATAAGCATAGGAGCTTCAATAGTCGGGTGAAAGGCCACTTGTGTGCAATTGCCAACCCAGGAATTAGAGCATGTGGTGGGCCAACTAAAAATGGGTAGCCAAAGGGGGCAAATTCTTGCTTGTATCAAAGAGCAAAAAGAAGTAGACAATGTAGCCCAAATCTAGATCAAAGTTCCAAGAAAGGATCTTGCAAGCCACCTAGAGGGCCATCCTCATGTACTCTAATAGTGACTGCCACACATTCATTTGTTTTAACATTGTCTTAAGAAGAAAATGACAGCTCCTTTATTTCCTACAAAAGAACAAACCATGTGGACCCATTAGAAATGACATTCCCAAATGAGCTAAGGAACTATGTTGATGAGCACATTGGAAATTGTATCTGCACTAGTGGGCCTCCTTTGAACATTGTAAGATCACCTTATTGGCAGGAAATGGTGAGGAGAATACGTGAGGCACCTGCAGGGAATATAGGTTATGGATGGGAAAAAGTATGGACTACCTTATTGGTCAAAGAGAGAAATTTTGTAGATATTTCATTACAGCCTATTAGGGATTCATGGGCCAAAATGGGGGGGTGTTCATCTTTTTTGATAAATGGAACTATTGGAAAAATAGATCCCTCATCAATGCCATTGCAGTGTACTCTAAAGGGCCAATGCGTTTAAGGATAGTTGATTGTGAGGGGCAGATGAAGGATGCAAGATTCATTGCCAACATAGAGTACACTGAGACAGGGAGAACTTAAAATGTTGTCCAAATCATAATAAACAATGCTAAAAATTTGTAGAACTGTGGGGTTGTTGGTTGAGGCGAGATATGGGCACAAAGTTTAGACACTATGTCTCATTCACAGACATTGATTGAGTGGGTGAAGCAACTCAATAATGATGTTGATGAGATTCAAAATTTTAGTGAGGGTGATGAAGCAATATATTATTTATTTATTATTCATTATTATTAATTCTTTATTTTTATTATTTTATACAATTTTGTAGTCTTTGTAGCATCTTTTCCCCTACTTCATACTCTTTATGTTGTCATAGTGTACTCTCACTTTAATTTTCTTGATTATCATATTGTATTTTTTAGGTTTTGAAAATATTTTTATCTAATTTTGTATTTTATCATCTCTTCCTCGCTTAATTCTGAGTGGTGTTGGGTTTATGTTTCTCCCACCGGGTTTATTCTCTCTCTCTTTTTTTTTAATCTCTCCTTTGTTTTATCTTTTCATCTATTTGGCAACCCCACCTTTTTGTACCTTTCATTGTATCTCTCGAGACAACCTGGTTTCTTGGAACATTGACATCTACTTAAGGGTGACTAGTTTCTGCATTCATCACATATTATTACCTTGTTATTCTGATGATGGATCATGGAGTTTGATCCAAAATATTAATTAAAAATTTATAACACTGTCTTTTCTAAAAAAAATCTCTTACTAATGTGGACTATGATAATTTATACTTTTAATTATATTGGTGAGACTAGATTTGTTTCATCACAATCATTTTAAAATGATTTGTAAAGTTATGATAGGTATTGAATACCATGGTAATCAAAAACCTTTGGAGTGTATAGAGTTAGTCTAATATAAGGAGGTTCTGAAAGGTCAGAGCTTTGGTCTTGGACAATGATTGACGGGTTCATGTGGTGTATGTGTTGAGTCTCACTTAGCTTATTCATGAGTATGATGAAGTTCACTAAGACAGATCAGCCATGTTTGGGCAAGATAAATGACAATGTCTTTAAAATGAATTGACAAATAGCATACCGTGCATTAATTTTTAAAGACTATAACACTGGTCTTACCTGAGGAAATTTCGGCAGTTTTGGTGAATGATGAAGGAAATGATAAGGGATGCTCTGTTTTGTGTTAGAACAGACAGGCTTTAAAAGGGTCAAAGGATGTAAAGAAGCATTAGGGTAAGCAAACTTCATGATATAGGTAAAATTTTACAGAAAAAATGGTTTATATCATAAGCTCATTTATTGTACATGCAAATGACAAATGTGGCAAAGAATGGTCTGGCCATCCCTTTTGTTCAAGTGGCTAAGGATGCTCCTGTATAAAGAGAAAACATATAAGAGCAGGAAAACCTACGGGCTACGAGCCATTATACCGTACTATATGTGAAAACTACAAGGATCCATGAATCTCTACAATTAATGGAACTTGAGACGACAAACCTTAATTGATCACAAACCCTTTTGTTTTAGAAAATAACTATTTTAAATATTGGATTTTGGTCAAAAGTCAGACTCCTCCATTTTCAACAATATACGTTTTGGTGGTTGATTAGTTACGATATAATTATTTTCTGTTCCTGTGTAGCATATAGCTGTTCAGGGGATAAATGCACAGCATTTAGTTTCCATATTATTTTCCTATTTCAACCATCCACTTTGGCCATACAGAGAGCCTCAACATATTGCTATTTAGCATGAAGAGAAAACATTATAATTTGAGTAGGTCTGATGTATAAATTTCTGGGTTACAGTGAGCTTTTCCAGAGCTTTGTGCAAAGGTTGAATTGGTGGCTTCTTTGCACACATGCATAAACGTGTATGTAGGTGATTGTCTACAGTCAATATTATATTAGCTTTCAATGACCATACACTAAGGATTATAATAACATATTTACATAAGATGATCATGATGTCTACTCAAAAGAGAGTCCTTAAATTTGGTGGTCCAGTTGACCGTTCTTTTGTCACTTTTGCACATCTATAAGATTAACCCCTCTACAAATATGGATACCATTTTTGATTTTTTAATTTAAAAAAAATAAAATATGATGGACCTTAGTTGAGTCTGTGCGCATCTAAAAAATTATCTCTATAAATATAAATATGGGTTTTGGATCATGTTTTTTATTTTTGTCATATACAATGGAGCTGTTTCTGAAACGGGAATCTTCTTTTCAGTTTTGACATGTCTACTTCTTGATTTATATAAGTATTAATTATAATTTATTCTGTGAAGAGAAAATACTGAGAGTCTCATGATATTGGTTTACATGCATAACAAACTGATCCTCTCTTTTAAGTGTGGTGTGCTTTCTTCTATTTGTTTGTGACTTGAGTATTTTTGTATATGGGATAAAAATATTTGGAAGTTATTTTATTGTGCTCACACTTTTGGTTTTTGGCTTTTCTTTTAATATTGCATTGTATTTAATATCGGTGGATCAAATTTTTAGATGGTCTATGCAAACTTCAAGAAGGGCATTTTTTTCTTTTCTGGATGAGATATGTTTGAAGCACGACATAAAATGTTGAGAATCTCTCTCTCAAACACACGTCCATGGACAAACATATATATAGAAAAGCTACTTTAGTATTTCCTATCCTATCATACTGGACACAAATTTCTTACATGGGAGCTTGCAACGTGGCATGGTTTCCTTCAATAATTGAAATCATTGAAGGGAATTTTTTAATGAGATTTGAACCAAGAAATCCTCTATTTGAATGGACTTTGAATTCCAAAAGATTGTATAATTTGCTTGAATTTCTGTGGATCTTTTTTACCATGATATGGATAGTAGTTTGATACAAACTAACATTCTGCTTCATCATTTGAACTAGTTCGTTGAGTTCCATTAATTATTGATGAGGTGGGGCATCAATATGGGTTGGAGCAAGCAATCTATTCAAGAGGTAAGTCTGAGTGTATTCTGATGTACTATGCTAGTTTCTTATGTATATCTTTATGACATTTTGGCACAGGCTTTCCATCAACAATGGTAGGAATTGTTGAAAATGGTTACCAAAGATTAAGGAGTTTTGATTAGATGCCATAAATCCTTTTTTATTTAAATATTGCCCATGATCTACAAAGCGATTGGTAGCCACTGAAGATTAAAAAATTGAGATTCATATCTGTGCAGCATACTAGTCTTCTAAAACTTGCCGCCCCTAAGAAAAATTGCTATCCGATTCAGAAGAGGAGCATGTTTCTGTTAAAGGAGGTGAGTAGGAATTTATTTACTATTTTCTCCACTATAGAAGTGTCATTCTGGAACGTTGCCTTTGGATAGCTAGATTTGTTTTTAAAGGTATTGTATAATTGTTATGATATCTATCTACTTCTTTTCACTTAGCTTGTATCATAGCCTGTATGATTGCAATCGTGACCTAAATATGGTTAATTTTCATTTCCAGGTGTAAATGTCTTGTGTTCTTGACCATCCAACAAGGAGCATGGTTGTAAAGAAATCTTGTCTACTCAATTAGAACTCCACTCTGCATGCAATTGATTTTTTTGGGAGAATGATTGAACCAAATTGGTGGTGCAGATGGTCCAAATGTTTCAAGTCATCTGATCCCATGTCCTCAATCAGTTTACATATAGATGATGGGAATGCAGATTGAACTGTAAAAGGTTCTGTTGGGAACATTTTAATGATCATGGAGCAAATGGGCACCGATTCAGTTCCTAAAGTTACTGGAGGTAGCAGTGCCACATCTGCACTTGATCCATTAAATGCTATTCATAGCTCTTGTGAAATAATTGAAGGAACTACATGTGCAAGTAATGGCATAGGAGGAGAATGTGAACAGGAAAATACCCATTTAGATGCACTAAATTCAGGGGTGGAGGATGATAATACTAATGATATTCATGTCACAGATTGTAAGGTCTCTGGAGAATGTAAGAATTCAGAAGATAATGGTTTTCCTTCTAAATCTGCAAATGAAAATACAACAGAGGATGAAATGAATGACGTAAGTTATCTTCTTGATATTGTTTTTAATTTTAATATTATTCATGTTACATATAAGCCAATAATAATGATGATGCAAAATCTAGTTTGAATAAAACAGTTATTTGGATCAGGTTTGCTTTGGAAGTTTGAATGCATAGGTATTTTTATGTATACATTTAAATATCTGAGCTCAAGATTATGTTGACAAAGAATCTGAAAGGGAAATGGGAAGGACAGGAAATGTTTTCTCCAAATGGGATGGCTAGGTTCTGTTATTCATCAATTAGGGAAATGTAAAGAAATGGACAATTGAAAGAAACTGAGAAATGATAGAAAAGGAAAAGGGAACTAAATGAACTTGAAGACCACATGTGGAAATCACGAGGCAAAATATTAATCACTAATACAGTAGAATTTCATTGATTAATAAAGTAACAAACAACTTAATTCATTCACAGATAACAGATTTATTACCAAATGCAAATAGGTAGATTATATAAATCTCACAAATGATAGAATCATGGAACAAACCACTAGCTATACAATGTCTACCATATCATTGCTCTTAAATGCATTGCTGTCCTTAGAGGCACCAAGATGATTGTTGACATCCAGCAATTAGTGCATCTTCTGCTCTGTTGGAAAAGAAACAACGTCACAGAGTCCATACACACTAAGCTTATTAGCTGAACTAGGATCCGTTTCAACTTCTCTGCTTCCAGTCTCAAATAGACTGGAGCTACCTAAACCAATTATTTCCATATGTACGGTAACTTTTGGTCTTCTTTGTAATTTGATCTACTCTTCTCATGTTAAGAGGAGTGGGTGAACTAGGATAATAAACAAATAGTTAAATTGCTAAGTCTTTGGAGTATGACTTCCTTTCATCATCAACAAATCAATCAGCCCATTTGAACCATTCTTGTTTTGATTGTTTTTATGTGTACTTTCTATAGGCATTCCTAAAATTTTCAAGGAAAGCAACATTGTTTTCATGACAACATCATATTTTCTTAAGGTTGATATATTCTAGACATATCCTGATCTCTGTTTGGGCTCAAGGAATACCTATATGCATACAGTAAGCTTTTTTGAAAGATGGATATTGGTTTGAAGTTGAGTGGGTGGGGAGAAAACACAATAAAGTGAAGCAGCGAATGGAGAATAAGAAATGATTCATGACAACAATGGAGCATATTAAAACAAAAAATAGCTTGGACAATTACAGTTGGAGTGGGGCACCCATTTCATATCTTTTTGAATTCCCAAATTAACAAGAAGTTTAATCTGGGAATTCAACATTGTGCCATTTAGGAAGTGATGTTGTCTCTAGTTAGGTTTTCAGGACTTTAAGTTGTGGACATTTTCACCTAATATGCATGGTTATTAAACCTTCAGTGACTATCTCTAGAACTAGATGGTTAATGGATCAAGTTCTTCTATTACTTATGACATCTGATTATTTTTGAATGTCTTTAGTTAGTTCAACTTGCCATATCTGATTGTTTGTCTTTAAGTTACGATTGCTATTTTAAGAGGAGACCTTAGAATCCAAGGCCTTTCTGATTAAAGGCCTAGTGATTTTTACCATTATAATGTCTCATTTTCATGTTTGTTGTTGCTTTGAATTTTACATTCATCATGTCATCGGAATTTTCACTAGTAATAAGATTAAATTTTTTCAAGAGGTTGAGATCATTCAATAAAAAATGGTGAAAAAATCGCGTTTAGTCATAAAAATTGTGAATCGTAGGGTTTCCTGATTTTTTATTGTGATTTTTTGAATAACTAGTACGACCTGACAGATATACTAGCAAATTTGTGCCTTAAATACCATTACACTGATGCATTATAACAAATAGGTGTCTGAAAAATAATAAATATATCTCCTCGGTTCAAATTTTGATCTGGCCACAAAAATTAAAAATAATACATACAAAATTCTGTATCTGATAAAATTCCTCAACTCCAAGGTTGAGTTAAGATGAACTTGAGAAAGTAAGTATCAAATGCCAAATTTGTACTTCCAAGCCACAAATTACTCTCCAAAGGTTATCAACCTTCCACTTGAAAGAATAGTTTCTTAGCATGCAAAAACAAGAAAATGCTAAAACAGTGACATAATTCAATAGCCATATTTGGTATCTTCAAAGACTAAATTCAAATGCTTTTGCAAATTTGATCATAATGCCACATCAGAGAGACTTTGTGTGGACACATTACACATTAATCTCAAGTACAACCAAGGTCAAATGCAATTGGTGTTTTTGTCAATGGTGGCATATATCACTTCAAATGACATTTGGCGAAAAATGCAAAACATGACAGCACTACTTGCCTAGCCTACCTTGCAAATGTCACATATTTTTGATGGTAAGGAAAAAAAGACAAGAACTGGGACAAAAGTGGCTTCTAATTTTACATATGCTAGGAGCAATCCTTTCGATGAGACAATTGGTGCACAAGATTCTTGTAAGGTGCTTGAGTCAACACCTTCTTTTACAACATGTGGCCTAAACACAAGAGGAGGAAACATTAATTTTTTCTTTGCACCTCGTAGTACACTAGGATCACAAACCACTTTGGAAAGTATAGGATGGAGGAAGAATGTCTATGAATTGGTGAAGAAGGGGATGGCAAATTTTTCGTACTACTCTAGTCTATCGTTCCACATTGCTAGGTCTCCATATTGACAAGGTATGATGGATGCTATTGCAATTATAGGTCTTGGGTTTAAAGCCTCATCTTATGAGACATTGAGGGTTGATATGCTCAATGATGCAATACAAGATGTTAATGAACATCAATTAGGGTGGGCAAAGATTAGATGCACCATAATGTTAGATGGGTGGATGGATAGAAGGAAATAAACCCTCATCAACTTTCTTGTCTTTTGTGATATTGACATGATATTTTGAAATCCGTGAATGCATCAAATATGATCAAATTTGTAGCTACATTGTTCAATTTATTTGACAAGATGGTCATGGATGGAGGGCCACCAAATGTGGTTTAGTTAATTACATACAATACTGTTACTTGTGTTGTTGCTAGGAGACTCTTGATGGACAAGTATCTCTCTATGTTTTTTAGCTCATGTACTACTCATTGCCTTGATCTAATCTTAGAGGACATTGGAAAACTTGAATGGGTTAAAGAGATATTGCAAAAAGCTCGCCCAATTACTAAGTTCATTTACAATCACACAAGGGTGTTGTGTATGATGGACTCCTTTATAGAGGGCAAGGAGTTAGTTATATTAGGGGTGACAAGATTTGCTACACAAATCAAACGGATGACATAACAATGGTAGAGCACATTTATTCTTTAAGTTTTTGGGATGTGGCTGAACAAGTTGTAGAATCTTTAGAGCCTCTAGTAAAAGTTTTGAGGCTGGTGGATGGGGAGAATCCTCCCATGGACTATTTGTATGAGGCCATGGATAGGGCCAATGAGGTAATGAGGGGTAGGATGGAAAATAACAGGGATAAGTACATGTCATTACAGGACATAATTGATAGGAAATGAGATCGATAGATGCACTTCCCTTTCCATGTTGCTGGATATTATAAGAAGCCAACATTGTTTTATAGTCTCTCATTTAAAGATGACGATTTTGTGGTCACATTGGGTTTATTCATGTGCACGGAGAAAATATTCCCTACCCTAGAAAAGTTGTAGATAGTTATGACAAAGTTGCCAATGTATAAGTAGGCAAGGCTTTTTGTTTTTCAAGTATGGCTATTGTGCAAGGCAGGAAGACCTTCAAACCAAGTAGATTTTATAAACTTTGGACAATCTCTTTATATTGTGGACATGTACATTAATGGTGTTAAGCTTTTAAGATAGTCTTACATGATATCATTTCAAAATAATTTGTGTTTTTCAATGCAATGGTGGGGTTTTTTTGCCAAGAAACAAAAAATCTTAGATGGATGGTCAGACGCATTTTGAGTTAGCCATGTAGTTCATCTAGTTGTGAGCATACTTGGAGTGTTTTTGGACACATACATTCTAACAAATGCAACTCTCTAACACAGCAATAGATGAATGATTTGGTGTTTTTTCACCACAATCTTTGCCTAAAGGTAAAGAAAGTTCAAGGTTAGAGTTTTAATATACTTGGCAATCATAGTTATAATTGTATTCATTTTGTTTTTTCACTTTCAGCTGCCAAGACTAATTTCTATATGGACAAAATTAGTTGATCAATCAATTGACCTTGACGAAATGGTCGAGAGTTTGTGGATTGCAAATGGTGATATCTTTGATGATGATGATTATGCTCTATCTAAGGAGTGCAATTATGATGGTGATGTGATTGAATGAATTAGGAGAAGTTTTTTGACCTAGGAGCTTCATCATCAAGACTTTAGTGAAGCTCTCTTTATAGCAACAAGATTTATTGGCTACATCTGATTTTTTTTGGAACTTTGTACTTAGCTTGTGGGTTGTTTTTGTATAAAGTAGATTGTAATTGAAAATTTGAGAACTATTAACATCTAGTTATTATTTATGCTTTATGAAGTATGAACTATGCAATACAATGTAATTAACAATATGAATACAAATGACAAATATCCAGTGTTACCCCAAGTTTCTGGGACAGGGACAGCAGAGGACAGTGAGACGAGTTCCCAAGTTTCTGATTTTTTAGGCCAAATTTGGGGACGGCGGGGGGATGACTATATAAAATATAGAAAAATTTAAAATATATAGGGAAACTTTAAATATTCATATGAAAACATGGATAAAACATGCATATATACATTATAGAAACTTGGCATATAACATTTGTGTTAAGAATTCATTGTCAATACTCAATATGCATTCAGAATTTAGAATTCATTATGTGATATTAAACATAGTACACTGTTGTCTTCCCTTGGCTGTCCCTTGTCCCCGAGACGTTTCCGGGATGGGAACGGGGGGGGTTCAGACCCGGGGACGCGTCCCCGGGTAACGCTGCAAATATCTATATTCCACAATTGATGGGCTAAATTCTCAATTTAATTTGCTCTCTCTATCTCTATGCAATTGAAATGCCTTTGAATTTCAAAACCAACAAGGTTTTGTCCCTTTTTCTACATTTTAGAACTTTTTTTTTTGATCGGTTCAAATATAATATGGGAAAAAGTGCCTGGCTCATACTAGGCGAGGCCACAAACAGGGGGCTTCATCAATGCCAAAATTCCAGACTGCCATGACATGTAGACCCATAAACAGTGTGCTACATGAAGGGCTACACACAATTACGCCAAATGGCTTTGCTTCATTTTTGATTGGGAGCAAAGAAGCATGCTGAAATTTACCTTTGTCCAATTTTCCACCATCATGCCTGCACATTTTGTTTCTTCTAATTTCTCAACAGATTTCTCGATCCCAAGAGATGTGATGCTCCTTGGTGTATTTGTCAGAGTCTTCTCTGTTGTGTGGAGAACTTGGTTGCCATTCTCTCTTGGGCTTTCAACCAAGCATGCATCCATAATAGTGATCATGGGTTCTTGGGAAAGCTCGAAGTTTTTAGATTTTGAGTTTGGGGAAGCTATCAGAGTGATCAGATTAGGGGGAATTGGATCAATGATTAACCAAGGAGGGGATTTTGGGCTGCCCTTGGGAGAAGCCTGACAGGTATCGTTGATATTCTGAGATTTGGGCGTAATGATGTAATGTTGGGGCTCAACCCCCACCCACCAGGAGGGTTTGCCCTTTGTGATCTCCACCCCCTTTCTTGGGCCATGCCGCTTCTGACTTTGGAATGTAGAATGATTTGTGGAGTAGCACGTCCTGCATCTAAAGGCAATTTTTTCATAGTCCATAGGCTGCTTCCAACAGCGGTCTCCCACCAACAATGATACCTCCACAGGGAGACCATTGGACAGGTCCATTTCTACACATATGTGTGCGAAGGTGGAGTTTTGGTAATTAAGTGTTTCCTCAGAGTTGCAATGATACCTGCCTAAACAGTTGCCTATAGCCTGCAAACAATCCAATTCCCAAAACTGAAAGGAAAGATAAGGAAGACGCTCCCAAAAGAAGGCAGAGGAGGTCTGAGTTCGAGGACCGAATGAAGGGAACCGAGGTTTCATGCATAAAAAATCACCTTGGAAAGTCCACAGGCCATTATAAGCACCAACCTCTTGTCTTCAAGGGATTCGAATTCTAATATGAAGAACCCCTTGGCACATGGAAAAATGTAGATTTCGTCCTTCATAGATTTCCAATTATCCACTACGCATTCATGGAGATTGCTTAAATTGGGCCACAACCTTGAAAATCTGCAAATGAGTGCATGCCTCTGGGGGAATTTCTTCGTCCCGTATCCATGCGAACACCTTCGCAGCATTGTGAGTTGCTGAGAGGGGAGGAGGCGAAACAGTAGCAGAGTGAAGCATTTCAGATCCTTATATTTTAGAACTTTTTTTAAAGTCTAATTTTTTCTTGACTAAATCTTAATTTTCAATTTTTTTAAAAACTTTTGGTTTGCAATCTTTCCCCAAAGTATTTTTTCTGCTATGTGTTCAAATCAAATTAAAAAAAGAAGAAAGATCCTAACTCATTTAAACATAGAAGAATTAAAAACAAACAAAAAAACAGAAAAAAAGCAAGAGAGTTTGATTGTACAAGAAAAAAAAAGACAAAAAAAACTTACTTCCAATCAAGGAATCTTCCTCCTCGATCACCTTGACAAAGAATGGGTTCTTGCAACATGCATAGGCGTAGCAATCCAACCTTTTTGAGGCCTTCAATGATCAATCTTCAGCTCTATATTTGCAATGATAGGCAAGAATGATAGTTAGGCAAGTGCATTTGGTTTTGTGTGTTTTGCTTTTCAAAATAAGTTAAATGTATTGGCTTTGTGTTTTAAGTTGTATTGACACTTTGAGATCCAATTTAGGGTTTAGGGTTATGTTTTCATGTAAAAAAGTCAAATTTGATTGTCAAGACTGAAGACATTAATTTTTTTGAAAAGGTGTACGTACCTTGTGGAGTCAAACAAGGAAGTGTGGATCTGTCCTGGAATTGCCTTGGTACAACCAATTGACATACGCGTGCGATGCCAAAATGGATCTGCAGTACCCTATGCAATTCCTTAGGGTACTTGTACCCAAAATGATTTTTACCTGTACCTGGCAGTTTCCAGGTTGATTTGATAACATAAATGTATGTATGTACATATACGCATATATATATATTTGTATATGTACCCTTATGATTATGATTTACATTCACATATTATTGATGATTGGTCATAAAATGTGCAGTTATTTTTTTAGTGCATTATATATATGTGTATCTATTATCACATGTATATATACATTTGTTTGCACATATACGCATTTATGTATATATGCATATGTACCTAGTACTATAGATCTGTCCCAGAATCCCCTTGGTATGTCTAACTTATGTAGTCAGGCGATATCAAGGTGGATCTGCAGCACACTATGCTTTTTCATAGGGTACCTGTACCTGGCAGTTTCCTGGCCAATATATAAGTATGTATGTACATGTATGCTTGAATGTATATTTATATATGTAACCTCATGATTATGATTTACCTTCATGTGTTATTGATGATTAGTTGTAAAATTTGCAGTTATTTCTTTAAAGTTTAATGCATTATATATATGTGACATGTGTATATGTATACACATATATATATGTATATATACATGTATAGGTGTATGTATTTACATGTACCTTTATGGTTATGATCTATCTTCATATATAATTGATGATTGGTTGTAAAATTTGCAGCTATTTCTTTTGTGCATATTTTCATTGGTTGTCATCTTTCAAATTTCAATATGTACTTGTTTCAATTGCAGGTGAAAGTTTGTGATATATGTGGTGATGTTGGCTACGAGGAAATGCTAGTAATTTGCAGTGAGTGCAATGAGGGTGCTGAACATATGTGCGTCCTGTGTAGAATTTACAGTCTGATGTTATTATGTAAATTTATTTATAATTTGATGTTATGTTAATATGGCAATTTGGCCTATGCATATTATCAGGATAATGTCATTTACTTTCAGCTCAAGGAGCAATTATGATCACATTTGTGAATATAGTTCCTTGTGTCATATGTCTTATTATATTCCTTTTGCAATATGAGCAGTCCTTGATTCAACTCTTTGAGATTGCCTCTGCAATGTTAACAGGCCTGCCTTATTTATTATTGGAGATTCTGTCACTTTATTCCAGGCCTTTTTGACTTACAAATTTGACCATTGGTTTATTTGTCTTTTCAGTTTTTACTCAATGTTTTTTTCTTGGCTTCACAGTTACTGCATGCAAACACTTCTTTGCAATGTCCCAGAAGGAGATTGGTTTTGTGATGATTGCAAGTTGAAACTTAATGAAAGGGATCAGAGAAAAGCTATCACAGACTCTCCGCTATCCTCCTTGAGCCAGGGAACTGAGAAACAAATCATCAATGAAAACGGTGCTCTGAAGGTTTTAAGCTCAGCTGAATTGAAGTCGCCCTCTGACAAAATGCAAATGCAAAAGAGTGCCGATAATTCTGTAGAATGCAATAAGCGACAAATAGATGACAGCAACAAGGCGTCAGCAAACAAGAAACAAGCAACTGGATTTGATAACGTGCAAGTCAATGCATCTCAACCATTACTTCAAAGAAATAGCTCTTATAAAGTGTTAGAAACAATTAGGGCTGATAGTTGTGGGGGTTTGCCTCAAATAAAGATCCCAGTGAGTCCTCGTTACACCAGAGAAGGTTCATTGAAGATGTCTGGAGCTGGTAAATCTGACAGGTGTGCAATAGCACCACTAGCCAATAAGAATTCCACACCTAGGTCTTTCTCCAGGGAAAGTTCTCTCAAGACTGCTGAAACAGGAAAGGTGAAATTTCTTCCAATGCATACTGTAGCTGGCCTTTGCTCAGGAATGACGTTGAGAGGGTCATCATCAAAGTTTACTGGCATAGATGGGAATTCAGATTCAGCCTCTTCTCGAACTGGCATGATTGATCCTCGTCAGACATCTTCCAGAGGTGGCTCTATTCCAATGACAGACTCAACTGGTCCTCTTGTAAATAGATCAGGTTACCAATCATCTTTTCGTTCAGCATCGGCATATTCTACCTTAAAAAGTTCAGGGTTGTCCAAGTCCGAGGATGTTTTTCCATCATTTCTGTTATCGAGTAGATCAAATTCACCTCGTGGGCATTCAAACCTTAGGAGGAGCAAAGAGGCTATCAATGGCAATGGGCAATTAGGATTGGCTGGAAACTCATCTGAAAAAATGGGAAACACAAGAAGCAACAGTTCTAGAAGTTGTGTTCCCATGAGTTCTATTTATTCAAAAGATAATAATGTCAATGATGATGTGAATGGAATGTCAAAATGTTCATTTGGAACATCTACAGCTAGCATAATTGAAAAATCCAATACAGATATTTCTGCCCCACCTGTTCCTGATTCGGGATGTTCAAAACCTGATAAGTTAACAATGGCTAAGGAGAATTCACATCTGATATCTCCATCAGCAGAAAAGAGTTCTCCAGTGCTAACTCAAGTCCTTCAGCCACAGGAATCAATGTGTGAGGAATTTAAGGGGCATGCAATAGCCAAACAGAGTCCAGAGGGGTTGATTTTGACTAACAAGGTTGTGAAAGGCTTAGTATCCACTGAACATTCAAATGCTCTACATTCAGACACACAGGGTCCAGCTGGGAAGGAACCAGTTAAGGGAATCATTAATATGAGTGAGTTATCACATAAGAAAAATGGAAATCAATTGCCTGCTTCAGTTTTGGTTGAGGATGATGGGGTTTCTACACACCCTGCGGTGTCACCGCTAAGGGAATTAGCGATGGAGGAAACAAAAGTATCAGATGTGCTTAAAGATAGGTTGCCGAAGGTGGATAGCTTGTTATTGACTAAGGAGACAGAGAGGTTGAAATTGAGAAAAGATGACTGCAAGCATCCAGATGCAGCAACTGCTAATGATAAAGTTACAGTTAGAGTTGGAGAGGATCTAGAATTATCAGTATCAAACAAGAAAGCTGTACCGGGTAGTTTAGATAATCAAACCAGTGAAGAAGTAATCCCTAAAACTTCTGTCAAGATGTCTATGGATAAAGGTATGCTATTCATCTGCCAAATGTCCCTGTGATGTTAGGGCTTTCTCCTTTTTACAAACTTAAGTGAGGACAGAAAAACAGGGAATTGAAAAACATATTCTGCATTTATTTATATGAAAGAAACTTTGCAATTCTGAAATGTGTGTAGACTCCAGAATGCTTAGTTTGTAATTGTTACTGATTCAAATTTATTAATGTCACTTTTTGTTTGCAGATATAGTAAAGGATTCCTCTTCAACCTTGGATGATAATTCATCTGCTGCTTTGCTCGGAACAAGACAAAATACTTTTGCTGACATAATTCTTGGGAGTAGTGATGCCAAGTTGGAGATAAAGCCAACCTCGAAGGTAATAGTCAGAGAAAGCTTGAATTCAATTGCAGATATTTCAACTGAAGCAAATGTACAGCCAACAAAAGGGTCTTCTAAAGGTCCATTCAATCTTGGGAGAAGTCCTGAAGATCATTTATTACCAACTTCAATATCCCATAGATTTGGAAGAGAGGCATTGATGGGATCACAGAGTGACAAATCCATTGTTCAGCCTTTAGAAATAAATTTATCATCTTCTGCATATGTGCAATCTCAAGTGCACAGTCCATCTTCAAGAAATTATGCAATGGGAATACCTTTCAAGGGCATGAGTGGTTTTACCCAGCAAAAATTGCCCACAAGGCCTGAGTCTATGTTTCTATGGAGGTATGCAGTTGTACACTTTGTAGGTAATGTAACAGACCAATAGCGTCATATAAAACAGTTATGATTTCTTCAAGTATAGTTGTGTACTTACAATTAAATGACAGCTTCATTCTTAGGAGATGCTAAAATTGGAGGTTTTGATTTATAATTATCTTGGACAAGATTCTAATTTCTAACTATGCCATTTCCTTTCGCAGGGGTGGCTTTGAAATTATTGATAAAATTAGTGGGCACTGGATTTGTGATGGAATGCAAGCACATCCGTCAAACAAATCATCTCCTAAAGTTCATGAAGTATCAAGAAAATTTCCTTCACAGCTACTGTTGGAGCAAGTACAACGCCGTGATGCATGGCCAAAACGTTTTGAAGAATCTCCTCCAACTGATGAGGACATTGCACTTTATATCTTTCCTGTAGAGGCAGAAAGGTTCATAGCATATTACATTGCTCTATTGTAACAAATATAAACAAACGTCTTCCCTATGGTTCTCATTTCAACTAAGGTGTTTTTTTTACTGTATTTCAGTTGCAAAATCCAATATTTTGAACTTTTGGAGGCGACAATCAAGCAGGATCTAGCACTGAGGGTTCATCTAGAATGTGCTGAGCTGCTGATATTTGCTTCAAACCAACTACCAGAAAGTTATCATCGTGAGTTTGCTAAGCCCTATTCACGAGGAAAGAAACATGTGTAAAGCCTCATAATGTGCTTAGTTTTGTGCATTATCCAAAGGCTGTTATCAGTAGCTATCTGTGAATGGCTTGCTACACCAATGTTTTAGCTTTGGCACTAAGTCATGTTAATAGTCTGGATGTAAATTATAGAAGCATGCAATTGCCAACATCAATATCAATGTGATTTAATAGGCCTCTCATAGATTTCTTAGTAGGGAATGATATACTTTATTCCTAGTTATAATTATCTCTTTTGGAACCTGAAGTCACAATCTAATAATCTTTTTCCTTTCCCCTCATTCTTAGTGTACAAGAATGGAATTTTAAGCTATCTATTTGAGTGGTCTTGTACATTACTGATTTTGAATCCCTGGTTTATATTTATGTCTATTCTTTATAGATTGTTAGTTTTCTATATTGTTAATTCTCAAGTTTGTGGATTTGTTGGTTAATAGTTATCCAATTGAATCAAAGGGATTCGGTTATAAAGTTTGCCTCCATACACATGTTCAGTTATCACATCATTGGTTATGCTTGGTGATGTATCCTTTGTACCATATTTACTGGAGGTCAGTAGCCATCGGATTAAAGATTTGAGTCTTTTTCTCTTGGCTATAATCAATCTCTTTGGACTCATGGCCTTGGATTTCCTCATGGTCAGTTGAGAGTTAGTTCTCTTCAGCAATAGATTCTAAGGTGATTGGATGCTATAACTTAGCTCTCTCCAAGAGGTAGAGACAAATGATCTCTTTAGTTTCACTCTCTACCATGTCGTGCTATCGTGTAATGTCCCCATTTTAGCCATATTCTCTTCTATGTCTGATAGCCTATTTCTGGAGGCTCGTAGGCTAGTTAGAAGTGCAAATTAGGGTTTCCTATTTTGTAGGAGGTTTCAGATGAGCTTTTGAAGGTTTGCATGTGAGCGTTTTTGATGCATGTTTGGTGGGGCTTTCTGGGTTTTTGGAGAGCTTCAGGATGTGGTGACATGCATGTTATGAAGATGACATGCGTTTTTGGCAGATACTTTGCATGCGAGAAAAGTTTTTAGGTTTTTCTGGGTTTTCAGAGAGCTTCAGAATGGTGTAACATGCATCTCCATTTGACAACCTTTCCCGACACTTACTATTTTTAGTAAGTCATGACGACTGTTCGGTTTGTGCTCAAAATGAGTTTGGAACAACTTACTATTTTTAGCAGTATACTATTTTTATTAAGTTCTAATTTTGATAGTGCTTCGGTTGGTAGCAGTTTAGTAGTCCAGTGCAATTTCCATTTCAGGCAAAGCAGTTTGGGTATATTTGGCTTTCAGCATTTTGAGGCTCATTTTGGTAAAATGATTTATTTAAGTCATTTAATATTTTATTATCATTTTTGGCCCCTTGGCCTAGAGTAATGACTTGATGATGTTTTAAAAGGTGGACTTTAAGAGTGGACGCCTCATGTGAGGTATTTAATATTTTAAAGGTTAAATAATTGCCTTTTTGCCTTGGACACCTTGGAGAGTGTGGAGATTAAAATGTTTTATTTGAAGATTATTATTCAAATGCTTGGGTGTCCATTCTTGGAGGGAAAAGAAGGAATTCAAAGTCACCTCAAAAGTGTTATAAATATAGGCCTTTGCTCCATCATTTGGTATTCATTTGAGGAACACATACCTCCTAGCTCCATCCATTCAGTTTCGTACTTGCAAGACGGTACCTAGCTAGATTATGAAGACTGTGCTTCATCCAAGAGTGCAGATTGAGTTTATTTCTGGTTTCCAAAATCAGATTGCTGTTGTAAAATCTGATTTTAATGTTGCTGGTTTGTGCATAGTTGAATCATAATTTTGTTCATTGCTCTTTGTATGAATTTTTATTGGTTTTGGGTATTTAAGCTATCATCTTTCCTACCTTTGGCGCCCCCTTTCACCAAGTTTCAGATTTTATTATGAAGTCTCCATTTTCCTAGAGCAGGTCGCCCTTGACAAGAGGGTTTTATCATTTCCAGATTTGCATTGGAATGCGTGCATTAAAGTTGAAGGTTGTTTGAAGCTGTTTCTTGCCTTGTCTTTGGTCGCCCTTCTCCTAGGCTCCATTTGCATTTGGTTTGGAGTCATTTGGATGAGTATTGATGGAGATATGAGCATTTTGGGGTGTTCTTAGATTGTTGGTCTGTGTTTCAGTTTGTTGGTTTTGTATATCAGACCTGATTATTTCAGTCTCATGCTATATTTCCTTGATGTTTCTATTCATATTTGTAATAAAAAATATTGTAAATCAATTGGAAGAAGGCATATTGTAATGCTGATTATAGTAGCACTGTTTCAGCTATTTACTTTTAGCATGTTACATTTTGTAACTACTCCCACTGAAGAAATGGTTGAGTTAAATAATTTACTTTCAGCAAGTGGCAGAGTGGATTCATGGTCGGCTTGCTGCCTTATAATAATTGTAATTAGTTGCTCCTGCTGAATAAGTGGTGGAGCTCATGGTCAGTTATCCGCCTACTTGTATTTCCAGCATTTATTTTCATCCATGGTCGGCTAGTCGCCTAGCAAGCTTTGTATTTCTTTCCAGTTGCTAATGATCTCCAACACCATATGCTATCACCTTGCCCACATTGGGATCTTGGTGAGGGTTACTTTCCAAGCTGGTTATCTTTGGAGCTAATGCTAATCAATGGTGTTTGTGCTGGAATTGTTGTGATAAAATTCAAAAAAAAAGATTAAGGGGGAATATTACATAGCTAAATTAGAGTTGCTTGGCCCTTCAACTTTGAGAAGTGAGCACAATTAGATAATGGGATTTGTAAGGGACTTAAAGAGCAACCAAATAATTGTCTCCTTTCAAGTTTTAACCTATTCCATCTCTTGGTTATGTAACACACCCTTTGGATGCTACAATTTTTAACACATAAGGTGATAAATTGATTATAATGCATCCCTCTTAGGAAGCAACTTGTGTTACATGGAGACGGATCCCCACTCCTCGAACCCTTCTTCCCGTCCCCTTAGGCATTTTAGGGATGATGGGACATCAAGGGATGTTCCCTAGCCTTCCCCCCCAATAGAGAAAAAATTGAAATGTTCAAGAAATACATCCCCATTATTGGGGACGATAGGAAATGGATCAAGGACGCTTGGTCATCCATGAGGCAGCAGGGGATGTCTCAAACATCCATCGATTGTCTTGGGGATGACTAGGCATCGTCTATGGAAATCAAAGCATTTTAAGTGTTTAAAAAAAAGACAATTGGCGACTGTTTAATGGGTTTAAAAGGGGCGTGGGAGGGTTTGTGTGGGGGTTCCACAAACCCTCCCATGCCCCTTGTTCACCTTAATATACAAAGCAAAAACTTATTTTGTTACATATGAGTGCTGAAAATTGCAGCTTCCCTTCCCTGTAGAAAGTTTGAAACTTGCAATTGATCTTCCCTATTGAAGCAAGTGAAAAATTTGACAGTACAAGGCATCAAGGTATCAAGATCATTCAACGATATATTTAAAGAGACTGTTTTTTTTCAATACAAACAAGACATCAACCAGTTCAATAGCAACACAATTGCATCAAGGAATGCCATTTTGATTGTTCTTTTAAATTAATTTTATTTTAGACTGTAGGGAGGGTTTGTAGCTAGTTTTAAAATGTTTTGACTTCAGTTAGTTGCATAAAAATGCTACAAAATGAGCACTAGCAGCAATGATGACAATGTGAATGTGAATGAGATGGGTAGCGAAGAAGTTGAAGTAAACATAATGGATCATTCTTCTTATTCTGAAATTCCAAACATAGGTTATATTGGAGCTCCACAAGACCGTTTTGTGTGCTCTTTATCCTCATTTCAAAAATTTCTAAGAGGCTCTTTCAACCCCAAAAAAACCTTGCTGCAATTTAAGCATTAATAAGGGTAAAAAGATAGGGAGCAGCAAGCATTGGTTGTGTCATGTTTGCAACATTGATTATCGTGGGAGCTAAGTAGGGTTACACACCATTTATTGTGTGAGAGTGGACAAGGGGTTAGAGTTTGTAAAGATATAACATTGGAACAACAGGTTGAAATGGTAAAGTTGGTTGGGGAGAGAGGAAAAAAATACTAGTACTACTAAGAGTAAAAAATGTTCATTCAAAATATTCCAATCTATTGACGACTATACCAATGTATTGGTTGGAGAGAGTTGTGATAGAGGGAAGAGGAAGGCTACTTTTATTGTAGGTGAGAAAAGTACAATGCTAGAGTATATAATTTTGCAAAAATGTGAGCAAGTCGATGATTTATTAGCCAATTTTTTTTATGTTTATGCAATCCCATTTCATTTGGCAATGCCTCTTTATTTCAAATATATGTTGAGAGATGTAATGGCAGTTGGACCCTCTTATGTTCCCCTAGGAGAACATAGATTGTGTACCTCCTTCCTCAACTAACAATATTCAAAGGTGAACATATTGATGGAGGAGATGAGACAAATGTAGATGAGGATTGGTTGTTCCATTGTCATGGATGGACCGATATTTGACAACGACCACTCATTAATATTATTGTTACATGTCTTGTTGTTTTAAAATTTCTTAGAGCTATTGATTTCTTTGAGAAACATAAGGATGTTGATTACCAATTTGGCCTTTTGAAGGAGGCCATGGAGGAGGTTGGGTCTTGTAATGTTGTGCAAGTTGTGATAGATTGAACTCATGTTTGTAAGTTAGCTGTTTTGATGGTTGAGAGTGCCTACAAACATATTTTTTGGACTCTATGCTATATACATGCTTTGAGAGACATTGGCAAAATAGATTGGGTGAAGATAGTAGTGATTGAAGCTAGAGACATACAAATGTTTGTATGTGACCATCACACTTCACTTGCATTATTTTGATCTTAATTCAAAGAAATAATTTCTCAAATCAGTTAGGACTAGATATGCTAGCTATTTTATTTTGCTAGAGACAATGTTGGAGGTGCAGATGCTTTATCGTTGTGGTGGTTTGTGGAGAGTGGAAAAAGTGGGCTTAGTCAAAGACAAAAGAAGGGAAGAAGGTGAGAGAAAGGGTGCTTAATGATACTTCGTGGTCCAATACTAGGTAAGAAATTTTTACCTAATAATTAATATGTTTCATCTTTCTTTTTTGTGTTTATTTTCAAATTTTAATTCATGTTATTAATATTGTTAATGTCTTATAAGTTTTAAATGTTGCTTGTAGATATATTTGCTCTATCATATCATTTGTTGTGGGGGTAATCAGGTATGTGTATATAAACTCTCCTAGCCTTGGAGAGATTTATTAGACTTTTGATAGCATGCTTGATCAAATGAGGCAAGCAATTCGTGACAAGGATCTTGAATTACAATTCTATGAAGAGCATATCAGGCCTATTATCACAAAGTAGTGGAACACAATGATCACCCCTCCTCATATGGCTGTCTATGCTCTTAATCCCAAGTGGTATGCGTCTAGATTTGGCCAAATTTTTCTTTCTAAAGATGATGAGGTATTGGAGGGGTTTATGAAGGCCCTTAGTAAGATGTATAACAATGAGGGGGCAACCACACTTCGAGAGTAGTGGCTTCATTTTTCTGATCAAGTTCTTGCTATAAACAAACTAGAGGCTAGAATGGATAGAACCACTATTGCACCAAAAACTCCATTGGATGGTGGAAATTTCATGGGAAAAACACATCGGAGTTAAACAACTTGTTATTCATCTACTCTCACAAATTGCTAGTTCATTTGTTGTAGAGAGGAATTGGTCCACCTATGGCTTCATCCACTCGATAAAGAGGAATAGGCTTACCTCTAAACTAGTAGAAAAAATAGTGTTAGTTCATAGTGCCTTGAGACTTCAGAATTAACAAACTACTAAGCATCAACAAACTCTAGTAGCATGTTGGGACATTGATCTTGAAGATGTTAGGCAAATTGATGAGGTGCAACTAGGATTGGTCGGAATTCCATTGGGTGAACAACTTTAGCTAGAGAGTGACATAGATAACTCTTTTGATATTGATAGCCTAGATGAGGCATATTTGTATTTTGAAGTTTGAGACTTTGAGTTTGAACTATAATTTTAGTTTCTAAAATTTAAACTTTAAAAATTGAACTATCAAATATTGTTGTTATACAACTATTATATTGTTGTCATGATTAAACTATTGTTATACTATTGAAATCAGTGTTACATTACTCAAACTCACCTTGGACTCGTCAAGCCGATTTTTTGACTTGGACTTGGACTCAGAGTCTAGAGTCGGTGCAAACTCAACAAATAGGAAAACCCAAGAAATTCAGATTCTTAAGGATTTAAAACTTGTTTCATGCACCCTTTAATAAATAAACCTTAAAGACACAATAACACCATCAAATAGAAACTACTATGATCCCATACACAAACGTACATTGATCACATAAGTATAAACACAAATTTTAGCTGAAGGAAATAACACATTTAGATATATAAATATTGTCAAATGTATACAAAACTCATGGAATATGAAATCCATGGCATCAAAACAAATATCAAAACTAAAAATATAAGTTTGGCTTAGAGGAGCTTGCATTACTCATCCCAACATCACGACAAGTCATGCACTAGTGTGTAAGATAGGTCCTAGATGATGATGATGTAGCCATGATATTTGCTTGTGTCTCAATGATTGGTATGTATATTCAAGTGAGTAATTTATTATTAAAATTTTCTTGAAGCCTTCAAGATTGCATGTTTTGTTGTCAAGCTCATTAACAAATAGGAACGGTTAAGTAAAAAGATAAATGTTTATGTTCTAGTTTGACTTTAGCTAGCATACTAATAAATAGGATTGTGCTATGTGTTTCCTGTGAAGGGCATGATTGATACAATTTTTGCATTATGAAAATGGCATTTCTTGCCAACTATGGCTTGACTTGTATTCAACAGTACAATGACTGTAGCATGCCAACTTTGCCTATGGCCGTTCTTGCATACTAAACAAGTTGTCTAGTGCATGAAACAAGATAATTTATAATCCTTGATTATGGCTTTGACTGTGAAAGATGTAGAGATTTGCAATAGGGGATATGTATTTTGTATCATGGTTCATCATTGGCCTATTACATGCGTAGACCTATAGTTTGATGGGGGTTTGGGGGAAACACTCCAATGGAGT
Source organism: Sequoiadendron giganteum (assembly GCA_007115665.2). NCBI lineage: Eukaryota > Viridiplantae > Streptophyta > Pinopsida > Cupressales > Cupressaceae > Sequoiadendron > Sequoiadendron giganteum. Next base: position 404,326,397 of record CM021101.1, read on the forward strand.
TGAGGGCCCCTCATGGGGGTCTGGGGGCAGTGTCCCCAGTAGGGTCAAGGGGCAACACCCCTTGCGGGGGGGTCTTGGGGCAACGTCCTGAGCATGGTTGAGGGGCAACGCCCCTTGCAAGGTCTCGGGGCAGCGCCCTAGGCATGCTCCATGTTGCGATACAGGGCAGGGTTGAGGGGCAGAGCGCCCGTCACCAAGTCCAAACGAAGACCTTCAAAACCACACAGACCTTCATGGCGCTCACCATTTTCATAATTTTTGTAAATCCTAGATGGGCAACATCATAAACCAAACAAGCATTGAAAGATTGTAATTTTTATTTTTTATTTTTAATTAAAATGGCCGAGTCTGGAGGTTGAGACTTGCCTAGCCCAGATGAGTTTGGCGAGTACTCGACCCCCGAGACTGCCAGACTCGTTTACCCCTGCTCGGACTACGACTCGCCGAGTTCTGGCGAGTTCCTACGTGTCTTGTAACTATGACCGAAATACTATTGTAATGCTCTTGTCATGATTAAATTTAATTGTTGTCTATTAACTTGTAGAAATTTGCGTATCTCTCTCTCTCTCTCCCTATATATATATTGAAAAATTCATATATAATGCTGTCCCCTCGTTGTCCCCCAAAAATGGCCCTTGAACTGTCATCCTCGAAATGCATCCCTTGTCATCCTGCCATCCCCCTCCCCTAAACGCATCCCCTATAGTCTTGCTGTCCTTGTCCCCAAAACATTGTGGAACATAAGAAGCAATTATTGGAGTATCTCCATCTTCTTTTTCTGACTAGACATGGCGGGCAAATTTATCTTTGGCATATACTCTAGATTGCAAGCTATCCTTCCCTATTCAGATTACAATAGATCAACAAAAAAGTGTATTACCATCTTACTCTCTAGGTTTGACCATGGTTGTTAGGATAGTTCTCAAGAATTTGTCATGCCCTTCCATGATTACCCAACTAGGCATGCCTCCAAACTATTTTACTATGAACATTATAACATCTTTAATTGGTTGATTGATGTTGATTGTACATGATGTTTGTCCTTTATCTTCTCTTCATTTGGTAGATATTAATTTCTTTTTTTCCAACATATTCCATTTGGAGTTGTGAAGTATCTTTGGATGCTACACTTCACACATAATAGTGTTAGATATTGGGGTATCTCCATCCTCCCTTAATTGCATTAGGAATGGTTTGTCAATTAAATTTAACATAGAGGGTTAGGTGCCTTGTCCAAATTCACAAAAAATAAAACAAATGTGCATTGCTAGCTTGCTCTCTACCTTTGGGGGATCTTTGACCTTGGATGTTAAGAATATTTGTTTCGATATGCTTGTGACTACCTAGCCATGCCCACTTAGAATTTCCTTTCCTTTATAGCATTATCAAACCTTATACTAGCTTATTTGTGTTGGTTGATGAGCATATGATTCCTTGTCTTCTAAGTAACATCACCTTTGGACTTTAGCCATTGTTTCCATCAGTGCTATCTTTCTTGACGACATGTCATCTTAAATGATTATCATTGTTTGTAATACATGATGTGTCTTTTGAGATCTTTAGGGTTTACCCATTTTGGGTTCTTCCCTTAATTAGTCATATCTTTGTTGTTGTGGCTTTATCTTGTTGCCTTATGTTTTTAAGATGGTGGAGCTAATTTATGATTGCTTTTGTTTGCTATTGGTTTAACTTTCAAGTCATATTGATGGACTTTGGTCAATCATGGACATTGATATAATCTCTCATTGTGTAGACAAATACAAACATTCCCTTTGCCCATCTATTTTGAAATGGCTATCCAATAAAAGTTTGAATGAGAGAGTACACAATAAAAGAGGCTCCTTTGTCAAATTGGCGGCCTTTATAAGTATGTTGATGTGTGGCAAGCTGGTCATACCTTTTTCAATGAATCTTTGGACTTGAAGAACATCTTCTTGGACAAAATGTGGGTGACTCGATAACACTTGTGTTATCAAGTTTCTGGTTTGTAGAAGATGTTGGAGTATTACATCTTTTATATTGTTTAGACTATAGTATAATTTAAAAGAAATGATAAATAGGATAGATAATAGTCAATGTAATAAATAAAGTGAAAGCTAGTTAATAGTTAGAAATGGTTAGTTTTTGATTATGGGTAAAGCAGGTTTTGAAGGGACCCAAAACCCTTCACAAAAAGAGGTGTTGCAAAAACATATACCAGAATAACCAGCAGCCAAAAACTAGCAATGGTTTGAAATGGTTAGTTGAGAAGTTACATTCCTGTAAATAAGTTAGCAAAGGAAAGGCTTTGTAATGCCAATCGCATTGTAATGAAAAAATAAGTTGTGTGAATTCCTGATGCAATAATATCTTTTTTTTTTTAAATTTGCTGTGTAATGGTAATGGTTAGTTGAGAAGTTACATTCCCGTAAATAAGTTAAGCAAATGAAAGGCTTTGTAATGCCAATCGCATTGTAATGAAAAAATAATTTGTGTGAATTCCTGATGCAATAATATCTTTTTTTAAATTTTTTTTGCAAAAACATATACCAGAATAACCAGCAGCCAAAAACTAGCAATGGTTTGAAATGGTTAGTTGAGAAGTTACATTCCTGTAAATAAGTTAGCAAATGAAAGGCTTTTTAATGCCAATCGCATTGTAATGAAAAAATAAGTTGTGTGAATTCCTGATGCAATAATATCTTTTTTAAAAAAAAATTTGCTGTGTAATGGTAATGGTTAGTTGAGAAGTTACATTCCCGTAAATAAGTTAGCAAATGAAAGGCTTTGTAATGCCAATCGCATTGTAATGAAAAAATAAGTTGTGTGAATTCCTGATGCAATAATATCTTTTTAAAAATTTTTTTTTGCAAAAACATATACCAGAATAACCAGCAGCCAAAAACTAGCAATGGTTTGAAATGGTTAGTTGAGAAGTTACATTCCCGTAAATAAGTTAGCAAATGAAAGGCTTTGTAATGCCAATCGCATTGTAATGAAAAAATAAGTTGTGTGAATTCCTGATGCAATAATATCTTTTTTTCTTAAAATTTGCTGTGTAATGGTAATGATTAGTTGAGAAGTTACATTCCTGTAAATAAGTTAGCAAATGAAAGGCTTTGTAATGCCAATCGCATTGTAATGAAACAATAAGTTGTGTGAATTCCTGATGCAATAATATCTTTTTTTTTAAAAATTTGCTGTGTAATGGTAATGGTTAGTTGAGAAGTTACATTCCCGTAAATAAGTTAGCAAATGAAAGGCTTTGTAATGCCAATCGCATTGTAATGAAAAAATAAGTTGTGTGAATTCCTGATGCAATAATATCTTTTTAAAAATTTTTTTTTGCAAAAACATATACCAGAATAACCAGCAGCCAAAAACTAGCAATGGTTTGAAATGGTTAGTTGAGAAGTTACATTCCCGTAAATAAGTTAGCAAATGAAAGGCTTTGTAATGCCAATCGCATTGTAATGAAAAAATAAGTTGTGTGAATTCCTGATGCAATAATATCTTTTTAAAAAAAATTTGCTGTGTAAAGGTAATGGTTAGTTGAGAAGTTACATTCCCGTAAATAAGTTAGCAAATGAAAGGCTTTGTAATGCCAATCGCATTATAATGAAAAAATAAGTTGTGTGAATTCCTGATTCAATAATATCTTTTTAAAAATTTTTTTTTGCAAAAACATATACCAGAATAACCAGCAGCCAAAAACTAGCAATGGTTTGAAATGGTTAGTTGAGAAGTTACATTCCCGTAAATAAGTTAGCAAATGAAAGGCTTTGTAATGCCAATCACATTGTAATGAAAAAATAAGTTGTGTGAATTCCTGATGCAATAATATCTTTTCTTTAAAAAATTTGCTGTGTAATGGTATAATCTGATGATGTAATTCCCTCATCTTCTATTATGGTATCAAAGCAACATGAGATCAATGTGCCTATGTACAATGTGAAGAAATCAGTTGTTGTGCAAAGCATTTGGAGGAGAAGGTTATGTATGTTCATATTGGACGAATAATCACCTATGTTGGATGTTTTTATTAATGCTGAGTGATACAAAATCCATTTTTGGCGAGTTAAATCTTGCTGGGTGTTAGATTTTGAATGCCTGTGCAACTTTTATATGTAGTACCTCTTTTTCTTGATGCTGTGTTGAAATTTTAAGTGGCTGTAGATGCTGTTGAAAGGCGTTCGAGAAGTTGAAGATTGTTTTAATTTTTTTAAAATGACATTTTTTATACCATACTAACACAATCTCATTAAAACTATAATATCTGTCATTTTCTAACGAAAATTTGAAATTCAAAATGTTTTGGAAAGATGATGAATAGAACAACACCCATAAATATTTTGACTACGCTACAGTATTTAATGAGTATTTTGATGAGGAAAAGAGAGCAGAAGTTTAGTGGTGTAAATCTCATACACAGTTTGGTGAGTGCAGATAATTCTTTATTTTATTTTATTTTTATTAGTTTTGTAATCAGAGATATAAGGATATTATTGTACTATTTGGAAAGATTTTACTTAGTCATGCTCTCAAATGTAAGTTGAAGATTAGTGTGAGAGACTTCAAGTTCAAAAACTATTTTTGCATATGTATTCATGATAGAGGCACTATAAGGTATTATTTTTTTTGGAGAAATAAGGTATTATAAAGATAATTTGATTATTGTATTTTCGGTGGAAGCTGATACCTCATGTCCTCCTATGGATTCTATTTTGCATTACAAGCAATTCTCAAAGAAACAAGTTTGTTAAGCTTTGACTACTTGGTGGCACATGGTGTTTTGGAATACATTTTATTTGATGCTAAATGCTGCATATGACGTGAAAAGCGAAAACTTAAAAAGGATTATGAAGCAGATATCAAAGATGACGGAGAAGGAAAAAAGTGAAGGATTTATTGGGATTAAAAACTATGATCACATAGGAAGATGGAGGCATCAAAGGTTGGAGGATTTTTATTGTCTTGAGCTAGCTTCTCACTCATAGATGATATCTTGCATGAGAAGCACCAAATTTATATCTATGTCCCTTCATGGAGCAAGGGGGGTTTGGCATTTCATGGTAGAACTTGTGGGTCTAGTTAATGTATTCACTGTGGTTCAGTCTCTTTTGTACACCAACGAAGGGATTGGTTCCCACAACATTGGAGGAGGGATATTGACAATTTTGGAGGAGAGTTGTTCTCTCACACGCAACACTAGAGGAGGGATTTTGACACACTTAGACGAGAGCTGTTCTCTCATTGTGCATAGAGGATGGGAACATTTTATGTTCTCATTTGGTACAAAAGATTTGCAAGTTTGATAGTTAGGAGATCCGTTGATGGGTTAGTTTAGTGTTTCTCGGGTGAGTGATGAGAATTGGTGAAGGCGTTTCATCAAAGTTTCTAGAAGGGCTTCCGTGTTCAATCCTTGCAGTGTTTCGTCCTTTGTTTAGATTGATGTAATAAGGGGGGAATGTTGAAGTATTGCATCTTTTATATTGTTTAGACTATACTATAGTTCTATAAATAAATAATAAATAGGTTAGATAATAGTTAATTTAATAAATAAAACAAATGTTAGTTAATAGTTAGAAATGGTTAGTTGAGAAGTTACATTCCTATAAATAAGTTAGCATAGGAAAAATGAAAGGCTTTATAAGGCCAATTGCAGTGTAATAAATAAAAAAGTTGTGTGAATTCCCAATGCGATAATATGTTTTTTTATTTGCAATGCAATGGTGTAATCTGAAAATGTAATTTGCTCATCTTCTAATTGGAGAGGCATTTACAAGAATTAAAATCCAAAACGAAACTAATTTCCTTATCAACCAATGCTTATTTAGATGCATATCTCACACTATTGCAAGTGAGAGGCCTCCAAGAGGTTCACACCCAAGTTTTGGCTATAGAAAGGAAAATAAATTTGTTGTAATTCAAGATTGTAGGAGGATGATCCATGATTTCCCTACCATGGGGATGTTTAATACCTCGGGAATCCAAATGATGGCTTTCCCAAGTTTTAGTAATCGATTAGCTATCTCTATTGCTTGTTGCAACACGGGTGGTGCAATTTGGTCCTCTCTAATTAGCTTTTAGAATGTCATTGCATTTGCAAACCTTATCTTTCTTATTGAGACCCATGAGAGTCTCAAGCAGGTTCTCCCTACAATTAAAGGATGATGTTAAACAATTTTAAATCCAAGGCATCCTTGTTATCCTAAACATGCATTCTTGATGCATGTGGATTTGTGTTTAGAGGGGATTTTGCTTCTCTAGGATATCTTCATTGTAGTTTACATACTTTGTCCACTTCATTGCTTTGTATCATGAACATAGATGGTAATTTGCATCTCGATTGGTATCTAGCATTTTCCTATAATTATTCATTGGGTTATATTCTTCTAGGTGATCTTAGTACTTCCTCCCATTGCAAACATTATGCTAATTTCAAAGCACTTAGAAAAGTAATAACTTTTTCATTGTGTTTGAACCCGAATTTGAGAAAGATACCTATTAATTCAATTTTTCATAGCATTGTGTAGTTGTCCACTATGATAGTTCTAATGATGACATCCTTTGTAGGAGGTAGGAGGGCATCTAGGGAGTATGTGAAAGGAGGTAGCCTATCAATACAGATGCCAACAGAAAGAAGAAACAATTTGGTCATCAAGTACCAACAGTGCCAATGCTTGGTAGGGACTAGAGAAGTAGTGGGGACAAGTGAAACCATCCTCTTAGTGGAGCAAAGTGCTAAAAATGGATATCTCTCACAACCAAAAGTTGAAACTCCCATGGATTGGAGTTTGTGGATGTAGAAAGCCAGCCTAAAGATAATCTCAATGTGTAGTAGTTGTGTAGAAAATTCCGCTTAGATGATGCATTGAGGAACTATCTATTTGCAATAGATCATGTGTTGTAGCATCTGAATTAGGACCCTCTCAACATGGGCCCATTAAACAATCCCCAAGCTAGGTCCCTAAACCTTTGAACCACATAAAATTTTAGGTTTTTTGTGCATCAAAAGGCAGAAACTGAAGATGTCCTAGAATTGGATTTGAAAACATTGATGTTCTAAGACACAAAGAGAGGCATACCCCTTGCAAAGGTGCAAGTCAGAGGTAGACTTCACACTAAAAGATGGACCAAAACAATTGATCCCCAAGTATGTGTAGGCTGATGTGATCTCAAGAAGTCCCCTATGTAGAAAAAATGAAATTTGGAGAGCGAGCACTTGAATATATTTAAAATCATGACCTTTGTTTTCCTAAGGTTGACCAAAAGTTAAAAAAAGTGAACAAGGGTGTCAATTTGTTGCTGTAAGCCCTCAATAGAGTGTGATAGGAGGACAATGTTGTCGGCAAAAAGAAGAATATCTATAACCATCTCATGTAAAATACAACCATCATCTAAATGGGTATTGCCGTTGAAGAAATTCTTCTAACTCACTAGTGCAAATGTTGAATAGAGTTGGTAAGAGATGTCACCTTTGCTTGACCCAATGGTACTCTTCACGATGTTAGAGAGACCATGAAAAGTATGAAATTGCCCAATAACTCTCTCATCGTTAGGGATGTTGATATCTTTCAACTTCTAGAAAAGCAAGCGTGTTGAAATTGATTCAAAGGCCTTTTTAAAGTCAACAAAACAACAAATGACTTTAGAAGACCTATGAGGGAGCTCCTCAATAATCACTTGGAGCGTAATGATGTGGTCGATAGTCTAGTAGTCCTTGAAGCTTCCTTGCTAGGAACAATAAAGCCCTATGTTTGGGTTCTACTTGAGGAGGATGAGCCATATATGTGTGGATTATGACTAGAGTTCACAATGCTTGTCATACCTTGGTTTTTGCTAGCAAATCAAAAGCAATGATTGCTTCTATGACTGCTTGTGCCCTCGCCCTCTAAAATTTTTTCTCATCCAACAATGCAAAAGTGCTTGCATCTCTTGTGTCACCACTTTTTGGGCTTTCAGATATGGCTTGGCATTGGAGTTAAGAATACCCGCAATATGGCATTTGAGGCGATTGATGCCTCCATTAAGCTTCTTTGTGCACAAGATACAAATCACACTCTTTTCTACCAATTCCATTATGACATTTCCAAGTGGGGTCATGACTTCCAGGGGGTTTACTTCTAATGGGATGGTTTCCACTTGCTAAGTCCAAAATTCATGTAGAGCGGGATGCTATTGTATGCTAACTTGCAACATTAATAAAAGCAAAAAGATAGTGTTTAAAAAATTTGAGCAATTTAACATTTAAAAGAAAAAGTCATGTTGATGCATTTGAAAAATTGAAACATAATATGGTAATATGTTAATTGAGTAGCAATCAAATAAACAAATTAATGAATTTGACAAAAATAACACGTTTTTACATGCTATAATTTTTTTAACATGATAGAAATATTTTATATAATTGGAAGAAAAGGAAGAAAAAAAGAACCTACAGTTCCGAAATTCCACAAATCAACCCAATAAAATCCTTCCAATTTGCTTGACAATGCTAGTGTGCTTCTCTAACATGGGTGGATAGGGCCTATAAAGCTACAAAATCACATTTTTCAGCGTCAAAATTGTGTTTTTGGCATATTTTTTTATGTCCCTTGCATGGTGTGAGTGAAAGGCTCAAACTCATTGAGTATGCAGCCAAAAAATAATGAAAATTCACTACTGACTTGCCTACACAATTTGTTGATTAAAAGGCAAAAATCCTTGACATGCAAAAAAAGTGGTTAGTACTTGGTGACTTGCCAAGTAATCGAACTATGGTCAACATCATCAATGCACAAGCACCTCAACATCAAATGTTCTCACTAGGGAAGCCCTTCCCCATCAATCCTCGGTTTGAAAACCCAATCCACTCTTTGTTAAGTTGTGAAGAATTAAAGGGTATCTAGCCTCCATCTAGATCTTGAAGTTTAGATCCTAAGAAAGCTCATACACCAATGTCATAGTCCTCAAAAATTCGGTTGGTGATGTGCTATTTGGGGGCATTTTCACAAGAATTATTGAGACCTTAAAAAATTACCTCTACATTTATGATAGGAAAATAATTTAATCAAAAAGCCATGATTTGTGAATGCCACTAGAAATCTGTGGATTGATTTCTCATATTTTGAGGATGGGAGGCTCAAGGGATGTATATGTTGCTTTCCATTGTGAGGGTTTGTCTTTCAATCTATTACAGTTTTAATTGATCCTTTGACTATTTGCAAAATGTGTTTGCAAGTCAAGTCATGGTGGGAGTGTAGTTGCAAGTATTGTTGGAACATCTAGATTGTTGTTTTGAGTTCATTGAAGCCATTTTGTCATGGTAAACATCTGTACTCAACCTTTTTGATAGTGGAACAAGTATTTGCTCTCTAGAGTTGGAGTTTTTCACTAAATTAGGGTTTTGGCCATGGCAAATTGTGTTTCAGTTTGTTGTGAATGTTTCTATTTGTTATTTTCATTTTTTTTGAGATTACTATGTTTTTCCCTTGATATATATGTCTTTATTGATTTGGTGGCCATTTGAGGTGGTGTATAGTGTGTATTGAGGGTGTTGTTGAGGTCATTTCAATGTTTATCTGTTCACTAATGGCAGCATGAGGAAAATCCTCCTTTATGGATCAAGAGGTATCAAAGCAGTTGTGTTCTTTAAGAATTGTTTGTTGTACAGTTTGCAAGTATATGCCATCCACAAGATTGAGTGGAGACATAATTTTATTACTTTTGAGCTCAAAATTAGAATGAGAAATTGGTCAAGGAGACCATGAATGTCAAGAGAAGATGATGAAGTGAGGTTCTCAAAACTTGAAGAGGATGTTGCATAGATCCTTAGTGTAGAGAAGGTGGATAGATTGGAAAGAATGATGCAGGTCCTGATCTCCAAGTTAGGAATTCCAAAAGAAAACATGGAAGATGAATTGGAAATAAGAAAGATAGAGGAAAGTGGGTCCTGTAAGGGAAGATTCTTAAGGCAGAGGCAAAAATTGATATACAACCAAATGATGGTGAAATAAGCATTGAGAAGTTGGGACCATTGGGTGCTTCAATTGGAGGCATACTTTAGTCTTCATCGATTATGTCCTCACCAACTATTTTGCAAGGTTGAACCTTCCTAGGCATGTTCTAGGTTGGTACAAGGGCTATGCTCACTCTTTTGAGCTTTTAAAAAGTGTCAGTGGTTGTGAAGTGTGAAGACTTAAAGAGGCCACCATGTAAGCAATTTTATCGTATATGCCATGAAAAAGAGCATGTGATACAATGGATTTACTTGAGGCAAGTCCTCATGGCCAAGCCCCAAAATATCGACGAGGCACATGCCCAAGCACACCATATCGAGCTTAATAAGAAGTGATACTCTTTCAACAAGAACAAACAAAGTGATGAGCAGCAGTTTGGTGGTAACAAAAACGGTGATAGTGGCAAAGGAATAAGGAAGATGAATGCTGCCTCCTCAGTTAATATAAAGGGGGTAGAGGTAAAGGAAGGTCTCATTGCACCCATTGTGATAGAGATGGACACTTGGAGAAGAGGTGATGGAAGCTACACCTCAAGTTGGCTTCTTTTAATGAAAAGAAGGTTAAGGATAAGAACACTATTTATGTAAATATGGGCATAGAAATTAGTGGTGTCTCTGATGAAGATGAACATATATCATGTGCCATGCTCATAAGAGAAGTCCAAAAATTTGTTGATAGCTCACATGGAGAAGAGGAGCTCACCCAAGTATATTAAGCCAAGATACAAGTTAAAGGCATGAAGATAAATGTGTTATTTGACTTTGTTCACAATCTAATCTTGTTTCTTTCAAGCAAGTTATTTAGTTGGGTTTACAGGTTGTGAATCATCCATATCCATATTGTTTGGGGTGGTTGTAACATGGAGTAGATATGAAGGTAACAAAGCAATGTATGTTGGATTCTATTATACATTTGGAATACAACAATGAGGTACTAGGTGTTGTGACATTCGATGTAATTTTTTGTAGTCCTCATGTGTACATGGGGGATGTTATCTACTTTAGGTGCATGAGTCGGTACAATCTTTGCTTGAATGGGAAAGACTGCTTTGAATTCATATGTTGGCACACCAAAAATTGCAATTGCTAGTACTAAAAAAATGAAGACTAATAAATGCATATGGAAGGTTTGATTGTCCAATGATTGAGGGGTAGATGTGGGGAAAGGCTGTTGATAGGATTTTGGTAGAGTCTCAAACCAATGCGAAGCAAGATAAAAAGCAATGAATGTAAAAATGTGCAAGATACATGATGAAGATCATGAGTTCAAGTGGGCCCCATCAAGGGGGAGCGATCTTTTTTATTTTTTCAGCGGTGCTGATGTGATTCAAGGATTAGTTATGAGGATATGCATGCATTGGGTGTTGCAAACACCTTGTTGAGAAGAGTTCTTGTTTTGATATGAAGATTTGAGAGTTTTTAATTTTGTTTTAAAGTCTTCTTAAGATTTTGGGGACCAAAAGCCTCCTATTGTGGGAGTTATGATCTGAAAATTTGGGTATAAACAAACTGGACCATTGGGGTCACGACATCTGTTGGCAGATGGTCAGCGCTCTCCTCGGGATTTGTGACAATGGACAAATTGCCTCTAGTGCGATCCATGTCTCTACCATTTGTATCGGGCATTGATAGATCAATCTTTTGATGCAACGACAAACGTGGGCCAACAACATCTACATGTATGAAGAACTTTTCATGAGTGTAGGAGATGGATCTCATCATCAAAAATGGAGGAAAGGGGCTATGATGATGGCTAAGGATGATCAAGGGTGGAAAGAGACATCTTCGATTCTTTCATCAAAGTTACAAATCTCAGAATGACCCAAAATACATGTTTTTGAAAAATTGCTGCTTGCCATAGGCAGTGAATGCAATTGCTCTAACAAAAAAACTAATCACCATGGTGAATGTGCAACTGCCCTAACAAAAACGCTAATCACCATGGTGAATGTGCAACTGCCCTAACAAAAACGCTAATCACCATGGTGAATGTGCAACTGCTCCCTTGACGAAACTGGAAAATTTGCCACCATGCAACCATGAAGATGAATATGAACAGTTTTTGTTGTTTGATCTTCTAACTTGCCAATTGGTTTTTCATTATTCTAGGATGGAAGACTGAAGAGATATTATATGTTGGTTTCCCATGATTTATGTGGTGTGGGCTCTCATTTTGCGGTGGCTTCAGTTAAATTTTGACTGTTCCGAGTATGTTTGCATGTCTATTCATGGTGGGAGTGCAGTTGTAGGTTTTGTTGGAGCTTCTAGATTGCTGTTGAAGTTCATTGAAACCCGTGTGGCATTGTAAACATCTGTACTTAATGTTTTTGATATTGGAATGGAGAGTATCTGTTCTCTAGAGCTGGAGTTTTTTGGCCAATCAGGGCTTTCCCAAGGCAAATTGTGTTTTAGTTTGTTGCGAACATTTGCTATCGGTTATTTTCAGTTTTTTGAGATTGTCTATGTGTTTGACTTGACATATACATGTCTTTGTTGTTTTGGCAACCATTTGAGCCTGAGGTGGTGTATAGTGTGTATTGAGGATATTGTTGAGGTTATTTCACCATGTATCTGTTTGCTAATGGCAGTGTGAGGAATATACTACTGTTTACAGATCATTGACAACATATTAATTAATTTACAGTCACATCTCTTTAGTATTTGATAACCAAATGGAACTGTAGTAAGAAACCATTTATTTGTAATATCATGTTTACTGTAATTTTGATTATGCTTGCAAGTATTGAAGTGATTTATTATTTTAGAGTCTCTGGACATTGGTTTCTTTTCCCATAAAATAGCGCTTCCATTTTTCAGCTGTGTGAACAAGAGCATAGAATTTATTTAATGCAAAATTCTTCCATGAAACAACACTAAATTATAACAAATGGGCTTATGCCCATGTAATAGAACAACTCCCATAGTATAATATTTGGCATCCATTTCCACCTTAAATGATAGCTAGAAACTAGATAGTGTGCAAGCTGGTACATTTATAAGTGCTTCAAGTTTCAACTCAATGAATGCATTTTGCTGATTCTATCTGAAGTTAAAGACTTGTTATGGACGCAAAGACATTTCTATTGCAGATAAATATTTGATAATTTTTCTCATACTGAACTACCCTTACAAAACTATGTGCTGGCCAATAGGAAGGCTTGAGCCACTTCAAAATTGCTTCCACTTTGACTGGAGCAGTTCTTAACTCTTCATGTCTGATCAAATGCCTCAACTAGGCAAATGGTTATTATGCAAAGACAGATTTATTCTCATTGAGCAATAACTTATTCTCCATTTTTTTTTTCAAATGCATTGGATACTCATCTTAAGTTTTGCTAAAAACTGATATATCATTTGAGTAAACAATGAAACAAGAGTCTATGAATGGTGTCTCTAAACTTCACTAATCAGCCTTATTAAAGTAGCTGAAGCATTACACAACCGAAAAGAAAGCACAAGCCACTAATCCAAACCTTACCTTGTTTTGAATGCTGTTTTTCATGCATCCTCTTCCTTTGGTTCACACCCAATGATGCTTCTATTTCAAATCCAACGTGAAGCAGTTGACATGTTGAAGATGTTCAGATAAATCATCAATACACGGAAGAGGATATCTGTTCTTGATGGTCATCTTATTTGAGGTCCTGCAATTAATAAATATGGTTCATGAAATATGCTTTTTAAGAAACAACAAAAATAGGAGAACATGTTAGAAGTGCTATAATGTATGTCATCTTGATCTATGAAAATTGAAAAGTTGAAGTTGCTTTCTTACCTTTTTTGATTCCATTAGAGATTGTAAAGACTAATGTTTGGGAGAGGATCATTTAGTGATGAATGGATCTCATACACAACTACTCTCATTGGTGTGTCATCTTTGGGCTCTTGGAAAACTTCCTTAAATTGGTGCAACAATTCTCCAATTCACTTTTACTGTGTTAGTAGACATGTTGGAAGAACTTTTTTTTCATCTACCTCATTATCTTGCTTATCCCTTAAAATATACAAAGAAGACTTTACATTAGTATTAAGCTGTCTTTCATGTGGTTGACACTTACCAAAGTGATTTTTGATTTACCTTCACCTTCGTTGATGATATAGCTTTCCCCATCTTTGACCACACTGCTTGTTGGCTCTCCTCATGATGATGCCATCTCTAACATATATGTTAGGGCATCTCTAATATATATGTATACCCAAAACATTGAGATGTATGCTGCCATCTAATTTGTGGCAAATGATCCAAGCAAACATCAATCCTATTATCATCATCCAGATAACCTCTGTATCTGTTGCATGCAGATTCTGACCCTAATGACACATATTTGGCTCAGTATACTAATCAGAATTTGTTCCCCATAAGGCTAACCCTTGCCCCTTTGCATCTTTATCCAGGGTCTAGGCCTTCCAAAGTATCCTGAACCTCCACAATAGACAATCCTAGTATAGCATCTACATCCTCCAAGGTCACCACACACTCAATGGCATCCCCATCCACAATCCTTTTGAAGGTGTGGTTCTGTGGCTCCCAACACTCTATGAACATAGCAAGTATGTTAGCTTCTAGGGGCACCCAACTCATCTAAGCAATGCCTCAACCCCAAGAAGTATGATTTCACCCTTTCATCTAAACTCAGTCCATCTACCATTGGAGGCAACCTTGTTAAAATAACAGACAGCTCTAACTTGCATGCCTATCAATGATACCTTGCAAAACCAATAATAGAAAACATGTGTAAATCACTTGTCAAAAGTCATTTTATAAAACTAGAACATATCTAGTAGACATCCTTGACTTTGCTTGGGCTATATATTGACAAGCGAGAAGATTTGATAAACAACTGCAGGGTCGAGGGGGTCCACTTGGCCAATTATGTGTTGGAACTCTTGCTTTATGCTGATGAGCTAATTCTAATGGCAGAGAGTTGAGACAACCTAAGGTTTAAGAGATCACTTACGAGCTCTAGAGCTCTTTTGTAAAGATGTAGGGATGTAGGCGAATATTGACAAAACCAAAAATTTTCTTTTCTCTTTGAAAAGAAAGGAACACACTGACTTTCAATTTGAAGGAGAGTCTCTTGCAGTGGTGTCAGAATACAAGTATCTCAGCCTCAAATTTCACAACAAACTTGGTACACATGTAGGTTGGAAGGGATACAAGGAGGTTGGAGAGCTCTTTATGTGTTTCAAAATAGGTGTAGAGATGCAGAGTTATGGTATTGGAAGACCACTAGGGTCCTATTTGGTTTACTTGTCATGCCGGTGGTGTTATATGGCTGTGAGGTGTGGGCCAGGGGAAGATCAAGTTTGAAATGTTGGCAAATAGAAATTATCCAAAAACATCTAATCACAAACAATTTCAGAATTAAAGCTTTAGTTCCCAACAAAATTATCCTCACAGAGTTAGGAGTTTTCCCTCTAGAAGCAACCTTTATGAGTAGGCTACTATGTTACTTGAAAAAGGTAGAAAACATGAAGTTTGGCAGGTGGCCTAGGGCCACAAAAGATAAAAAGTTGCCTAGAAAGAAGGAAAACATGGATGAAATAGATCACAAATAAATGAATAGATGGGACACCACTCATCAGCCTAAGGGAATGCCCAAACTTTAACAAAAACATTAAAAACTATGTCAATGAAAACCTTAGAAAAGTGATGTGGAGGGAGAAAACAAGTAGGAAATGTTAGCACTAAGCATTGCAAAAAAAAACATATATAAGGGCAGAAGTCAAATGGAGAGAAAGATCCTCATTGCTCAACTAAGAACTAGCTCCCATAGGCGAATGGGTGATTCCTAAGGAAGAATGGAAGGAAAGGGTTTGTGTGTAAGTTTCAAGGACACCTAAGCCAAATATGAGATAACCTTAAATGTTGTTTCCATCGTAGAGTTATTTGAGGAAAACATATTAAAAGGTTTGGGAGAGCTACTAAACCAAATCAGCGAGAGAAGGAACAGCTTTCGAAAGGATACGGCCTATCTTGTGAATCCTTGAGTGGTTGAGGCAGTTGGTGCAATTGGTGGTCCCATAGACCATTTTAGTCTCATGGACATAATTGAAATTATTTTATCACAGAAGCTTTAAATGAATGCTAGCAACCACACTAAAGTCTTATGCCTTTTATTGCTGTGCAGATCAACTTATTTACATTACTTGGCCTCTTATTTGTTTGATACTAGATTGACCTTTTTATTTTACGCTGCTGAACCTCTTATATGTTTAATACCACATTGATATCTTTACTACACTGGTCCTCTGATGTAAAAAGCCAAACCCGCTCTCATATAAAATGCTTAATATCAATCCCACCAAAATATCAGATTTTTGTTAACACAGGAAAATTATGTTCAGGTCTGAGCAATTGTCATTTGCAAACCAGAATTCACAATAATAGAATTGCAATAGCATAGGTGATCGTTAACTTCAATAACGTGCATCAATGATAATGTTCAGTATTGGCATAGCCGAGTTCACATGTATAGGCCTACAAAAAGATATTTGTCCAAAGGCTGTCTACAGAAATTACAAAGCAGTGGTGACTCAAGAGGTGTAGATCATACTTAGAAATTGATGCAAATGGTCACTAGGTAAATATGTAGACCCGCGTCTCAAGGGCGGAAAGATGATTATTCAGGCAACTCCTTATGTAGTATGCGAGGGACGAATGAGACGTCCTTCTTTACAGGCTCAGATGCGTTGCATGCTATGGATTCCGCAATGGGGATAAGATGCGCCTTGTTTGGGAAGATTCGTGATATGCCAAAGACGTTGTCGCCCTTCAAGTGGCGCCAAGCCACTACCAATTCGTTATTGAAGGATGTCGCACACTCCAATATTCTTTTGAGACAATAATTGTGCCCAAGAAGATCCGCTATTCTTGACACTACTGTGTGGTGAGTGGTTGTGGCTAGAGCTGAGGCTTGGCTACAATATTCGATTGCCTTTGCTTCCTCTTGTGCTCGATACTCAATGAGTTGACCCTCGATGTTGGTTGAGAGATAGATAGGAATGGAGCAAGCTACAAAAAGAGTTGTGATGCTGGGTGTGGGCTATGTCCCACCTTGCGCGACTAGTAGAGGGCTACGTCCTTGTAGACCTTAATCATAACTCGCCAATTCCATGATGCCCATTCATTGCCAAAAACTCCTTTATTAATACGAATAAGATATGCCTCCCAAATGGTTGCCCAGAAGCAACCTACACGCCTCCCAATTGGTTGACCACTTTCAAATTTAAATATTATTTTCCATAATTTAAATTTATTAGTCAATATTACTTTAAATATTATTTAGTTTAGCATTTAAAAATGCTTTTTCTCGCTCGGCTGGAGATAGGTCCCAATCAGGGACATGATAGTCCTCCCGTCCCAAAAATTGCTTGCCCTCAAGCAATTGCAAGTTCGTGTCCATTAGTGTCGAGACAACCAACAAGTGGCGAATGATATGGTCTTCAAAACCCATCTTCCGTTGCTTAGCTTGGTTGTAGATGTGAAACCAGCCATCATGATCCCAAAGAAATAGTGCACCGAAGATAACAATACTTGGATCCCAATTCATCGCACTGTCACGTTCAGTAGACATGAGGGGACAAATGTATTTCCATGGATGTGCTGACTAATAGAGGAAGACTTCTTACTATCGCCTTCATGAGTAGGGGCTGCCCATTCAAGGCTAAGCAAAACCCCAAGTTTGCTGATCTAGATTCGGGTGCCATCAACCTCCTCCAACTTATCCTTCCTCATTACTTCATGCTTAAGTGTAGTGTCTTCCTCAAACTCAATCCACTCATCACGACCCATTGTATGCACATTAGACCCTTAGGATTACAGATTAGCCAACCCACGAACTCATCAATATTGGAGCAAAGTAACTCAAATGTTTTTGGATCCACCTCCATGGAATTCCTCCTCTTATTTCAGTCATAACCTTTATCTTTCCGATGTCATTAGGGCTTTCATGATAAACTTGCAGTTTCTCCTCACGAGGGCCAATCTTATGCGTATCATTCTTCACAACAGTGTCATCATATGGTTCAATTGCCTCCATACCTGAAGGCTTGAAGCTTCGTTGGCCGCTTCTTGGATATCATTCAAAATGAGAGACACCTCTTCCTATATTTCGAGCTCTTCATACCCAACCAACGGAGTCTTTCCCAACTTACTTTGTCAGTTTTCGGTTGGTACACATTGTCATTAGGAGTCAACAAGCAATCTTCATCTTCGACTTGCTTATAGGGTTCCTCTTGTTCTTGTTCTGTGATGACTTGTAGTTTCGGTTTTTCTTCCTGCTCTATGACTTCCTCCTTAGCATTTCTTGTATCTCCTTCGTCTTTCCTCTTTTTCGTAGTGTAGTTGTAAAGCCCTCTTTTGTTTGGGTTTCTATATTCGAGACAACATAGATAATCATCGAAAGGAAGTATGGATTTGATCTTATCGGACATTCCCTGATATTGGTCGAAGATCTTGGTGGCTTCGTATGGATACCTTTCTTGATCCTTTTGTATCTTCGATATTAGCTCCTGAAGAGGATCCTTGGGTAAGAATTTCGGTCACCAATCCATGCTCCTCCTCCAAATAGACTCGCAAGTTGGCAGGACACACCTGCTCTGATACCATTGTAAGATGCCGGACCCGCTCTCATATAAAATGCATAATATCAATCCCACCAAAATATATGATTTTCATTAACACAGGAAAAGTTTGTTTAGGTCTGAGCAATTGTCATATGCAAATCAGAATTCACAAAAATAGAATTGCAATAACATAGGTGATTGTTAACTTCAATAACATGCATCAATGATAATATTCAGTATTGGCATAGTCGAGTTGACATGTATAGGCCTTGCGAATGATTACAAAAAGATATTCGTCTAGAGGCTATCTAAATAAGTTACAAAGTAGTGGTGACTCAAGAGGTGTAGATCATACTCAGAAATCGATGCAAATGGTCACCAAGTAAATATGCAGACAAGCTCAGATGTGTTGCATGCTATGGATTCCGCGATTGGGATAAGATGCACCCAGTCCGAGAAGATTCACGATATGCCAAAGACTCTTGTTGCCCTTCTAGTGGCGCCAAGCCACTACCAATTTGTTACTGAAGGATGTCGCACACTCCTATATTCTTTTGAGACAATAATCGCCCCCAGGAAGATCCGCTATTCCTGACGTTGCCGTGTGGTGAGTGGTTGTGGCCAGAGTTGAGGCTCAACCACAATATTTGATTGCCTTCTCTTCCTCCTGTGCTCGATACTCAATGACTTGACCCGCGATGTCGGTTGAGAGATAGGTAGGAATGGAGCAAGCTACAGAAAGAGTTGTGATGTCGGGTGTGGGCTACGTCCCACCTGGCTCAGCTAGCAAAGGGCTACGTCCTTGCAGACCTCAATCATTACTCCCCAATTCTGTGATGCCCATTCATTGCCAAAAACTCGTATATTAATAAGCCTCCCAAATGGTCAGCCAGAGAAGCAACCAACACGCCTCCCAATTGGTCGGCCACTTTCAAATTTAAATATTATTTTCAATAATTAAAATTTATTATTTAATATTACTTTAAATATTATTATTATATTAATATTATTTTAATTTAGCATTTAAAAATGCTTTTTCCTGCCTGTCTGGAGATAGGTCCCAATCGGGGACATGGCATCTGATCCTTTTTATACTAGACTGACCATCTTATTTTAGTCTACTAGACTGCTTACCAATTTGCAGATTTTGCACTACAGGAGTTACAGCTGGTAGCATGGCATGAGCCCTTTTTACCAAGGCAGTTCTCTAGATGATGTTGGGGCCTGCATTAAAAAATATTCAGCCAGACCCATTTTAGTCCTGGCCAAAATCTTCATGTTGACTGTTTCTAGTGGAAAGTTCTTTGGGGAAAACTTTCTTACTATTTCAAACTATGAAATTTTGACAAACACATACCTCATCACCCCTGGCCTTACCTATCTCTGTGTGTCCTGACGTGCATTTATCAGATGCTTTGCCTTTGTATAATGAAATGTTAAATTTGGTTGCCTCTAGCTCTTGTTTTTTCTAAGCCTCTTAATTGTCAAAAAATATGCCATTGAACCATAATGATGGTAAGATGTTAATTTGCTCCCTTTATCCACCTTCTTGTGCATATCTATGCATGAACTTAAAAAATGATAACTTGATATTTACGTCGTACTATGATACAGTGAATTTTTTATAATAAATATTATACATAATTACTTCATGCGAGTAAAGTTGTGAACAATTATGTTTATGTTCCAGAATATGTGTGAAAAAGATCATCATGGAAGTTTCTGTCGAGATTTGCATGTTTGCAATTTATTGAGCCATGCTTCAAAATTTAATGCACACTTAGATGAAAGATAAGAATAACCACAAACTTTAAAAGGTTTGGATGGAAAATCATTTAGTTCTAGTTTAGAATCCTAAAAAATTCATCCATATACGTGCTTACTAGGAAAATAGGTTTTATCGATGAAACCACAAACCATAGTTTTGCTGCATTTATTCAATAAAAAAATTCAAAAGCTCAAAGGTGCCTTGGAATAAATAAAATACAATCATTTGGGTAATATTTTGAGTTTTGAATTATAATTACCATAATATGCTATATTACAGTTCATCTGTTGACTAATGCCCTTTAACATGTTAGTGCCATGCATTATTCTAGAGATTCTGAAATGCATGCTTTTACTGATTCTGTTATTAATAAAAGAATCAAAGATCTAATAAGATAATTCTAGCATCTCATGAACCACTTAAATAAAATGTCAAAATGTTTGTTTTATGATCAGAAATGAAAGCAATCAGAAAATGCATCACATTAGACAATGAACACCACAAGATACCCTGGGAAAACCCTCCTACTTGAGGGAGAAAAACCCAACAAATATATCACTTATATATTCAGGAATGAGAGCAGAAATCTGCTTACAACTCAGGCTCAGCACAAGGCCGAATTTGATACAATGAACAATAGCACCTTTCCTAGATGCGTAGATACAGAAATGAATATGTTTCTCCTTGAGATCGATCTGCTGCTCAAGATGATGATCTGCTGCACAAGTGTAAACTTCTTTTGGGAGTGGGAATGTGAATGAATGAACTTGATGATCAAATGAGAGATCATCACCTTGAATTTATAAAACAAAGTGACTCTTCATGAGGTCGGCCTCATTAGGAATTTACAATAATTAAATAGGTCGGCCATCATAAAGAAGTCAGCCCAAATACATAATAAATGTTATGCCAAGTGAAGTGCATCTTCACTTTAATAGATGCAATAAATAAATAGCTGTTAGGCTATATGAAATTTATTGTTCAACAAGCAAGGTGGAAGTATGTAGTCTGAAGCTACAACATCAACACTCCCTCTTAGCTAGGGAGGAATACTTCCGATACACACTGTCATGGAATCTCTCAACATGACACCCACAATGGCTACACCCATATGTGGAGGGGGCTCATCACAGATTCACTCAATCATGATATCAACCATCATGGCTACTCCCATGTATGGTAAAGCATATGTGCACAAGTGCCCATCATGGAATCACTCAACGTGATGTCATCTCAACATGACGTTCACCATGGATACTCCCAGAGGGTGAATAAACACAAGTACAAGAAAATCATCATGGACTCTCACGTGATGTTGTCATGGAGTCACTCAACATGACATCCACCATGGCTACTCCCAGAGGGTGGAAACAAGGGCTTTCACCTCAAATTTTTCTCACAGAGAAAAAATGCATTAGAGCAAATCACAGAAGATCACTGAAGCTGAGTCTCCCTCTTAGCTAGGGCTTCATTCTCCACAATACCAAGCTTGTCTCAGAAGTACACAAACTTTACTTTGGAGAGAGGCTTGGTGAGAATGTCTGCAGTTTGCTCAACAGTGCTAATATACTTCAACTGGATTGCTTTCCTCAATACCATATCTCTGATATAGTGGTATTTGATCTCAACATGTTTGGTTCTATCATGAAACATTGGATTGACAAAAAGTTTCACACAACTTTGATTATCACAATGAATGACAATTGGCTTCGATGATTGTCTAAACAATCCTGCAAGGAGCTTCCAAAGCCACACTACTTCTCGAGCTGCCACACACGCTGCAATGTACTCGACCTCTGCGGTGTTTAGTGCCACTGAAAATTGCTTCCTGCTACACCAGGAGATCATCGCAAACCCCAAATTGACACATCCAGAGGTGCTCTTCCGATCAACAACACACCCTGCCCAATCAAAATCAGTATAACCATGCAGCTTCAAGTCCACACCAGAAGAATATCTCAAGACATACCCAACTGTGCCACGCAAGTATGCTTTGTTGCAACTAGGTGTATTTTCCTTGGTTCACATATGAATTGACTAAGTGCACTCACTGCATAGCAAATATCTGGTCTAGTATTGACTAGATACATCAATGATCCATTCAATTGCCTATACATAGTGGGATCCACCAAGTCTGAACTAGCTGTAGACTCACTCAACTTTTTCAAATTGGTTTCCATCGATGTAGACATGGATTTGCAATCCATCATACCAAATCTCTTCAAGATATCTATAGTATACTTCCCTTGACTTAGAATGATCTCATTAGGCCTTTGCCATACTTCTAATCCTAGGAAGTAATGCATGTATCTAAGATCTTTCATCTCAAGTTCAAAAGCTAATTCCTTGCATTTGATAATGAGATGTTCTTCTCCAGTAAGAAAGAGATTATCAACATAAAGAACCAAGATCAATGCTTCGCCATCAATTACCTTGAAGTATAGGTTTGGATCAGCATCATTCTTGGAGAAGCCCAAGTTTAGTAGGTATTGATCAATCCTCTCATACCAAGCACGAGGAGCCTGCTTAAGGCCATACAAAGCCTTCTTCAATCTGTAAACATGAGACTCCTTCCCATGAACCTCAAATCCATCAGGTTGCTCAATGTATACCTCTTCTAAGTCTTCTTCAATTACACCATTTAGAAATGCTGTCTTCACATCCATCTGGTGCAACTTCCATCCTTTAGCCGTTGCAATAGCAATGATAGTCCTGATGGAGGTATAATGAGCAACTGGAGGAAATGTTTCCTCATAATCTATTCCCTCTTTCTGAGAGAACCCCCTAGCCACAAATCTAGCCTTGTACTTCTCAATGCTTCCATCAGCCGCATGCTTGATCTTCAAAAGCCACTTAGAAGATACAACAGATTTGCCTTTTGGTCTAGGTACAATGTCCCAAACATCGTTCTTGAGGATAGATTGATATTCTTCAGCCATAGCATCTCTCCATACTTGTTGACTTGTAGCTTCCTCAACATTGGAAGGTTCAGACTCAATGATTTGACTCATCAAAGCAACATAGCTTGAAAACTTCTGAGGTCTCTTGCTTTCTCTAAATGCTCCTTTAGGGGCTGCAAACTTTTCTGCTTCTTGCATTGTTTGCCTAGCCCATATAGGTCTCTTTCGACCAATAACAATATCTATAGGCCCATCAGTAGGTTCCAAAGGCTCAATTGGATCACCATCCTCTTTTGGTTCAGTAGATTCCCTCTGAATCTCCAAGTACTTGCATCAACCTTCTGACCTCCTTGTCCAAGATTGTCTGCAATGCTTGCTTTAGAGAAATGGTTTCCAGCGCACACCTTTGTAGAGATTCAGGGCTGTCCTCTTCTACTTCAGCCCAGATCACTCTATTCTGAATAGGTTTGCGGACCTACCAATGTTAAATCCAGATTGACTGTCTTGAGCAATTCTGATCTCAACTGCTGAAGAGGTCTTTCAAGGATTTAGCACCCGACCTTGCAATATTGCAACCTTCACTTCTTCTCAACGAGTCACATAACTCCCTCTGAATGTTAATTCCTCCTCTTCGAAGAACTGATCACAAAGACAACTTGAATAGATTCTTCATCTTCGAGAGATGTCTTCAGCCACCAACTCAGTCCCATGGTTGCAAGCTATGACTCCATGCTTGATCATTTCTCCAGTTGGCATGACTTCCTTACAGGATGTCTCAAGCTCTTCCTCTCTATGCGATCTCTCATCACCCTCTTGCTCCTCGATCCGTCCTGGAAGCATTATAGAGAGAGATTACTAAAAGTTCATAGAACTCAACTATTTCGAAGAGAAATACCAATGCATGATTCACTATCTCAATGTTATAGCATGAATTAATAACTACATAAAAAATTCATGAACATTATTCAACCATGAAATACTTATCTCATTGAAATCAGAATCCCGTACGTAGAAAATGAGGGATCGATATCTTCAAACAACGATCACAATATCTGCTCTCTCCGCCCTTTCAGTGGCGTCGATCGCTGCAAGTCAGCCTTTCGCTTGAGCTGATAATCAATGACTCCCGTGTCAGTGCTCATGACAATTAGCTGACCACACTTGGCGTAGTCTTACTAACATAAAACGTGTCCCTCTAGCATGTTTGCAAAGAGGCCTCTCTGCCCAGAAAGTCGCTCCAGTAACTCCAGTATCCTCAACAGTAATTGCAGTTCCTTGACCAGGTTCAGTAGAGGACCCCTCTGCTGCTGCAAGTAACTTTATGCTAACTATATGGTATATTTCTGTAAGAACTGATTGAAAAGCTTTCTCAACATTTGTAGACTGCAGCACAGAAGTTTCTTTAAAAGAGAGGCCCTCCTTTTCAGCAAATATCTGTGCATCATCTGCTGACACATCTCGAAGATGATTCAAGTCAGATTTCTTGCCCGCCATCAAGATAACAATGTTTGAATCAGCATGATCTCTCAGCTCGCGTAGCCACTGCTGCACATTATCAAAACTAGAATTCTTCGAAATGTCATAAACCATCAAGGCTCCCAAAGCTTCAAAACAAGTATGATTCAAACACTCCACAAACTCATACATATGTACACCACTGCCGTAGCAATTAAGATGATAAACAACGAGTTAATTTCGCCTTCATGCTTAAACACATATGATCAGATCTTTTCTTAGACCCGCTTTGATACCATGTTAGTTTTATGATCAGAAATGAAAGCAATCAGAAAATGCATCACATAAGACAATGAACACCACAAGATACCCTAGGAAAATCCTCCTACTCGAGGGAGAAAAACCCAACAAATATATCACTTATATATTCAGGAATGAGAGCAGAAATCTGCTTACAACTCAGGCCCAGCACAAGGCTGAATTTGATACAATGAACAATAGCACCTCTCCTAGATGCGTAGATACAGAAATGAATATGTTTCTCCTTGAGATTGATCTGCTGCATCAATATGATGATCTGCTGCTCAAGATGATGATCTGCTGCACAAGTGCGAACTTCTTCTGGGAGTGCGAATGTGAATGAATGAACTTGATGATCAAATGAGAGATCATCACCTTGTATTTATACAAAACAAAGTGACTCTTCATGAGGTCGGCCTCATTAGGAATTTACAATAATTAAATAGGTCGGCCATCATAAAGAAGTCGGCCTAAATACATAATAAATATTATGCCAAGTGAAGCGCCTCTTCACTTTAATAGATGCAATAAATAAATAGCCGTTAGGCTATATGAAATTTATTGTTCAACAAGCAAGGCGGAAGTATGTAGCCCGAAGCTACAACATCAACACAAAACACACTATTGTTTTACCATGATGGTAACTCAGCAGTCTAGAATTAGGCAGAAGACAGTTATCATATGATCAATATTATGAATAGAAATAACACCAATGAAAATCATTGAAAGCTGTTATGTCCATCATATCTTCTTAGAACCCCTTTGCTGGAAGGAAAAATTAATGCCTAGACTAGAGAAGCTGATAACCAAAAGTCAAGTAGAAGCAAAGAATTAGAGTTCAACTTCCTCTTTATCACTAATTTTCCGATTTTTCCTTTATCTCTTAATCATCCCGTTCTCAGCTCACAGATGGTGCTTGTGTCACATAATATATATAAATAAATTAAATAATATATATTCTTGGTGTTCATAATTCAGGTTTCAATAAATAGAAGTTATCTAGAGCTTTTGGTATTTGTTCTATATTCCCAACGTGCATCTTATTACATATCTAGTATCTCTCCAAACTGGTCAATTATTCCTTGTGGTTTTGAGAATTTGAAAAATGTTTATAATGCGAATATTTTGTAGATTATTTATCCTTAATTCATGATTTGTGATCTTATAAATGACAATTCTTTTTTATGAACAGGATACAATGGACGGATGTATCTTTGGGGTGTCTTTCGAGGTGGGAAGAAAATCCCTTTGGCTGATTCACAACGACAATTTCCAGATTGCAATAATGTTGGCAATGATGTTGTGCAACCAAGTCCAAGTCCCCTTTTGATGAAAAACAACAATCCATTACCTACTCAGTTAACATCTACCAATGCCAGTGGTTGCAGTGAAGGAGAAGAAGATATGGATGTTGATATGGAAGGGGGAAGAGAAATAGGAATGGCAGAAAGACCAGCAACAAGGTCAGAAACTCAAGTAGCTAATGTGATGGAGGATGATGCTACAAAGACATCTGTTACTTCCAATTCAAAACCTGTATTGAGTCGCCACCAGAATATCAAGTCAGGCAGTTGTATGCCATTTAAACAGGATGGCCTTTCATTAGTTGCAATGGAAGGGGAAAGAGACTTGGGAATGACTGAAAGGCCAAATCCAAGGCCAGAGTTTCAACCAGCTAATGTGATTCAGAGAAGTGTTGCACAGACATCTGCTTTGTCTAATGCAAAACCCAAATCGAGTCATCATGATAATTCCAAGTCAGGCAGATGTATATCATTTGAACAGGGCCGCCTGTCATCATATCCATCCAGGTATGGCTCAGCAAAGATCTTAGGAAATATTCCTGAATACATGCCCAGTACTAGCTATGTTAAAGATGCCGAGAGAAGAAATGAGCTGTCCAGTACGTGTTATACTAATAATGAGCTTGAGTTTCCTCCTGGATTTGAACTGCCACCTGTTTTTCATCACTCGTCTGCTATTCCCAGGAGCAACTCTGCGAAGCATATTAAAGCCATGCCTGAGAATATGAACAACTTTAGGATCCATGCAAAACTACAGGTACCACCTGGTTTGGAAGTTCCCAGTGACAACATGAAGTCATCAGTTAATAATTTGGCATCTGGATTCTCTTCACAAGTTTGTAGTCATCCACCTACTACTGTATTAGAGTCCGAGGAGTTTCCGCCTGGTTTTGACCCTGCTTCTTTAAAACCTTCAATGTCTTCTCCAGATTATCCACCTGGTCTAGAACCAGCATCTTTGAAGCCTCTGGTTTTCTCTCCAGACTGCCCACCTGGTCTAGAAACTGCTCATATGAAGTCTCTATTATCGTCTCCAGTCTGTCTGCCTAGTTTGGGACCTAGATATAATAAACCTCTGATTTCTTCAGCAGAATGCTCATCTGGTCTAGAAGCTGCTTTGGTGAAACCGTTAGTGACTTTTCCAGGCTGTCCTCCTGGTCTTGAACAGGCATCTACGAAGCCTTTGGTTTCCTCTCCAGACTTCCCACCTGGTTTAGAACCTGCTTTTACTAAGCCTCGTTTGTTTTATCCAGACTGTTCACTTGGTTCAGAAATTACTTCAGTGAAACCTGTTGTTTCTTCAGCAGAATGCCCCCCTGGTGTAGGAGCTGTTTCTGTGAAGCATTCGGTGACTTTTCCAGACCGCCCACTTAGTCTTGAGCCTTCTGTTGAGAATCCTTCGTTTTCTTTGCATATTTCTTGTGTTACTGAACCTACTGAACGAATGCCAAATCTGTCTTCATCTGAATGCCCACCTGGTGTCGAGGCTGCTTTATGGAACTGTCCATCAACGTCAATTGATCGTCCACCTGGTTTTGATTCTGCTTCTGGGAGATCTTTATTTCCCTCTTCAGATCATCCATTTGAAAATCTGGCTTGTAAGCAGCTTCAGGTAAAGTTGATTAACCTTATTAATGTACATCGTAGATATTTGAATGAATGTTTTCAGTGGAAATTTGAGATAACATACATCTTAATTTGAGGTTTTTGTGATGTAGGACAAGCCTGACCTGGAAGTTGAGAACAAAGTGGAGCCAATCCGTCAACGTTCTTCTTATTTGTTAAAAGGAAAAGATGATAGCAGTAGAGATCGTACTAAAATATACCATGCCAATGGCAGGAGACGGGTCACACACTCTGATTCGTTTACATCTGTGACCAGGGAAGCAGATAAAGATAAGAATCTGGCCAACATCTACAGGAACAGAAGTTTCAGAGAGGAGTTTTACTATGGCAGAAGCAGGAGGGAAAGAAATGATGAGAGAAGGGATAAAAGCAGGAGCAGGGAAAAGGAATATAACTGGAAGAGGAGTGTACACAGTAATAGAGAGAAGGAATGTACAAGGGAGCGGCATAGAAACTATAACAGAGAAACGGAAGGTAGAAAAGAGAGGTATCGAAACTATAGTAGAGAAAAGGAAGGTAAGAAAGGGCACGGTAGAAAAGATAGTGGTGAAGAACAAGGTACTAGAAACTGGGAGAGAAAAAATACAGAAAGAGAAAATGCAGGGAATAGGGATACTGGATATCATAGACACCGTAGCAAGCATGTAGGAACTAGAAGGCACAAGGACTATGACAGACATTCTCACAATTTGCATGGTTCTTCACATCCAGACTCAACAACACGGTCCTATTCAGCTGTGGGAGGCAAATGCATTGTAGATGCTACAGGGAAGACGAATTCTAGTAATCATGCTAACTCTTCCTTTTCGGATTCTAATATTGAACACCATAATTATAAAAGCCTATCATTAGAGAAAGATTTCGAAAATAAAGAAGATGCTGTTACTGTCAATCTTCATAGCAGGGAAGCCAGTATGGACATTGATTCTTTACAATTCCCAAGGGCTGAGTATTGCCCGCCAGAATCTGAAGAGAAATTTCAGAATATTGAAGCAAGTAGGAACTTGACAGATCATCATATTCTTTTGTGTGATTTAAATGAAGAAGCTGTCTGTGATCATGAAATAATAGATCAGAAGAATCTTAGTGGAAAAGCTTTTCAAGAACCTACGCAGGCCAATATATCAGATACCATGATTTCAAGGACCGAGTATTCTTTTTTACATTCTGGAAAGGTTGAGCAACATGCCATTCCCATACAATGTAACTTGTCTTCTGGTTCAAGGATGACTATGCATGATTCTGTACAATGCCTTCCATTATTTCCTGTTAAGGGAAATTGTGGAGAGGCTGAAAGCTCTGTAAGTGACTGGGACTTTAACCTTGAACTGGGGCTTGGACAAAGGACTAAAACTAAAGAGCCTTTGTCACTATTAGAGCAATCTTCATTGCAAAGTCTTTCATGCAATTTTATGTACGATAAGAATTCTAGCACTTCTAGATCCATGTCAGTTTGTGATGATTCTAGGGAAGCCAGTCCTGCTGAAACATCTATTTTGAGTCTTTCGATGCCTCAATACAGAAAACAAGGAAATATTTGGGTTGAAGTTACAAAAGACACTGAACTGTCTGAAGAAGCAGATGCAGATTTGAAACTCACTCTTTCAATGGTTTGAAAGGATGAAGGAACTGCTGTATGGAGTTTGTACATTATGAAATGAACATGTGATTACATTGGATGTAATTTTGGTTACGTCTTTGATACAGATGAATTGTAATATTATATCATTTTCAAAGTGCTCTGATTAGGGCTTTAATCAATAGATTCGCCTGGCTATTAAATGTGTCCATGATGTGACACATTGATTTTGTGTTCAGAATTCTTTCTTGGCAATATGTATTTGCTTAGATACCTTTCTTGCATGTACGTTTCAAATCGAATAGAATAATCAGATTAGTTTTGCATATTTGGGATAGGAATGCTCTCTTGTTACCATGTTCCACAAATTAAACTCTGATTTCATCCCCCAAGTTGCATGAATAACCGAGCACTTCATCTTCCACGGGCGACAAAAGCAATGCTTGCACACATGAAGGGCTGCCGAGTTTCCACTTTTGTTCCATGGGAGCAGTGCAAGTAGATTCTCTAAGCTGTGCCAACACTGAAAACTTCACCGGACATTATGTTTTGTTACACCACAAAAAATGAACTTGAAATTGAGTAATATTAAAGTCCACAAATATAACACGCACTAAAAGGGGAAACACCAAAAACAACAAACAAAGAAATCCATAAAATTTAAACATATATGGTTAATTACAATAGTCAATTAAATGCAAAACATGTGTAGGAGGTTTTATGGTACAAAGCATTTCTCTCCAACCTTTTTGCTATGTTCATATAACAAAACGTTAAAAAGTAGCCTGGGAGCTAAGAACGGACTCTGAAGAACTTAGAAAGTTGCCATGAACAGATAACAAGAGTTGAAAAAAGGCATCCAAACATTGCAATGAAAGCTGCAGATCTAGAAACATATACAATGGCTAAACAAATTCAAAGCTCTTGGTTGATATTTGATTTTAATAATCAGAACATGCTAAATCTGAAGTTCATATTTTCAAGTAAACTCTAAATTACAAATAGTATACAAGTTCTTGTTCAGATATGAAAGTATTAAATAAATTTATTGTAATGCTACAAGTTATTTGGGCAGAATTGAGATAACTCATTGTATACGCGGCACTTGAACAAGAGATGGAAATACTGGTGGCGAATCAGAACATATATCTTTCCTATCATATCAAGCGTCAGGCTGAAGGTTCATTGATATTAGTGCATTCTTGCATGGGTTTGAAATCGAGAATTAGGCTATCTCGTTCTTTTTGGTGGGTATTTGTCAGGCGGGGTCATGTGCATCTCTATTTTTTAATTGCTGACGATTCATAAATATGGATGGATTAACCTGTAGGGTGTTTGAAGTAAATTGGTTAAGTTGTCGAAATATGATAAGATTATAAATTCATGATGGTGGTTGAGTAAATGCATTTATGTTGAAGTTCACTAGTGAACTTCAAGCTATGATTTAGTCATGCTAATTTTATGTAGTTCGATGGAAAGCTGATTTCTGGAAACTTATTTTATCCAACAAAAGGATGGAATTTTTGTTTTGGTTGAAATGATTGTGATCAAGAATATGAATGGTGCATATATTAACAAGATAAAAAAATTTCACTCTACGCAGGGCTTGGGCAGTTTTGTGAAATATTGCGTTGCGAATCTCAACATCGCGAGTCTCTTTTGAACGATTATTTAGGCTAATAACGCAAACTTGAAAAGGGATTGACATTTTTATGGATGGATATTGTTAGTTTGAAGTATTTGTGCAAGACAAAAGACATTCTTTTCGAGAAAACCTAAATGACTGTCACATCCTACGCAGTCAAACATCAGGAAGTAAACGAAACAAAATAATAAAATAATTTAAATAACAAGGAAGGGAGAAGAATAGCCATGAAACGAGAGGAATGGCGCAGGGGAAGGAACGGACGGCTGTGCCATTAATAAGGCATGGCGTCGCACCCATTTCCGTTCAGAATTTTCGGATAGGAGGACAAAAAAAGCGCGCAAGGCAGGATATGCACGAAATGGATTACTGAAAGGGCTTTAGGAACTTTCGAGCAAATGCAATTTGGCAGGTGTAAATCAAGACTCCACTTCCTTTGCCGGCACCCTCCTTGCCTGCGCCGAAATGAGAGCTTCGAACAGACTAAGGACGTCCATGAAAACGTCGAGGATGGAGAAATTTTATCAAACGCGTTGGAGAAGAAGAGAATTCGAGATTAGATGCAAGCGGGATTTTGTAGAGTGTGAGAATGCATGCAATGGTTTCTCCACTACGTGACAAATTTAATGGATTCGAATTAAGCTTGATTATAAGATTTTCGATGCATACATGATGGGCAAAGAAAATGCAACCGGGGATTGTGATGTTGTAGGAGTGGTGGGGAGTTGACTATGAGATTAAGAACCATGCAGCTACAATAGCTAAATTGGATTCTAGTTATAATACTCATTCTCAATTTTTATTGTGGGAAAGATTTGAATACTGCAGAAATAAATTGGGGCTCTAGGCAAACATTTTGAGCTCTACATTATGGATCTTTTGCTTTTGGGGACTCCACCACAGGCAACTCTGAACGTTCGGAGATATTCCAAGTGGAGTGCATGAAGAGCACTTTAGAGTGCTTGCAAGTGAAGAGCGTGATGGTGGTTGGCCACTGCTATGGTGGGTTCGTGGGCTTCTAGATGGCGCAGCGATTTCCCAATCTTGTCTGCTGACTCGTAGTTGTGAGCTTCGACGTTTTCATGATGCCCTCAAGCAACGATGATCTGCTCGATGAGCTTGTCGCTGCTGACATCAAGGATGTTCTTCCCAACAATGTCCATGACTTTAGGAGGGACATTCATCTTACCATTTACCAGATATCCTGGCTTTCTACTTTCATATACAAGGACTTCATGGAGATACGTTTTATTATTGTTGTTATAGAATTTGTTTGTTCCTGCACTATGTCATGGGTTTGCTTGTTGGGTTTGAATGTAATGAAGAGCAAAGGTTTCATTTAGTTCGAAGTTTGAAGTTATATTAGCAAAATTTTAGCACGATTTTAGTAATTAGGATTAAGATTGATTCAATAAGGGCATATTGGGTGTTATAAGTTGTTACAATTTGTTGAAACACTATCTAGCCTATTTGTTTAGACATGGAATCTCAATAATTGGATTTATATTATATTTTATAATAATGGTGAGTTCACTACACATTATGGTAGGGATTGATGGTCTCATAATACAATCCTTTTATGAAAGCATAAGTAATTGGTGTAGAGTCGAGGAATGATGTTGCATTCTAATGCTTTTATAGTTGCAAGTAGGCTAAGTTAATAGTGAAATGTTAGAATTAATCTTTACTCGACACTTTTGAAGGAAATGTTATTAACAACAATAATTGAATGTAAAACTCACTATTTGTTAGTAAGGGAATAATGTGTAATGACTTTATAGATGGTCACCAATGTTATTATTATTGAGTATATATTCACATAATTTTTTAATGGATATAACATTGCTAATGGTTGGGTAAATGTCTTGGGTATTGTTCATGCTTAAACCAAGATTATAATTATTGTAATAAGTCTTTCAAAGGAGTAGATAGTTTTTATGTGGCTTAGTTGATACATGTGTTTTCTATGAAGAAGGATGTTGTAATATAATATGATTATGACATTGATATCGTTGAATGGTATTATAGCAGGACACCACTTAATATTTTGAAATGAAGTAAGGTACGTGAAACACTTCCTATTGGAAGTTTAAGGAGTTTGTCAATGATATGCTTGTTGGCAACATGAACATGAGATGTATAATGTGCGGATACAGTGTTGTCATTGATGTCAACATTGTGATGTGATGTGAATATTGATGTGCAGTTGGTCCGGTGCATATATGTGTTTGAAATGATGGCAATCCAGTATAGAGATGCAGTTGTTTTGCTCTAGTACAGAACAAATGAGCTAGTTATTTGGCTGCGTCAGAACACAGTGTTCAGTATACAAAGCACCAGTTTTTGAGTTCGTGGTGATTCATCTTGAAGTATATTTCTCTACGATTCTAAGACTATTTTGTTGGAGGTTAGAAGAGTCTAAATCCAAAGTTTCATGTTGTTCTAACCTCCGGTGCAGAAGTTATGAGTAACAAAGTATCAGGTTTGCCAGCGACAGTGTTTTCAGTGTAGAGTGTATGTTTTGATAAGTACGCATCTCATTGCGAAAGAATATATGGTCTTGTAGATTTGTGGGAGTGTTTACAGGTGTCAAAGGGTGTGTATTCCAAGTGGTGATATTTGGAGGTCCGCGTGTCAATTTGATGATGATTAGTTGGTGAATTTTGATGTTAGGTCACCAACGGTGTCAACCTAATATGTTTGAGGTTGTGCAGAGTTTAAATAAATATTGATCCATTATGTGGGAGCTATTATAGGTCCATGCCGACTTATCTAATGCATTACAAGTTTTGAATTAAGGCGTGAAGCACATATGTTTAATCTTGAGTCAATAAATTATTATTTTGAATGGTACATCTAATTAGGCTAACTTAATTAATGTTGTAAGTTATTGCAAATGTAATGGGTATAAGTAGAAGATCATTTTTGGTGTTGAAGGTGATGACAGGTGTGTGTGCAAATTCCTAAGCAGAGAATGCAAATTTAGAGCAAAGCAGAGTGTTAGAGCAAAGTAATATGAAGTGTGTTGATTCAATGTTTTGAGCTTCAATGGAATTGTATTTCCTGCATATTATAGATGCATTTGTAGCAGTTCAAATCGTGGTAGTGATCCACCCCTCTCTTCTATTTCTTTTATTCTTTGGATAATGAGTCCACCTGGCAATGAGCCTTTCTGTAATATCTTATAACTGGTTATAATATATTGTGAGCTAATCCTCACCGTGGTTTTTCCCTCTTTGGTTTTTCCACTTAAGAATCTAGTGTTCATGTGTTATGTGGTTTTGATGATTGCTTTCATTCTTTCCTTTCTTACTGCAAATTAATTATGATGCTTGAAATGGATGTTTAAATGGTTAAGTGATTTTAGAGAATACTAATTCACTCCCCCTCTCAGTATTTCGGGTGTTCAACACTGCCTACACAAATTTTGAAGACAGTGTCATGTAAATTTCAATCTTTTAACAATTCTAAAAAGAAGAAACACATAGAAACATAAAATAAACAATATACTTAACATACATGTATGTGGGGAAAACCCTTACAAGAGAAAAACCTCACACTTCAAAGTAGTCTAATGTATTATTTAGTAAACAACATAGTTACAATACACTTGTATAGAAAATCTTCACACGAGTATTACCAATAAGAGGTTTGGAGGAATTTTTGAAGCTTAACAACATACACAAAACTTTATCACAACATCCATCTCAGACACCTACTATATAGGAGATACAATACATGAAAATAGCAAATAGTAATTAGTAAACCATGAGCTAAAACCACCCAAAAAGTGATGTCCATATCCCAAATCTCAAGATGAGTCCATAGGCTAATAATAACATATTTCTTCACTTGTTATAGCCTTGTTATAATCCACTCACAAAATTTGGTATTCCATCTTGGTTCTATTATTTCCAACAAAAAATGCCTTATGATGTGTCATGACACACATCATAAGTTGGTCAACGAGTGTAACTCCTCTTACAACTCTTAAGTGTCCAACACATTTTGATATTTTTTATGCTAACTTTTGGAGGCCATAACTTTTGATTCGAGAGGCCAATCGAGCCATTTTAATATTTTTTTGTAGATCTTGAAGAGACCCACACAATATATAATTTTAACATTAAGATCAAGGTTGAAACACCTTTCTTAATATTCTCCCACTTGTCACATACTTTGCAAAAATAAAGGGAGTATCAACACTATAATCTAATTGCTAGGGGTAAAAAGAGCCATAGACTTATAACACCACTTGAATTTTTTTGTGCTAATTGGCTTTGTTAGTGCATCTGCAACATTTTGTGAAGTGTCAAATTTTTCAGTATTACGTTTTCATTCTCTTTCATATATCTAACAAAATGATAGTAGACATCAATATAGTTCATCCTTGCATGAAATGTTGACTTCTTTGCTAGATATATGACACTCTAACTATCACAATGGACCGTAATGACTCCTACCTTTCGCCCAAGTTCCCAACATATGAGCACAATCTCTTAAGCCATATAGCTTCTTTACAAGCATGAGTTGTTTCAATGTACTTTTCTTTTGTAGTCGACAAAATGACCATAATATTTCACTTACTCATTCAATTGATTGCATCACCAAACATAATGAAAATGTATCCACAAGTGGATCTTTTTCTCCTGACATCTATAACTCAATCCAAATTCACAAATCCACGAATAAAAAATGAATATTTGTCCCTTG
The DNA here is from genome assembly GCA_007115665.2 of Sequoiadendron giganteum. Classification (NCBI taxonomy): domain Eukaryota; kingdom Viridiplantae; phylum Streptophyta; class Pinopsida; order Cupressales; family Cupressaceae; genus Sequoiadendron; species Sequoiadendron giganteum. Next base: position 404,362,234 of record CM021101.1, read on the forward strand.
TAAGATAACCATGATAGCATAAGGAATACTTAGAAGCACCCCACAAATACTTGAATATTCTCTTCACTACATCCCAATACATTTGTCCAAGATTAGCCATAAATTTTCTAAGGATTTACATTGCTTGGACAATGTTTGGTCTTGTGCAGATTATAACATACATCAAACTCTTGAGTGCATTAGCATAAGACATTCTACTCATATCTTCTATCTCAATAGGATAAATTAGATATTTCTCAACAAATAAATTTGTCCCCATCATAATAGGAACAAACAATGATTTGCAATTTGTAATGTTTAATCTCTTCAACATTGAGTTCACATGCTTACTTTGGGCCAACCAATTTTTTTGTTCATTGTATTTCTTTTGATCTCCATCCTAAAGATGTACATAACTACCTCTAAGTCCATCTCAAATTGTGCTAAAAACTAAAACTTTAATTCACAAATCAAACTTTTCCCATTATAAAAAAAACATATTATCAATATATAATGTAATAATGAGAATATGATCACTATCTATCTTATAGTAGATGCAATGACCCAATTTGAATCTTAAAAAAACAAAAATAATACAAAAGAATCAAAATTTTGATAACACATCCTAGGAGATTACTTGAGACCATACAAATATTTCTACAACTTACAAACTAAATGTATTTACCTTTCTCAATGTAGTGCTTCAATTGTGTCATATAATATCTTCCTCTAAATCACTATGAAGGAATGATGTCTTCACATCCATTTGTTTAACCTCAAGATTATACATTGTAGCAATAGAAAATAGAAATCAAATGGCTATCAACTTTGCTAATGGGGAACAAATGTCACTATAATTCTATCCCTCAATTTGGTAATAACCATTCACAACCAATCTCTCCTTGTACTTCTCAACATTGTTATCATACATTATTTTTTATTTTAAATACCCATTTGCATCTAATAGGTTTTCATCCATCAAGCAAATATACTAGGTCCCATGTGTTATTTTTCTTCAAAGTATCCATCTCCTCATTCATGAACACCTTCCAATACTATGCATCATTCATATCCATAGCCTCCTTTATAGTCCTAGGCTCATCCGTATTAGTAATCAAAGTAAAAATACATCTCCAATCAAAGGGAGTATATCTAAATTGTTTTTGTCTTGATCGAGTGGACCTCCTCAATGCTTGAGGTGGAGATCCTTATCTCTTCAAAAATATTTGAACTATCGAAGATCTCCTCCTCTTTAGGGCATTTATTGGCTTCTAGTTCAAATTTCTTGATCTTTTGGGTTAGTTGAACCGCATCTTTCTTTTTATCATGCTATGTCTACAATACTACGGAAGAAGGCTTGACTTATCTAAAGATAACACTTTTGTTAAATAAAAATTTCTTAGCCATAGGGTCCCAAATCTTGTATCTTTTTAAATCAATGCCATAACCAATGAAGATACATGTTACAACCTTTTTCTCCAACTTTGATCATTTCTTCGTAGACACATGCATATGCCTCACAACAAAAAAGACAAAGATTTAATGAGGGATTTTTGTGTTACCACACCTCCATAGGTGTCTTATCAATAAGAGTTGATGTAGGAGATGTGTTAACTAGGTAAACGCTATGAAAACTACTTATATGCAATTTTTTTTCCAAGCCAACCCATTGAGCATCTTCCTAGCCCTCTCCATCAATGTCTTGTTCATTTTTTTTACAACTCCATTTTATTGAGGGGTGTATGGAGTTTCCTTATGTATTTCTATCCCATGTTTCTTACAAAAACTATCAAATTTTGGTTAACAAAACCAAGTCCTCTAAATCTTAATCTTTCTACCACTCTGATTCTCTACAAGAGCCTTAAACTCTTTAAAATGACTAAAAAGTCCAGATTTACTTCTAAAGAAATATACCTACATTATTCTATTGTAATCATAAATGAAAGAAACGTAATATATAGATTTAGATATCAAAGGAACATTAATAGAAGAAGATACGTTAGAATGGATTAAATTTAACATCCTAGAATATTTATGGGAACTAGAGTAAAACTAAACATGATTTTGTTTTTCATGTACACAATATTTATAGAAATCAAATTCAAGATTACAATCATTTAACCCCTCAAAAAGGTTTTTAATTTTTTAGGGTCCTTAAACCATTTTCACCTATGCGACCCATCCTTTAGTGCCATAAAATTGTTTTCTCTACTGGTAGCTTAGTCTCCAAAGCATGAGCACTATTAGGTAATGAAAAAATATGACCATAAGAAGTAAACAAAATACACCTCTTTGTTGCTAGTTCTAATATTGAAGGTTTTTTTTTTGTAAATCTATTCTCAATAAGAATTGAATAACTATTGCATTGAACTTTGATTCATCTAATTGAAATAGAGTGCTAATTTGGACACCCTTAACAAGAACTTTAGTTTCTCTATCCTTCGCTTGAGAAAATAACTTGCACACTTGCATCATTCAATTTACTTACAAAATTAGGTTCTATGCAAAACCAAGGATATGTAGTACACCATTGATCCCATTCACTCATTCATCGAAGAATAAAATTAGGACTTTACCATGGCCAATAATCTTCAGATGATAATCATCTCTAAGGTATGCCTTTCCACCATTATATTCTTCATATTTTATAAACCAAACTCGATGTGAGGTCATTTGGATATAAACACTAGACTCTATCACCACACACCTTCCAATGCATGAATACCCAAGGTAGAAACAAAAACATTAACTTCATATTGAGAGGATATCTCAAACTCATCACCAAAATCTACCTTTTTCTCCTCCTCCTCACATTCTCTTCTTAGATTTATCCTTTTCACAGTTCCAAGATTTCACCTTGAACTTACTAGGAGATTTGGATGTACACTTATCTTGCTTCTTATCCTATTTTTTTTCCTTTTTTCTTTAAATTTCTATGAACCACTAGGGTCTTATTAGCCGACTTCAAATTTTTACTTCTTATTTCTTATAAAGCAAAGATTTAACCACTTCAATAATAAAATTGGTGGTAGTGCTCCTAATGGCCATAACTAGGTGTTCCCATGGATATGACAAAGAACAAGCAAAGGGATAGACCAATACTCCTCCACTTTTTACTTCCATAAAGTGCAATTGGATAATTACCAAATTGAAGGTATTTATATGTTTAGCTATAGACCCACCATCTTCCATCCTAAGGGTATACAACTTATTTTTCAAGAAAAAACTTATTCACTAGGGATTTAGCTTGATAAATTTATCTATTTTTTTGAAAGGTTCACTATTGTACTCTCTTCATACACATTCAACAACATTGAATCAACTAAACCGATTATAATGAGACCCTTTTCTTTTCTATTCATCTTATCCTAGTCATTTTGTGATGTAGCTGAAGGTTTGGATCCATATACTATAACTCATAGATCTTGGTTTACAAGGATATCATCCATTTTGAGATTACACAACTTAAATTTTGTGCATGGGAACTTCTCCATTTCTATCCTTCATGTGCTTGCCATCTCTTCCTACAATAAGATCAAAACCCTCTTTGTGCAAAGTCCCACTCAAACAAATATTAGTACAAAAAAATTCTACTCAACACCTAAAATGTGAGGTGATTAGGGTTCAACATCAAATGAAAGGAAATAAGGTATGCATAAATGATTACTACACTAAAATTTTGAGGAGTGTGTTGTGAAAATTTCAATATTTTAACGATTATAGAAAGAAAAATGTATAAACATAAAATAAATAATACATCATAACACATGTATGTGGGGAAAACCCTTGTAGGATAAAAACACCACTTTAAAGTAGTTGAATATATTATCCAAAAAAAAAAAACATAGTTACAATACACTTGTAGAGCAAGTCTTTACAAGAGTATCACCAACTAGAGATTTGGAAGAATTTTTGAAGGTTAATAATATTTATAAAACTTTACCACAACCTCCATCTCAAGCACCTAATATGTAGGAGATACAATACATGAAACCATCAAATGGTAATTATAAAATCACAAGCAAAACCACCAAAAAGCTGATGCCCAAATCCAAAATCTTAAAATGAGTCCACAAACTAAAAATAATATTTTCCTTCCACTTGTCGTAACCTCGTTATAATCTAGTCAACAAATTAGGCATTTAATTTTATTTCTATTAAATCCAACCAAAGATGTATTTTGATGTGTCATAATATGCATTATAAGTTAGTTAAAAATTGTAATGCCCCCTTCTTATAGCTCTTTTATGTGTCTAACATGTTTTTACATTTCCTATTCAAACTTTTGTAGGCCATAGCTTTTGATTTAGGAGGTCAATTGGGCCTTTTTTTAAATTGTAGAGATTGAATAGAACTAAATACCATATACTACCTAGGGTTATGCCAAATAAACCATAATACTCATTTTGGCCAAAAACCAACTCTATAGCCTAGAAATTAAGTTTTTCCATTTTATAACCCAAAATTGTAATTTTTGTAATTTTAAAATTAGGACCAAGGTTTAGTTACATTTCCTAACAATATTGGGGCTTTTCATAATTGATGCATTGTAAAGATACTTGAACTACTATTGTCATGTGATTTATTATGACTATATTTATTTTATACTGATTATATTATTAAACATATTTCTATGTATGGATTTGATTTTGGTAATTTTATTAAACATTAACGTGAAATTGGTTTACAATGAAACTTGATTTTATTAGATAAATAGATATAAAGTAGGAATTAATACTAGTTGACCCTAGCTATATGAACAAGACTTGTAGGATTTCTATTGAGTTTGTGAGTAGACTTTTTATTGGCATTTTCTTAAAGTTACAATCATTGTATGACATTATTGATCTTAATGATTGAAGATTTATTGTAAGGATGATGGTAATATTAAATAGCTCTCTTCTGCTGAGTTTATGAAATGGTCACAATATGGTTGTTTCTTGTTGATAAGTAATTAACCTAGCCTATGCCTTAATATGATGAATTATGAAGGATTCTAGCATGTCTATTTTGAATTACAAATTATAATGGTGGAGAGGTCTAAAATTAAGACCTTGGTGTTCTTTACTGTAATTTCTTAGTAGATGTTTTCTAAATTGGGAACTTGGTTGGGTTTACTTGTATTTTTCTAAGCATTATTAAGTATTGAAAATCTTTAAAAGGAACCATATTAGGATATGTAATAGTAATCAACAAAACTTATGAGCTATTGCTTGTTATGGGAATGTGTATTGGAAAATGGTGTTTTTCTATAGTGTTTAGTTTTAATCCTTTCTATGATTTTCATTCCATAGTATTCATTCTATTTCACTTTCACATGAGTGGTTATGAAACCTAGAGTAAGGGAACCTATGTCTATGTTCCTTGAGAGATTATTGTGAACTACATGAGAATTTGATCTCATTTGGAAGTGAGTATGTAGGAAGTCCTTAGGAAAATATTCCTTTGTGATCCAAGTTCGTAGGAGAGGTTTAGGGAATAACCCCAAGGTTTGGGGTTGTTCCTAAAATAGAATGTTTCTTCCTCTTTAGTATGCTTTAGCTTGAGGAAATTTTTGCATAGATGACAATGATATTACCTTCCAATTAATATGTCCCAACTAAATAGGCGTACCTAGTGAAAGGCAATTAATTTTCATGAAGCCTATCTACTCCATAGTTTGTGAGGTTTTTATTTCCAAAATATACTTTAATCTTGGATGAACTTTTAGAATCACTATCATTTGAGATTGTCTCAATATGAATGTGTGAGAATACCTTTAATCTTACCCGAGCTAAAATAAATAGATTTATGTATTGAGCACTATGGAATTGTGTCTTGGATTGTTTACAAGTATAGGTTACCCTCAAAATCTATCGAGGTTTATTGTTTCCAAAACAAGGCTATGATAAACTTGGCCATGACATGGCTATAGATGAGTTAAAGAAAGTTGATAAATTAAATCTAATGCTAATGTAGGGTTAAGATAATATGATCTCTTGGTGTGATTATCTCTTATTCTTTATGGGTGCTCTAAATTGTACCTCATTGATGTTGAGTTAGGATGAATTTCCTTATGACCGTCTTTGCCAACTATGAACAATTAGCTATAGGTATTACTCAATATAGTTGAGTAGTTTATATTTATATTTTTTGGTGGGTAAATGTATGATATGATTTATGATTAGTACTATAAAGAATGTTTTATACTTGAAGGTAGGATATTGTTTAACATTACTATTATGGGATTATTTTTTTTCTATTAAATAATGTGTTTTTGTTCAAATATTGTGTTTCTGGATAACAACAAAATAAAGTGTATGGACTTGATTAATTTATATGTTGTATTTATTTATGTTTATGTGTTGATTAGAGGCCAACTCATGTGGGTTATATGTGTTAATCGTGTGTTAGTACTTTGACCTTAAGACCTATAGGAATTTGTGTATAGTTTTATGGATCACTTGGTTGTGACATATATCTAGGTCCAGTTGACCAATATTTTTGAACCCTTATGAGTGTGGATTATGTGTACTTAGATATAAGATAACCCCACATGTTGGAATAAAGTTTGATACAAGTGTAGATAGTCAAGTGTCACCAATACCATGCATGTGACGAACCTAAGTGTTATTTATTGTATCTTATGGATCATCTAGCTTTCACTAATAACATGGAGGTGAAAATGCCAATTTATCCATGTTATGATACATGAGTAGTTAGAGGTTTGTCTCCATTGTGCAAGTGATGTATGCTAGTAGGTAATTGTTGTATTGTAGTGTATAATTTAGCTATCACTAGTAGCATGAAGGTAACATGTACTAGGATCAATCCTTGTGGTGAAAGGGTTAGTTAGATTTTAACCAAGACCACATGGTGATATATGTTAGGCACTCCCTCTTCTAGGGTGATAGAATTATTTCAAGTTGCTTAGAGGCGATAAACATCTAATTCACTAACTCTATAGGTTCAACAAGCTATACAAAGATTATTAATAGACTTATGTGGCATGCTTTGTTATTCACAATTTATTTGGTGATGATTTAAAGTAGTATGGGATACTTTCCCATCATCACAATAGTTGCAAAGAATCAAGGAAAATGATGGGACCCATGGTGTAGTATTAGGTGCATCAAAATTCCTTTTTTTGGATAAGATGCACTTAATGGATAAGTATTAGTGAACTAGGTAATGGGAAGATACATGTGGTAGTGTTGCATCCACTTCATATTATTACCTAGTCACTATGTATGTGTTAGTTAATCACTATACTTGTGTAAATGGTCACATGTATTGTGCATGATGTTATACTTATTCCTTTTCTAGTGATGATAGCAAATTGTATGGAATGATTGGTTATCATCATAGACATAAGTGGATTGGAAAAATGATAGGACCCATAGTGTAGTATGGGATGCATCAAAATTTATTTTTCAGATGGGAACTACATATAGGCTTTTGTGTTAGTGAACTAGGTGACAAGATGATGCATATAGTAGGTCACATCCACTTTTATTTTTCAAATTTATTTTTATGTGAACATGTGATGCTTATGCTATTTACATTGTGTATGTGATGGGTGCATGAGCTAGTGACACTATTATGTATATGTGATATGTGTGAATTATCCACACTTGAAAGGGGGAAATATGGATCAGGATTAGTATCAATGAAATCAATCAAAACAAAGGATAAAACTCAACCTACTCATGAAATGCAATTGCCATAGCTATGAATTCAAAAAACAAGGTTAACACAATCAAATGGAAACAAAAATGAATTCAAACTACATAATCTTACCATCCCATGTTGGAGTGTATTTGTGTTGATCTTGATATGTTGGATTTCTCTTCAACACAAAGCCTTCATGATTTGAAAAAGCTTGATAATGATGATGATGATGACCTAGAATGCAAGAGTGTTTGCTCAATTTTCTCGAGAATCACACTGATATGACCTTTCCACAAATTCTCTAGATGAATTATGAGAGGGATGAGAGTTGTTTTATAGATTTTCTTATTTTAGGTGAACGATTTAGATGCAAAGATGAAAGATCAGGATCAATGAATGATCTTTGTTGAGAGGAAATAGACTGAGTAGTTAATTGAATTGATTAATCCAATCAAGGGAATTGATTGGATAATCAGTGGAAATTGATATCTTGATTAGTGGGATTGGAGTAATCGATAGAATTAGCAAATTAGATTGAGTAATTAGTGGATGTGATTTGATCAATCAACATGTGTGAGGATAATAGATTAATTAGAAAATTAATCTTGAGAGGAACGTGCAAGATGAAATTGATTTAATGAAGAAAAGTTTATTTATTAATAGACCATGTTGAGTGAATTTTGGGAATTAAATAATCAATTTAATTATTTAATTTGGAAGAGGGAAAGTAGATTAATTTAAAAAATAATGATAACTATTTAATTAAATTAGAAAAATAAGTAACATTAGAGATAATTAAATAATTAATGTTTATTTAATTAATCAGGAGGAATAAGGTTAAATTATTGTTGACATAGTGAATTAATTAAACAATTCAAGATTATTTAATTAATAGAGGAAAATAGGATTAAATAATGGAAATGTTGTTAAAAGGGGATTAATAATAATGAAAGTGACACCGATAATGGAAAAATGCAATTCAGGATGTGTGAGTGCGTTAATCCATTTTTACATGTCTACATTTTGCCCCTCTTTGACATAATGTACTTGTTGCGTTGTTTCAAAGAATTCAACGCTTAGATCAAGATTTGAATTTTTTTAATATGCCCCACTATGCCTCAATGGTCAGTGAAAGGATGATAAGATGCTAGGTTGCCCCCTCAAGAGGTCAATCGAAAAAGTTACTTTTCTATTTGGGCTTGCGACAAGGTTTAAGAGTAGTTCTGATTCGTAGAGGATGAAAAATTAGGCCCTAGGGCTCGCGTTTAAGGTTCAAGATGATCCAAGGTGCTCAAAATTTAACCTAGGAGGGTTCCAAGGGTAAAAATTAGGGTTGGGGGGGTTAAAACAGGAAATTAGGGTTCATTTAGCCTCATTTTCACTCTCAGCCTTAGGTAATTTCAGATCTCTAGAGATTTCCTGTTGTGATTGTCGATTCGCTATGGCACAAGTTCCGAGTGCACCACATTGGGCAGACGTGGTTTGTTAGTAGCAGTAGCTAGCTGACACAAGGATTGTGGTACACATGCTTTTTGTTCTTGTTTTCATATTTTTATGCTTTTATAATTAATGCTCAAAGTTTAATTAGGATGATAGCGATAATCTTAGGAAAATACCGCTATTGATGTGATATGCACACTATCGTAGTATGTAGGATGATCACTAATGTTAAAAGTCACCACTAGCATTAGATTAGACTGCTATAGTAAAAACTAGTCGCTATCGTTTAATTGTAGTCGTAGGAAACAACTGTGCAGTTGAAAAACTTAGGAAGTTTTCCGTTATTGCAAAAGTCAACTGCTATTGTAGTTAAAAAGGCTCACTATCATAATAAAGAGTTTCTATCATCCTAAAATAGGTTCGCTATTGTAAAATAGGGTTGCTAATGTTCTAGAAAAGCTCACTATTGTTAAAAATCAATGTTTTAGCTAGTTTGTTTACAAATTTAAATTCTTGATTTGATTTTCTAGCAAAATTTTGATGTTGTGGATTGAATGTTTGCAGGTGGTTCTTAAACCGCTGTATTCATGAGAGTGACAAATGCAGCACTTGTTGGAATTCATTGTTGGTTTCTAGGAGTTTGAGAGGGATTTCTTGGATGTTGTAGGGTTGTAATACATTACATACACACCCAAGATTAGGGAACATAGGGCCATGATGACTACGTTAGTGGAGAGATGGAATTCAAAGACCTCTTCTTTTCATCTGCCTACAAGAGAGTGCATGATCACTCTCAAGGATGTATGGAGGATCTTGAGGATCCCTATCCATAGGGAGCTTGTGACATACAATGTTTGGAGGGGTACCCTGTCCATGCAGAGACTTCTAGGTGTAGAGTAGCTATAGGTAATAGATTCAGAGATTGATTTGACACCATTTGTTGACGATATGGATCCAATGGCGATGGTATTAATTGAACTAATTATCGAGCCTCTGATGCCTGATAGGAGGGCTAGAGGATTTCTTGTTGGCTTGGTGATTTGTATTGAGAAGATGATGGAGCACACTACAATATACGCTTGGTGTCCATGTGTGTTATCCCACTTATACAAAAATATGCATGAGATAGTATATCACGACGATAGTTCTATTTCGACAGGGATGACTCTCCTCCATGTATGGGCATGGGAGAGGATTGCAGTTACTCAACCTGATGGATTAGTTCAATGAGATCCTGATGATCCCTATTGTTACAAGTATTTTGATTATTTTCTCTGCACACATCCAAACAGGTTGTCTCATTGGTGAGCTATCTTTGATGACATGATTGAGTTCATTTGGCACCCATGTATGGCTTGTGAGGCATAGGGCGATGACCATGATCATTTGACCTATTGCAGAAAGACCCATTGGTTGATAGGTATGATGGATATCATTCTTGAGAGATATCTTCTAGAGAGAGTTCTTCGTTAGTTCAACGAGTGGTAAATTAGATTCAGTGATGACTATCATGCCTGTTTTAGATGCACGACCTGAGAGGTTAATGCACGGGGGCCGAGAGAAGATTCAGGCACAACTGTTGCAGAGTTTAAAGAACTAGCTCTTGCTGGTTGGGGCTGGGTAGTTGGTCCTCTAGATCTAGGTACTATTAGGGATTATGCTCAGTGGTGGGCCTGCAAATGACCATTACGATTTATGGTTCCTACTAGTGCTAGGATAGTTATCGGCTAGGTCAAGAGAATGGAAGGGATCACATGGAGGAGAGGAAACAAACAAAGGCTCTGCATTGAAAATGAGCAGTTACAGAGAGCTCAAGATGAGCACAATGGAGATCAATAGCATGACAGGTAGTAGGATGACACACAAGATGATCAACAACATGATCAACTAGGTGTAGGGAATCTTCCTCAAGAACCTCCCCCATAGGGGGATATGGCTGCATGGATTGCTCAGTCATGAATAACAAAGATGTGAGATTCAGGGAGAGAGACGTTGATATTTCTCGATGATAGGATGCAAATACATGAGTTGTTGCATTGACTGTAGAGTGGGACACTATCAAGGCTGAGAGAGATGCATTGAGACATGATCTAGCCACAAAAAGGAAACAAAGGATTGTCGTAGAGATTGCACTAGCTTCCTCTATTCTACAGCCTCAGTATCAGACTAAGTGGGATCAATTTTTGTAGAGGTTATTTATTATAGGTCACTCTATGAGTCTCAGGTTCCTAGAGCGATGAGACATCCTAGATTCGAGGTGCCTAACAGTGTTACAGGTGCAGAGTTGTCAAGAGGTTAGTCCATAGGCAAAACTTTGGGACAAACTTTAGGTCCACCACTATAACCAGATCAGTCTCCTGCTCATAGCCATAAAGACTAGCAAGACGGGGAGCAACATAGATCCCCAACTCGGGATGGACATTAGGGTTGATAGATTTTTATGATCCTTGTGTTATTGTATTGTAGATTGGATATATACATATTTTTTATATACATTCATCGACCCATTTGAGGCCTCATATATATATTTTGATATGATTGGATTTTATATCACATATGATATTGATGTTATACATGACATTTTCATTTTTGATGATATACGAGATACCATTTTTTCGTGGCATATTTGTGTTATGAGATTCTTATGAGATGTTTATGGATGATGTTATGCATAATTCATGATGATGTATGATGATATGCTCATGTTTATTTTTTGTACTTTTCTGATGCTTTTATGTGATGTGATGGACATGATATGCATTGATGAATTTGTGGATGCAAGATGCATGCAATACTAATGATATTTGTGATGCAGGATGACAATGCTAGTTAAAAGAAAATTGACAATCTTGGTCCAATTTATGAAAATCCATAGATTATGATTAATATGATGATATGCATTGATGAGTGATTGATACTGATGTATGATAATAATTTGATGAGTTTTCTTTTTCTTTCATGGATAACTAAGTAGTGTTTAGCAATCCTTATTAATGTAGCAAATAGACATGATGCACCAGGGTATTAATGAACAAGGTGGCTTTGCATCTATTGCGTGGACTTTGACTTTGCAAACAAGGATTATTCTTGCTCATACCAGATATACATAAACCTTGTTAGAGTTTATGGGTGAGAAGTTTCAATTTTTTTTGGCCAATTACATAAAGAGGTATGGAGTACCTAATATGCAACCGCTACACAAATTTCCCAAAAATGAATTCCACACACAAAACAAAACAAGTATTCACCATGGTAGTATTGAAAAAAATCCAACAAACAAAGAAGACAAAAAATTAATGATCAATGCCCCATTCCTTTCTCTCTAAATCCTTATGGAAATCCTTGAGAGATCTTGGGAATGTGATAATAAGATAAATAAAAAAGATAAGATCATAAAATATAAAAAATGTTGTTGTATCACTTTCCATAGATGTTTTGATGTCTCATGATGTTATCCATCGATGATGCTTATTGTAGGAATTATTTATCCGTTAAGACACACATTAGGATGTTGATGAATATTTTCAAAAGGCAGAGAAGTTAACACTTAGGCATTGTTTAGTCCGATGATGATCCAGTCGTTTCGTTTCTTTGCTTGGAAGTTTTGGATTTCGATGTTTACTTTGATTTCTGATTGTGTTGTCAAAGGTTGAGGGTGATGATTATTTATTATGGATGGAGAGTTTATTGCAGACAGGTGATAATAAAGATAATATTTTTTGAATGTTTTTGTGCATTTTTTTGAGGTTATTTTTATGTTTTTCGGATATTCGGATTTTTTTGGTGTTTTTCGAGATATTTAGATACCAAGAGGGAAACCTAAGGGGATTGAACTAATGCCTTGGGGGATCATCGATGATCACCTTTCCTATGTTATACACACAGAGACAATGTAGTTCGATTGACCATGGTTGACACTGTTTGTTGGAGTATATATGATGTTTTTGGATTTTGATAAGATATTTGAATGTTTTTAGATTTTTGACCAAGTTTAAAGACCAAGAGGGACATCTAAAGGGACTAACCTAGTGCCTTAGGGGCTCATTGATGATGGCATTGCCTATGTTATACATGCAGAGACAATGTAGTTCAATTATTTTGACTCAATGTGGCTTGCTTGGAGATGACCTATAATGTTTTTGGGATCTTGATGTTTTACGACTTTGTTTTGATTTTGACAATTTTTTGGATGTTTTTTATTTCAATAGTTTTTTGTGAGTGATTGGATGAACAAGGATCCAATCTTGTACCAGGTTCAGGAGGTTGCCCCTAGTTCAGAATAAGATTACGTTTATTAGGGATAGGTGGATAAAATAGATGGTGGTTAGAGATGGTGCAACAAGGTTCAACACTTGATCAGTTATTGAGCTATGGTTGGGTGCACATTTAATGGATGGAGTGAAATGAATGCGATAATATGATGGAGTGGATGCGATAGTAGATGGGTAGTATCGATAGATGAGGATGCATGAATTATTCAAATGTAACACCTGTTTACTAGGTTTTCACTACGGTATTGGTCCTAAAAGCACCACAAGGTGGTTTTCACTTAAAGGACGATTTATTTCTTTACTATTTTCCATGATTTTTGATTTTTTTTTCTTGGGATGTTCTAATACACTAGGTGTAGAACTTCTTGAGATGACTACTGTTAAGAAGTTTGGCTAGAGGTTCTCCTTCTGAAGTAGCCAACTGATATGCTCCAGAACCGTAGCTTGCTGTGATGATATAGGGACCTAGCCAATTCGGTTCAAACTTACCTTTCCCATCTTGATTCAACTAGATCTTCTATTTTTCCTTTGGGACCAAGTCACCAACTTGAAATTTGTTTCTAATTCTTTTATTATAGCCTTGCTTGAGCCAATTTTGATAGGCCTAGAGATGGTTCAATGCACTCAAACATCTTTCATCTAGGAGTTGAAGCTCCTCTAGTATGGATACCTAATACTCTTCGTTGCTAGCAAGATCCTTCAACGATGCTCTCAGGGATGGGATTTCAACCTCTATAGGCAATATTACTTCGGATCCGTAAAAGGGAGTCACACCTGTAGGTGTGCAGATGTTGTTTGTATAAACCCATAAGGATGGGTTTAGATATTGGTTCTAGTCATGGTCGGTGTCATTAATAGTCTTCTTTAGGATTTTTATGATGTTCATATTAGATGCTTTGGCTTGGATGTTTCCTTGGGGATAATATGGGGTTGAAAAACGGTGTTGGATAGAGAATCTCGAGCAAAGCTTGTGAACATCTTGGTTATTAAATGGAGTTCCATTATTTGTTATGATAGTTTGTGGAATACCATATCGACAGATCAAATAGTTAAGAGTGAACTTAGCTATTTGTTTCCTTGTGATATAAGTTAAAGGAATAGCCTCTATCCACTTTATAAAATACTCCATGGTAGTTATGATGAATTTGTGTCTGTTAGATGAGGTTGGTGATATCTTTCCTATTAAGTCAAGTCCCTACTGAGAGAAGGGCCATGGGGTAGTGATAGGATGCAACTCTTACGTGGGTGAATGCATAAGATCTCCATGTTGTTGACATTGGAAGCACTTTGAATAATGATTTGCTTCTTGCTCTATTGATGGCCAGTAGTACCCTGTTCATATCAACTTCTGGACTATGTTAGGTCCACTAGAGTGAGACCCACAAATACCTTCGTGTACCTATTACAAGGTAGTTTGTGCTTCTTCTGTGTTGAGACATCAGAGTAATATACCATCGAGACTTTGATGGTATAAGGTATCTCCAAGGATGGTAAATTCAGAAGTTTGATGGATAAAGGTTTTCTTTTGATTGGCTATTAGGTGAAGTGGTGTGATTTTGTGCTAGATATAGGTGAATGTGTCTTGATACCAAGGCGAGTCAAGACCAACAATATCACACACGAGTTTGGTTTCCAGGATATCAAATGTTGGTATAAACAACTATTCCACTAGGAATTCGTATCTAGGAATGTTCTGGGGTATGTCAAGGAGTGAACCAATAGTGGCCATAACATCGACAACTTTATTGTTAACACTTGGGATCTATTCAAAGATGATGACCAAAAAGTATTGCTTGAAGTTTTCCACCATTCTCTTATACGACATGAGATTTTCATCTTTAGTCTGGTATTTTTTGTTGACTTGCCTTATGACCAGATGAGAGTCACCATAGACTTGTAGTTCTTTGATTTTCCATTCCATGACCATTTTTAGCTTGGTGATCAGTGCTTCATATTTGGCTATATTGTTTGTACAAGGGAAGGTAATTATATATGCTTTGGGTATACTCTCTCCTTATGGTGTAAGAAACAAGATATCGACCCTTGAGCTGTGCTGAGTATGGGATCCATCATAGTACAAAGTCCAATAGGTTGATTGAGTTGTTAGTAGGATGCTCTCATTTGGAAATTTTGATATGAGTGGTTGATGATCTTCTAGAGGTGCTTCTGCTAACTGGTCTGGTATCACTTGTCCCTCAATGGATTTCCTGTCAACATATTCTATGTCAACTTTACTAAGTATCGTGACCCACTTAGCGATTCTTCCTGTAAGAGCTGCTTTTTCTAAGAGATATTTCAAGGGATCTACTTTAGATATCAGCTTGATTTGTTTGTTTAACATGTAATGCCTAAGATTTTATGTTGAGAAGACAATTGATAGACATGCTCGTTCAATGGGTGTATAATTTAACTCATAGCCAACCGGGGTACGACTGATGTAGTAAACTACTCTTTCTTTGTTCTATTCACCAAGTTGTGCCAATAGAGCTCCCAAAGCTATTGTTGTTGTAGATACATATAAAATCATTGATTTATCTTGAATTAGAGGTATCAATACAAGGAAGTGAGAAAATAGTCTTTTACCTATTGAAAATCTTGATAATGCCTTATGTTCGATTTGAATGTTACATATTTATGGAGCAAGTGTGTGAATGGATGACATTTATTCACTAACTGTGCAATAAAACTTTAGATAGACTAAAGCTTTCCTTGCAAACTGCATATTTGTTTCAATATTCTCTGGGGAGGAATTTCTAGATAGCCTTGACCCTAGCGGGATCCACCTTGATACCTCTTCCGGATATAATGTAGCCCAATATTTTCCTAGATGTTATGCCAAACACACATTTCTTTGGATTTAGATGCAAGTTATATTCCTCTAGTATGTCAAATATCCTAGCTAAGTTATCCATGTGTTCTTATATTTTGACTGATTTAGCCAACATATCATCTACATAGTCCTCCATGGTAATGTGCAACATGTCATGGAATATAGTAGTCATTTCTCTTTGGTATGTAGCTCCTGCGATCTTCAAGCTGAATGGTATAACATTCCAGCAAAAAGTTCCCTAAGAATAGGTAAAATTTGTTTTGTGTTGATCCTTAGGGGCTATGTTTATTTGGATGTACCCACAAAATCCATCCATTAGTGAAAGCATTTCATGACCAGCAGTTAGATCCATTATTATGTCGATATTGGGAGGGAAGTCATCCTTAGGGCATGCCTTGTTAAGATCTCTAAAGTCTGTACAAATTCGTATGCCCCTAGTGGGTTTTGACATCAATACAAGCTTGGATACCCACTCAAGATAATCTATCGATCTGATGAATCCAACGCCCACCAGTTTTTGAAGCTCCACCTTGACTAAAAGTGCTATTTGTGGGTGCATCTTGCAAATATTTTGTTTAACTAGTTTCATTGTAGTGAATATTGTTAGATGACGTACCACTAAAGCTGGATCCAACCTAGGAATATCTACATATGTCCATGAAAATTTGATCTTACATTCATGAATGAATGCCGAGATGTTGACTCTTTCCTCAAGATCTAAGGAAGCTACATGATATGTTACCTTAGTGCCTCTATTGTTCCAATGTTGATAGGTTCAAAACCTTCAACCAATACTGTTGATTGTTCCTAATACTCTGTGATGGGGAGATTGAATCCTCCATCCTCGAGTATCTCAAAGAGGTTTTCACCTTCAGATACATCCTTTTTTTTCCTTTTTGTGATCCGATAGAGTCACATTGTGGTTTTCCCTAAGGGATCTCATTTTTTATGTTTAGATTTTTCATCTCAATTTTATGACTGGAGGACACAATCTCCCCTCCAAAGTATGCTACTTGTTCAAGTTCCATGATAAAACCAGCCTTGTGATCTCCTTGTGGTATACCATTATGAAGTCCCATGAACTGAACAATAGCCTCGTTGTTCTAGAATAAGTCCACAACATGTGTGTGATGTTGATCCAAATCGATTAACTGCGGGTGAAGTAAGGGTAGGCTATCATCATTATCGACAAAGCTTATGGAGGATGTGGAAAGGGTAAGGATAGAAGAGTTATCAAGGTCCTAGAGGGTATCTAGGTCATAGTCACTAGAGGTGTAAGAATCCCATTCCAATTCATTGGAGTTTGTTTCAATATGGTAGCCATCAGATGTCTCAATGACAATATGAGGAGATATTTCTTGACAAGAGGTAGTTTGAATGCTTGGGGTAACCACAGATAGTGAACCATAACCTATTCCCAGATTCTTCTTACATTTTTCCATTATGATGGGTTCTCTCATACCTTGTTCATGTAGACCAAGGCCACCTTTTCCGATGAGTCCCATACCTTTTTCCAGTTGATAAAATTTATTGTTAGGATCAATAGGAATGGGATGTAGTTGTTTCTCTTTCTCTTGTGCTTCTTCTTTGTACAACTAGGAAGATAGATTTTCTTCAAACACTACTTCATCCTTCATGTCTCCCCACTTGGTGAAAATAGTAGGTTTGACTTCATAGGTGATAGCTTGAATATGCTTGATTTCCTTTGGTATCCGATAGGCTTTTAGTGATGAGGGAAGCTTCCCAATATAGAAGGATTGATTAAAATAGTATTCACCACAACCCTTGTCAAGTACCTGGATCTTAAGATCAAATTTTGGTGGATTGATTGATGTAGATGGAGTTGAAGATGAAGCAAGTGATGTTGGATCGACATAGGAAAATGAGTGGAAGGATATGCCATGAATAGGTATTTGAAGAAGCGGCTTCTATTTCTCCTCCAAGTTCATGGAGTAATGGAAGGGATTAGGATCGACGTATATTGTGAATTTCTTATCAATGTAAGGAAATTTTAAGAATCGATGGAAGGTTGAAGGGATGACTTACATCACATGGATCCATGGGCATCACAAGAGAAGGTTATAGGGTAATTCAAGATCCAATAAATGACAAGTTATTTCCGCTATTGCTAGCCCCACTTGAATTGGAAGTTTGATTGTGCCCTCAGAGTTTCTCTCCATATCATCATAGGCCCTTATGATGATACTTTTTATTTTTTTGATCACATCATCAAAATATCCCAACTGCTTTACTAGTTTCAAGGTACAAATGTTTAAGCCTGCACATCCATCTATCAGGACTCTCTTGATCTTTTGTTTATGGATGTAAACCTCGAGATAAGCTTGATTATGAAAGGATCTTTGGGGAAGGTTTTTTTAGAAAAGACCAAGTGATGGTACTAACCATAGCTTGAAATTGATTGGTGTTAATACCATTAGGCATTGAAGATTCGATGAGAGCTTTCCCCAGGATCTCTTTATGTGTAGGTGATTTTATTAACTGATCTTCAAATGATTTTTCATAAGCATTTAGTTCATGCATCCTATAGAAGAAACAAAAGGATCTAATGTATAACTTTAGAAGCTCAAGGATAGAGATTAGTGTTGGAGTTTTCTTTAATTGGTCAAAAATACTGTAGTCATTTGAAGGCTTAATGAAGGATTTTGATTGAGGTGGGGTTCCTTGGATCGTGACTTTTCCTCTTCGTGAAGTAATATTACACTCAAGGTTTTTTCTAATCACGGTTATGACATTGATATTGTGATAAACTTGATTGATGACTCCTACAACTTTGTCATAGGTGTAGTTAGATTTTCAGTAACCTTGTACCTTACCTTTGTCATTTCCTCTAGAATGATCGAGGATTGGATCCTTGTAGATCCCCATGTATCTATTTCTGGAGGGCCCAAGACGATGTTCATTGCCAACCTCTCCTTTTTCTATCAAGTCTTCTATGATATTTTTAAGCCTCATTCAGTTGTTTATTGTGTGACCCTTGATTTTGTGGAATTCACATTGATCATTCTCATTGTACGAAGGGGTTTTAAAGTTTGGTTCTTCACAGTTTGTTCTATCAAGAAGCTTGATAAGGTTCATTTGAACAAGTTTACACATAACCACCTCAAGAGGTTCTCCCAATGGAGTGAAATTTCTTTTAGTTTGATTACTTTGCCTTGGCAACCCTCTTTGATTATCTTGAACTTGATTTTTTTGTTGGTTATTCTGTTGGTTGTTTTGAGGATACGTAAGTTGGTTGTTTTGTGTGTTGTTTTGAGGATAATTTCCTTGGACATTATTTTGTGGATTGTTAGGAGATTGTATGTTTTGCAAACAATTAACTTCAACCACTCCATCATTTGTAACGTTCTTGTTATTTTCCCATATTTTAGGTTTGTCATTAGAACTAGAAGCTTGGTCCTTGTTGTTATAGAGTTTAATGACCCCCCTTGCTATGAGAGCTCTTTCGATGAAAACCTTTTTCGATGATTTATTCAAAAATATTAGGGCATAACATGGTTAATTGGTAGGTAATGTCCTTTTGAAGGTTAGAGACAAAGATTTCCAATAATTTCTTTTCAGGAACATGCCACTTAGACTTACTATCTTTGTGTCTCCATCTCTGTAGGTATGAAGAAAAAGATTCCCCTCGGTTATGTTTAATCCTGTATAGGTCGGGGACTGTTATGCCTTGCTCTATATTATAGGAGAACTGGATAAATTTTTTTTTCGATAACTCATCAAAGGTTTTGATTCCAGGCAGTAGATGAGAGAATCACTCAATAGCTATACCACCAAGACTTCATGGGAAAAGCCTCATTAAGTAGGAGTCATTGTTTTGTAAATGCATGCAAGCTACTGATAATTCTCGTATGTGTTCTATTGGATCTCCTCTTCCCTTGTATTTGTCAAATTTGGGTATTTCAAAGTTCTTAGGGAAGGGTATCATGATATGGAACGATCAAAGGGATATGGACATATGTATTATAGAGTGTAGCTCTTCTTTGGTTTTCCAAGTTGAATGTCTAATATCCTTCGGTTTAGATTTTGGATTTGTAAGGTTGCCATCACTTGGTGCATTCATTTGATGAGGAGGGATATTATAACCTTGTTTCCCCACAATGTTTTGTGTGTTATATTGTGGGTTTTGTATATATGAGGGCCCTTGGGGTATGTTGTGAGTGTAGGATGATGGATTTGGTCCTTGAGGGCTGATGTGAGTGTGTTGTGGATTGATGGCATGATGTTATTGTGACATGTATATTTGAGGTTGTTGTTGAGGTGTGATGTGTTGCTGATGGGCGTAGGTTTGATATTGTGATGGAGGTTGTTGTGCACCGATGTTGTGTTGTGGGGGATTGGGTGCTTGATTTTGAAGATGTGTGTTTTGTGGTGATTGCACATACGTTTGATGTTGAGGATTGATGTTTTGTGGTGCTGGAATGTATGTTTGATGTTGAAGATTTTGGGTAGATGATGATCCATATTGGTATTGCATGTTAGGATGATGCTATTGTTTTTGTTGCATGTATTGAGTTTGATCTTAGACATTCCCTTGGTATATGCTTTGATCTTGTAGGTTATTGGTTTGTGGTGGTGGTTGATATATGGGTGGATTGTTTTGTTGATATATGTGTTTTCCTTGAGATGGTTTGTTAGCATGTAGTTGTGGTTGCAAAGGGTTGTTGCCTTATTAGTTCACTACATGTTGTGGTGGTCTTGGTGGAAGATTTCCCATGTTTTGAATATTAACACTAGGACCTTGTCATTGGGTGTTCCAAGATGTCGCATATAGGTTTATAGATATGTTGGGTCCCATTGTATTGGTTTCCACATTGTGTGGTGGCATATTTTGAATTATCAATGGATTTGGATTTTCTTGAACATGTTGAGCTACCACAACTTGTTCGACTTGTGAGGGATGTCTATACAATGGATTATCCACATGTTGTGGGAAAGATTGATCGTTGATAGGTGCTTTTGAGAACAAAGGTGGTATCTTGGGATCCACCGTTGGTTTAGGTATTTATCTCACCACTGTTTGGTCTCCCAAAGGAATGAGTAGGATCCTTAAGAGTTTCAACGTTAAAATTAGTGGGTAGCTTGGCACCACTTTGTGCTATTTTGAGGAAATATGTGTTTGGATCTTTCCCAATCATTTTGTCCATTAGTTTTAAATTTTAGTATCTTGAGAATGTTCTAAGAGTTTTTCATTGCTGATTTACTCGTCACTATCATACTCCTTTGTGATTATATCTTTAGGATTAGGAGGCTGATTTTGTTACGTAGCAAATATGTCTTGATGTCTAAGGAGTATTTCAACATCACTAGGTGGTGGATTTGGTTGAGATTTGAACGTTGGTTGTACTTGAGGAGTTGAGACTATATTGGGATCATAACCCCATGGTTGAGATTCCTCATTGATGGTATTGGTGTTTGGCACACTAGAGATTCTTTTGTTGGCTTCCGATTTCTTTTTATGTTGGGATCTTGTTGTAGTCATAAACGAGCTCAAAAGACTTTGGTGATTTTGAGATGATAAGTTATGGAAATGGGATGGTGTTTTGAGTTGAGATTTTTTTTGTGAAATGACATACAAAGGGGATGTGTGTAAACCTTTTGGACAAAGGATGTAGATTGTTTGACATGGATTGATGTTGATGTTGGGATAGCTGGATGATCAAGTTTGATGTTGGATTCTTGGATATTTAAGGATAATAAGGTTTTTATACTCAACCCTATGATGAAGAGATGTGCCGATTTTGGATGTTGTTTGATAAATGATGCTATAATGTTGGATGCTCAAACCCTAGGATAAGAGTATGAGTGGATGTTTGATATTTTGATTTGATGCTAGTCTAGGACACAATATGCACAAGAATTAGATTGATGTTTTGATTTTTCTTAGAGGATATGTTGATTTCTTTACTTGCACTAGCTGTGAGGTTGCAAGTAATGGTTGCTGCTAATAGCCTAGAAAACAATAGAAAGATGATGGTTTGATTTGTTGTGTTCGATACGTGTCCAAGACTGGGTTGATGTTTGATTGCTGATGGTGATACGAAGGATGTTGATAGGATATGATGCAATTATAATTTTGATGTTTTGTCCAAAAGGTGATAGTTACAAACCCTAGGTAAACCAACTTCGAAGTGTAGGATGCTGATGTTGGATTGTGTATAGATGAATGTACAGGTCCAATGATGACAGTGTTTTTTGACAACTATGTAAGGTATTATGGCAATGTTTTGAAACCAGTTTTTGAAAAATTCTAAGATGTTCCAGAAAGTAGGATGATAATTGCTACTATATAGGACAATAGCGGCAAACATTATGACAATAGTGATTTTGTTTAAGAGATAATCTAGGAAATAGCAGTCTCTATGTAATTTAGTGACTGGTAAAATAGAAATGACAATAGCAGTTTTGTGCATAGAAGTAGTCATAAATTAGGATGACTATAATAGGATTCCATAACAAAAGCTGTAAAATTGATAGTATCGACCCAATTTTGATAGGCTTCATTTTGTGACCATTTTTCAAAAATCTTGAAAGTTTGAATGTGTTTGATCTGATGTTTTAAGAGATGTGTTTGATAGCAAGTGATGCATAAAATAGATAAAAAATATTGTAATAACTGACTCAATGGTAAAGGGGGATATTTCGTGGTCTGTCTTCCATTAAGATCTACTGGTATATCTCAAAGAATATCAATCAAATCACACCCTATGGAATAAAGGTACATTCTTTTCCGTAGGCTTACCTCACCCTCAAAAGAGTGATGAATCCAAATCTATAGAGGGGTCAAATAGGATATATCAATGAAATGTACCATCTTGATACTCCTAGCTTTGCAAAAGAGAATAAAATATTAAGCCTCATGCCTCAACTATAAACTAGACGTGGTAAGTAACTTCTAGGAACAATGTTATTCCCATGCACTAATTTGAAGAACATTTCAGAAAGACTTAGATTGGTTTCTATATAAGGTATGTAATGACAACTATGAACACCAGAGGTATGCATAAAATACATGAGACACTTAAGTCTCTAGCCTAGCCTTTGCAACTCATTATGTTTGCACGAGGAATATGGAAAGTTATGGCATTCACGCCCTATATTTGCACTACTTGATTTCACTTTCATATGCTTTATATAGCTCATTGGTAAACATTCTTTTAGGGTCGCCCATGAGTTATCTATTATGGGATGCGTCTCATAACCAGGAACATATCTAATAAAGGGATGACCAACAAAAAATGCAAAGAGCGCAAAGTTTTTCTTGTCACCTAGGATCATCAAAAAGATGTAGGGGGAGAGGATACACACTTGGATTGCCAGTCATAGAAGACATGGTGGACAATTTATCAAAATTAGATTTTAAACCAAAATGAAGTGTTATAGATAACAATTCATGTTTTAAAGCACCAAATTCAAATGTTAGAGACTTCAAACACCCATAAAAATGCTTGAAAATAAAAGGATCTTTGAAGAAGGTACTATAAGCCTATTTGTTTTCATCGCAATTAGATTTTTAAGCCCAAATGGAATGTTATAGATAGAAATTAGTGTTTTTTAAAGCACCAAATTCAAATATTTAGAGACTTCAAACACCCATACAAATTCTTAAAAATAAACTAATCTTGAAGAAGATTTTGTAATAAAATGTGCTATTAGTTTAAGCCTTTGAGAGTCTTGGACCGTTTGTCAACCCTACAAGCAAACGATTAGTAGTTCAATGAAAGATATGCCATCACCCTACAAGATCTGCACCAACAAAGTCAGATAATCTCAAAACACAACAAAGAATAATTGAGTTAGGGTTAGGGTAAGGTAAAAAGTGAGAATCCAAGAAAGTTTGACAAAACTGAAACAAAAGCAAGAAATAGGACGATAGTAGCTCTATCACCTGCAATAGAAGCTCTATAAATGGTATGTCTGTAACTCTATCAGTAGTAGAAAAATATGACAATATCAGTTCTATCTTGGAAAATAATGGCTTTGTAACAATAGTCAGTTAAAACTCAGTGAGAAACCTGCCAACAAAAATGGTAAAAGTGATTAGTTTTGACGATAGTGGCTATTTTTAGGATGATCTCAGTAGAAAAATATGATGATAGTGGACTTCTTCTAGGCAATAGTGGCTTTGTTCCTATATAAAATATTAGAAAAATGAAAGAGGCTCTATTCCTACAGTGGTGGTTGGAAAATACGACAACCGCGTTTAGATTTTAAGACTATAGTGACCCAATTGACAAAAACGATTCGTACAAAAGATGACAATGACCCAAAACCTGCATCTGATCACAAAACTTGATGAAAATTGTTAGATATAGGACCTAGGTACCACTGGGCATGCCATTTTATGTAAGGGGGAAATATGGATCAGGATTAGTATTAATGAAATCAAAACAAAGGATAAAACCAAACCTACTCATAAAATGCAATTGCCATAGCTATGAATTCAACAATAAAGGTTAGCACAATCAAATGGAAACACAAATGAATTCAAACTACACAATCTTACCATCCCATGTTAGAGTGTATTTGTGTTGATCTTGATATGCTAGATTGCTCTTCAACACAAAGCCTCCATGATTTGCAAAAGCTTGATAATGATGATGATGACCTAGAATGCAAGAGTGTTTGCTCAATTTGCTCAAGAATCACATTGACATGACCTTTCCAAAAATTCTCCAAATGAATTATGAGAGGGATGAGAGTTGTTTTATAGATTTTCTTATTTTAGATGAATGATTTGGATGTAGAGATGAAAGATCAAGATCAATGGTCGATGTTCGTTGAGAGGAAATAGATAAAGTAGTTAACTGACCTAATTAATCCGATCATGGGAATTGATTGGATAATCAGTGGAAATTGATATCTTGATTAGTGGGATTTGAGTAATTGGTGGAATTAGAAAATTAGATTGAGTAATCAGTGGATGTGATTTGATCAATCAACATGTGTGAGGATAATAGATTAATTTGATAATTAATTAATCTTGAGAGAAACGTGCAAGATGAAATTGATTTAATAAATAAAAGTTATTTATTAATAGGCCATGTTGAGTTAATTTTGGGAATTAAATAATCAATTTAATTAGAAGAATAAGTAATATTAGAGAAATAATTAAATAATTAATGTTTATTTAATTAATCAGGAGGAATAAGGTTAAATTATTGATGACACAGTGAATTAATTATTGAACTCAAGATTATTTAATTAATAGAGGAAAATAGGATTAAATTATGTAAATGTTGTTAAAAGGGGATTAATGATAATGAAAATGATGCCGATAATGAAAAATTTAATTCAGGATGTGTGATCTGCGTTAAGCCATTTTTGCATGTCTACAAAACTATATGTATGTGATGTATGCTTAAGCTAGTCATTGTTTATACTTGAGAAGTGTGTATGAGCTAGTCATCTTGTGTATAAATGATGTATTTTTTAGCTAATAATTGTGTGAATATGGGATGTTGGAATGATATGTTACCTATGTGGTTTTGTATGTGTTTGTACACTAATAATTGGTATGGAACCGACACTTGTTTGGAATGTATTTTTTTATCATTCTAGCATACTTTGAATAATTTGAAAGAAAAAAATTAATGACTAGTCATGATTTAAAAGTTAAATCAGAGATCTCATACAAGAGGAGAGGATGAATCCTCTCTATCATTGGTGTATGAACAAATAAGCCTCTAATTCCCAATCACAATATGTAGGTAGGGTAATAAAAAATGAAACCTTGAGGATTAAAGTATGGACTTAGGAATGAACATAACATTAAGGGCTTATCACTTTCTAGTGTAATTATATGAGTGGTGGTATAGAGCTATCTCCATGTTTGTGGTTGGAGAAGTTATTAAGTTGACACATCTAAGTTAGATGGAAGATGCTTGTTCGACTAGGTTAGAACTAGTTGTGAAAAATGAGTAGTATCTAAGGTGTGGCTGTTACAATGACTAGGAGTAGTAAAAGCAACATTGGAAGCTTTGTGATCCATTAGCACACTCAATTTGGGTTGTGAGATTTTTTATTCTTGTCAACGATAAGACATGTTTCTCCACTAAAACACTATTCCCAAATTTACAAGTTAAATAATTTTAATTGTTGTAAATAGAGCTAATAATTTTATGGTGATTAGTTATGTTATCTAGTTCTAAATATTAAATCGAATCTTGCATGGAACTAGTGGGACACATAAAGGACATTCACAACTTCAACATAATCTATTTTTTGCACAATTCAAATTAATGGAATTTTCCATTATAATTTTTTGTTTCTCAAAATCTCATACAATTTTGTACTATGAAAAGAGTTGTTTATTATTGAAATTGTTATAAATTTCCATTTTGTTATAGCTATTAGTATTTTAGTATTATTTTAAGTGTATATAATTTTTAAGTCATTCATATGTAGATTAGAATAGAAACATTTATTCTACATGCATAAGATAATAGTAGTTCTCTTCAACAAGATTCTTTATATTGCCATAAATTATTAAGTGGAGGGTATTTTGGATGTTTGTAATTGGAGTGTATACTCTACTAGAGGGTTTCCACCTCAAATTCAAGCCATGAAGATAATATCAAACATTTTCTTACTACGCTTTTTTGCATATATTTATGTATTATTTTTGTTTCTCTTCTAAGTTTCTCCAAAGTGGTATAATAGATCTTTCTAATACCATTTTCTATAATAGTAACAAAGTTTAAGTATTTCTATAACTGCTTGTTGTATGTTCACTTCAGTCTCTTGGGATATTGGTATTAAAAAAGTGGATACAAGAGTAATGGAAATAAATATCTTGCTTGAGATTTGCCCAATATTTTTTTCTTTACAAGTAGTTTTTTCCCTTTCTTTATAATTTTAAATGTTTAGGTTATAAAACCTATGCCAAGGGTTTTCAAATATCTTAAGAAGAACTATCATTCTTGGCTAAGATAGATTCTCCATAGAAGGTTTAGTGAACTAAAGAATTCTTTGAGTCCAATATACATGCCTCAAACAATCTCTATATATATGGTTATGAGATTCCATGTAACCTTGAGTCTATAAGAAGAATCCATATGATTTTTTTTTGAACTTAATCATAGGTAAATTTTAGTAATTTGAAATCAATAATTGATGCAATCTAGATATGGGGGTTTTACCAGGCAACTAGAATCTAGCAACCAACACTATAATTTTGACACAACAATAATTTGTTTAGAAATTTTTAAAATTTGAAAACAAGAAACCTTTATACTAGTCATGAGGAGTGAAATAAATTTATCATTCAAATGAGATCACCTTCAAAACATTTCTCCAACTTCAATCCTCCCAAAAGCTATCTAAATTTTACAATGATTTTTTCTTTCTACTTTAGGCTTAATGGAAGTTAAATCATTGCAAAATTGGAATTTATAGGTAAGTGAATTTTTGTAGAATGGAATACTTGGTAATAGAGTAAACTACCACACACGACCAATTCATGTAGGAAACTCCACATATCTAGTTTTCTAACAAGAGTTTGTAAATATCAATTATAGATAGAAATCCCTATAAAGGAAGAAATAATATCATATAAGTCCTTTTTGTGGAAGTTCGACATCCAGTAGAATGAGATTATTATAACTTGTTCATAAGTCTAATTCTCTTGAAAATCCATGAATCTATACCTTGTTGACATAATCATTACATCATCATGCAAAAGTTCCTTTGCTTATTGAATGAAACCTTTAACCGATACACACATCTAATTTAGTTGCATTTTTCTGTAGATTGTACACTGCTAATGTCATAATTTTCTCATGTCATCCTGATATCATCATTTGCTAAGTGAACTTTGTCTCATGTTGATGTCATGCATACATCATCATTTTCTTTCATCATACTTACATCACCATCAAAATTGTTCATCTAAACAAGTTATCAAAAAATTAAAAGTTTTGTTCACTTGATCTTTCTTGGAAATCTAGTTGGACCTAAAGTTCTTGCAAAGTAGCTAAATATGAATAATTGACTCAAAACTGGTTGCAAGAAAATAACTTTGAATCAGTTGTAAAGATATCTAGTTCTACATCAAAGTTTTTGTGTCTAGATATAGACTAAAATCCCACACTCTAATAACTTAAACCAAATTTTATCCATTATCCAAATTAAAATTACAAGTAGCCGTTAAGCCCTTTTACAAGACGATATCCTTAACTTGACCATTTTCATCCTAATAATTCTCAAAAAGAAACTACCAAAAACCAACATAATAGAAACCACAACATAAAAAAATTGAATTAAAATTGAAAATGAAACTTGAAATATTTTTGGTTGATACAAGATTTGTTGTGAGTCTAGAGGGTCCTACATTGGACACATTGGGTAAGAGAAATATTTCATGAATGAAAAATCATGAAAATTTTGGAAAGCTTGGAATAGGAATTGCATACTTAATTAGTTCTGAGGCATTCACCCAAGTAGCTCCATCAAGTACTTTGTTCTTCCAATGGACCATATATTCCTTATATTCTTTTCCTCTTTTTCTTTTGATCATTCCTTAATCTACACTTTTTCCACTTTATCTAAATTATTTTTAGAAAATTGGTGTATCCTTTATTGTTTATCCTAAAAAATTGAATGTGTATTCTCTTGTGTACTTGTTTATCTTTTATAGTACCTATACAAATCAACAAGATTGGAAATTGGGAAATATCTATTCCTTCTGGAAGTTCAATTTATATGCGTTGGATGAAAATTTCCTCAATACCTTGCATGGTCCATCTTCTTCCACTTAAATTTATTATATGTTCCTTGAGGGAACCTTTCCTTTCTCAAATGTGCTAAATAAATCACCCACCTAAAATTATTGCTCTCTTCTATTCACATCAACATATTCTTTATATTTCATGGCTCTCTTCTCTAAGTTCTTCTTTACCTCATGCAATTCTTGGAGGTTATAAAAAAACTATTCTGCCACAACACTTTTTCTTCCCAAATCAGCCATATCTTTGAATTCATCTACTAGTCTCAAACTATAACTAGTTCAGGTAGGAAAATCCAATTCGAGCTAAACGATAAATAATTTGGAATGAGCTCTTCCTCATATTCCCATTCATTGAGCTATTATCTATAAATTATAATTAATCACATCCCATTGATGTGGATTTCCCCATATCAAACATCTCAAAAAATTACCAAGAATCCTAATGACAACTTCTATCGATCCATTAGTTTGGGGATGGTAGGATGAATTGAACCCTAACCGTGTATCTAATTTTCTCCATAAAGTATACCAAAAGTGGCTGAAATTTTTTGTGTCCCTATAAGAGACAATACTTTTAGGAAATCCATACAATCTAGCTACTTAATTGAAAAATAATGTAGCTATATGGAAGACATCTTTAAAATTCTTGCATGAAATTAAAATAGACATATTCAAAATCTATCTACTACAACAAATATTGAATCATTTCCTCTTTGTGTCCTAGGTAATCCTAGAACAAACTTCATACTTACATGCTCCCAAGGTCTTTTTGTGATAGACAATGGTTGGTACAATCATATATTTTGTTTCATCCCCTTAGCATGTTGATAAACCCTACAAGGGCGAGTGCATGATCATGATGGGAAAACCAATGGAAATAGGGGTAAAAAATGCATTTTTATTGAGCCAAAATCCAAAAATGTATATATGATTTTTTGTTTGGGTTAGGTGAAAAGTGAGTTTTGCTTTGGTAAAAACTAGAGCAAATGAATATCCATTTTTTATAAATGGATATCCATTATATAAGTCAGAGTATTGTACAAAATGAATATCCATATTAAGAAATGGATATCCATTTTTTAAAGCATTTAAACTTTACCAAAAAAATCTCTAACAATCTTCTCCTCTTCCAAAATGACCTGCGATAGAGGAGAAGAGTGTAGCAAAATGAATATCCGAGGTAGGGAAACTAGTATCCATTTTGGAGATTTAGTTTTTTAGGTTTAAAATTAGCCATAGTCTAGAGGTAAGTTAGTTTTCTTCCATTTTTTTAGTTTTATGTAAGTTTATTCAAAAAATTTAGTATGATTTAGGTTTTAATTTTTAATTTTAGGAATTAGTTAAAAATTGTTATTTTTTTTACAAATAGGTATAAATGGCATAGGAAGGTTAAAACCCAAACCTTCCTTCACTAAACCCTCCTCTACCAAACTCTTTCCCACTAAACCCTCCTTTAATTGAAGAAAAAATTGACAAAAATATTATTGAGTTGTGAAAGGAAGCAAGGTATGCAGAAACACTTCCGAACATTGATCTAATGAGGAAAGATGTACAATTTTAAATTATTTTACCATTAAAATATGAGATGCACAATAGAGAGATCAATAAAATAAAATCACATGAAAGTATAAAAGCTCACAACACAAGATATACTAGGGGAAAACCCTTTCAGGAGAAAAACCTTGCACTCCAAAACTTGCACAATGTATTATCGAATCAATGGTGATTAAAAAACACTTGTAATGAAAGTTCTTCTAGGAGTATACACAAATATTTAATTCTAGATAAATTCCAACATCATGACAATACCTACAAATGAACCATATAAAATACAACCACAAAGGAAGCTTCATGAGAAAGGAATAAGGGATGGGCGTCCAAATCCATGTGACACACTTTTATAACATATAGTTGAATTATTTGACACTTTTCCAATGATTTATTACCCCCTTACATGCCTCCATACTTGGGAAACCCAAATTTTCCCCAAATAGGTATGACAAATTCCTTACAATGTCATAAAATTTGTCATATATGACAACTCTTATAGTTGTAAGAGAATCTGTCATAACCTTAAAAATAAAAAACCCTCACAAACATTCAAATCCACATTAATTCAATTAACCCTTAATATGTTAGAATGATTTATCATGAAAGCATATAACAAAAACATAACCAAAGTAACACCATGCACAATTGAACACTAGATTTATGTGGAAAACCCAAGAAGGGAAAAGCCACAGTAAGGATTAGCTCACAATATAAAGTAATATCAACACTGATTACAAAGGGATCACTTCCATAGGGCTCACTGGCCAGAAGAAATAAAGACTCACTACCAAAATAGAAAAGAAGATAGAGAAGAGTGTTACAATAGAAATCCATCTCAATGCAGCAAAAAATTCCACCACAACATCACCAACACCTTTGCATCCTTACTAAATATTGTAGACACCTTCTACTCATTGTATCTAGGAATCTAATACATGAAATCTCACACTGCACTACACAAATTCACACCTCACAACTCTACAATTTGCATCATTCATATTACTCACATATATCTTATCACCCCTCAACAAATTAACACATATTTATACCATCTTCAACCTTGAAAAAATTCTCCAAGGTTTTCTATGCACCTCAATCATACAAATTCAAATCAAGTCAACATTAAAACATTCCTGCAATGGAAAGGAATAAAGGAAGACCACAACACACCTTAAATTAGACCTAAATCCACTCATACATGCTACACCATGCTTCCATAAACACCGAAAACTCTGCAATTAGTGAAAACCCCCAAGGTCGACTGAACCTATGTTGACACCATTATCATTTAAGTACATGCTTCCTCAAATCCAAATATGACTCATAGACCACACACCAAACTTGAACACAATCTATAATATTCCACAAACACCCTAAAATCCAAAAAATTCCTTCGCAACAACTTTCACTTGAAGAATGCACACACCTAGTACACTCAAACAACCTTCCATACACTGTTACACAAGAAACTGAATTCTAGAGAAAAAAAACTCAAACAACTTCAAATAAAGAAAGATACAAACACTATCAGAATCCTTCCAAATCTAAAAGACCTGAAACTACTTTGCAGAGAAATGTGGAGCAAAAAAATTTCTCCTAGACACCTTTGCAATACATAGTTCACACCCTGGTGAACACAACTTCCTCTGCACAATAATACAACACATCAAATTCTAGATGCAACACCTCTAATCACCTTTGATACACATATACAAAACAAACAAGTATATCTTCAACATAACAGAAATGTGAAGCAAAAAAAGAACGCTACTTTGCAACACATAACACCACTGCAACACACTGTTTCCTCTTTTTATTCAAATTTTCTTAAAAGAAATTGGAAACCAAGCACCAAAGACACATCCTCAACATCTTCAACACTTCCTCATCACCATAAATCCAACTAAAATATAGCAACTCTACCATACATCATAGAAAAAATCTTATCAAAGTAACACTAGAGGTTGACACTAGTAGCTTACTAATGACAACATAATGTAACTAATCAAAGCATCATCAAAGACAACATCAACTCAATACCAAATGTTCACACCCTTGTAATAATCTCCTACTCATAAATTTGGCACCAATGAACACACAAAATCTTGTTGACATCAATGACAACACCAACTACACATACTTGCAACACATCCTTATCACATTTCATGTCACCTTCCAACATGTCGACAACTCATCGTGCCAAGTCACATTAGATGAAAAATAAATATGAGCAAGAAATTACATAGACATAATTAAATTAATAAGTTAATGCTAGGAAATTACAAATGTTGAGACACCTTAGTTCCCAACAAGTTGAATAACATTATATAAATATGTCATCGACACCGTCAATTTTCTTCAATGAAAAACACCTTAGAGGGAATTTTTTTCCATGTCACTGCAAATAGTAATAATCCCTACTCAAGCCCAACATCTAAACACAATCTCCAAATGAAAATGGCTTATTTACAAGCATGAGTAGCTACCATGTACTTTGCTTATGTAGTGGACAAAGTGACTACAACTTGCCTCTTACTCATCCAAGTGATAGAACCACCTAATATAGTAAACACATAAGAACTGGTGGATCTTCTACTATTAATATCACCTTCCCAATCTGAATCCATGAATTCTTGAATACATACTGGATACAAGGTGTTGCAAGGTGTGCGCCCTTGGTCTCCTTGTGATGTGTAGTGTAGTGCTTGGGTTCATGACATGGCTTAATTGCCTCCCATGGATTTATTAAGTTTGGCAATTGTATCGAGCATTAACATGTCAATGTTTTGGTGCAATGATAACTGTTTGTGCATAGCCTGGGTCATGGGTTCGAACCCCTCGCTTGCACTGGGGGGATTGTTGCAAGGTGTGTACCCTTGGAATCCTTGTATAGTGCAACACAATGCTTGGGTTCATGAAATGGCTTAACCACCTCCTATGGATTCATTAACTTTGGCAATTGTATAGGGCATTAACAAGTTGATCTTTTGGTGCAACAAAAACCATCTGTACAACACAAGGATCCTATAGGATGTCCATGATAACATATGGAATATTCAAAAGTACCCCATAATACTTGAATACTCTCTTTACCGAATCCCATTGTACTCATCTAGGATTAGCATTGAATCGACTATGGACTCCCACTGCTTGGGAAATGCATGGTCTTACACATACCATGGCATACATCAAACTGAAAACAAGACTAGCATAGGGTACTCTCATTATATCCTCCACCTCACTATGAGATTTTGGACAATTTGAACTAATAAATTTATCCCCATTGCAACAAGAACACACAATGATCTACAAGTTACCATGTTGAATCTATCCAACACAAAATTCACATACTTAATATGGCCTAACCAAAGTTTTTTTCTCTATATCTTCTAATTTCCATACCTAGAATGTACCTAAATACACCTAAATCCTTCATTTTAAATTGTGTTGAAAGATAAGACATCAAATTAGAAATCAAAGATTTACCATTCCCAATGAACAACATAACATAAACGTACGGTGCAATAATGAGAATGAGATCATCAATTTTTTTGAAATAAAAATAATGATTTGATTTCAATCTTAGAAATCCCAAACTCAATACAAAGGAATCAAACTTCTAGTACCACATCCTAGGTGACTATTTCAAACCATACAAAGACTTCTTTAAATTTCAAACTAATTTTTCATAACTTTCTCAATGTAATGCTTTGGCTGTGACACATATTTCTTCCTCCAAATCACTATGAAGGAAAATTGTTTTCACATCCATCTATTTAATCTCTGAATCATATTCAACATCAAGTGATAACAAAAAGCTAATGGATGTCATCTTTACAATAGGAGAAAAAATCTCATTGTAATTAATTCCCTCAACCTGGGAATATTCCTTTGCGAACAACCTTGCCTTATATCTCTCGACACTGCCATCTAAACCAAAAAAATTTCTCGAACACCCACTTGCAACCAACAGGTTTATGTCCATTATGCAAGGGAACTAGATCCCAGGTGTCATTTATTTTTAATGCAACCATCTCTTAATCCATGGCCTTTATCTAGGAATTTGCATCACTTATACCCATAGCCTCCCTTATGGTCCTAGGTTCATCAGTGATAGAAATCAAAGCGAAAATACGACTAGAATCATGCAATGAATATCTAAACCTACCAAGTTTTCACTTTATCTATATAGACCTCCTCAAAGGTTGAGGTTAAGGTTCTTCATCTTCTTCTAAAATTTCAAAGCTTCTTGAGCTCTCCTCATCATTAGGTCCAATAGTTGTTTTTAATTCTTCTTTCTCAAGGGTAGGAGGAAAATGAACCACATCATCTTTCTTTTCTTCTTTCTTTGACTGTAAAACAATTGAAAGAGTAACGAGTACCTTAAAATTAATATTTCTTCTATATAGAACCCTTTCATCCACAAGATACCAAAGCTTATACCCTTTCACACCAATGCCATAACCAATGAAGATAATATTTATTGCTTTGTTCTCCAACTTATACCTCTTCTCCTTAGGAACATGAGCATATACCTCACAACCAAATACTCGAATATGTCTCAATGAAGGATTTTTACCAAACCATACCTCCATGGGTGTCTTATCCATAAGAATTGAAGTAGAAGTCCTATTAATTAGGTAGCAAGTAGTGGCAACAACTTCAAACCAAATTTTTTATTTGAGGCTAGCTCCACTAAGAATACTCCTAGCCCTCTCCATCATTTTTTTTTTCATTCTCTCTACAACTCCATTTTGTTGAGGGATGTAGGGAGTTGTCTCATGTATTTCAATACCATGTTCTTTACAAAACCTGCAAAAATATTTTGAATAAAACTCACCGCTATT
This sequence comes from Sequoiadendron giganteum, assembly GCA_007115665.2. Taxonomy (NCBI): domain Eukaryota; kingdom Viridiplantae; phylum Streptophyta; class Pinopsida; order Cupressales; family Cupressaceae; genus Sequoiadendron; species Sequoiadendron giganteum. Next base: position 404,397,547 of record CM021101.1, read on the forward strand.
GTTAGTCCTCAAACATTAATCTTTCTATCCTTTTGATTCTCTACAAGAGCTTTAAACTCTTTTAATTTATGAAAGGATTCAAATTTCCTTATAAGGAAATAAACCCATGTCATTTTACTATAATCATCAATGAATAAAATAAAATAAATAGATATTGCAATTGAAGGAGAATTAACAAGACCAAACACATCAAAATGAATCAAGTCCAACACTTCAAAATATTTGTGAACTAGAGTAAAACTGAACAGAGTTTTATTTTCCATAAATAAAATGTTCACAAAAAATCAAACTCAATATTACAATTATTCATCCCTTCAAGAAGATTTTTATTTTTCAGGGTTTTTAGAACCTTCTCACTAATGTGGCCAAGCCTTTGGTGCCATAGCGTAGTATTTTGTGCTAGAAGTTTCATCTCCATAGAATGAGCGCCTTTGGGTACCCATAAAGCACAACCATAAAAAATAGATGTAAAATTACTCTTTGATATTGGTGTTGATGGTGAAGATGAAGACCCTGAATTTCTCTTCTTGATAACAAAAGAACTATTACATTAAACAATGCATGTATTAAGCTAAAATAGAGTGCCAATCTGAACACCCTTATCCAACACTATAGTTCCTCTTGTCATATTGCATCCTCCATTAAAAAACTACCTGCAAACCCACATAATTCAATTTACTTACATATAATAGGTTCCATGCCAAAATAGAAATATGCAATACAGCATTGATCCCCTTCACTCTACCATTAGGAAATCGAATCATAAATCTTCCACAACGTACAATCTTCAGATGAGAGTCATCACTTAAGTAAACCTTCCCACCATCAAACTCTTCATACTTTGAAAACCAACCCCTACATGAGGTCATGCAACATTAGGTACCATAGTCGATCAAGAACACATCTTTAGATGCATGCATTGCCAAGGCAGTGACAAATGCTTCACCATCATCTTGAGAAGACTTGTATGAATTAGAATCATTATTTTTTCTTCTTTTTCTCCTCTTTGCACTCCTTGTGGAAGTGACCAAGATTTCTGCAATTCCAACATAGAGCCTTGGAATTCATAGGTGACTTAGATCTCCCACAGGATTTGGATTTTCCTTTGTTTTATTTCTTCTTATCCTTCTTTCCTTTTTCTTTGGTTCTACCACGAACCACAAGAGCCTCCTTACCTGATTCAGAGGATTTTTTTGCATCCTGTTAGATAGAAGAGATGCAACCACATAATCCATCTTGAAAGTGGTAGTGGTACTTCCAATGGCTATAACAAGGTGGTCCCACAAATTTGGTAACAAACAAAGTAATGTCATATAATGATCCCCCACCTCTATCTTTACATCGACAAAGGAAAAATAGGAAAAAAATATTAAATGAATTTAGGTGATCCACAACATATTCTCCATCGTCCATCCTTAGAGAGTACAACTTATTTCTCAGGAATAACTTATTTACCATGGATTTAGCCTAATAAATTTCTCCAAGTTTCTTCCACAAAGATGCACCGTTTTCTCCTCATGAACATTTAATAGGACATAGTCATCCAAACAAAGTCTTATTAGACCCTTATCTTTCTAATCCATTTGATTTGACTTCTTGTTTTATGCATGTTGGGATGGATCTGGATACCATGAGCTATAAATCTCTATCCACCAATAGGCCCTCCATCTTGAGTTTCCACAACTCAAATTTGCCTCCATTGAACTTCTCTAATTCAAACCCCCCAAATGCACTAGCCATCTCTCCTGCAATAAAGATTACAAATCTACAGTGCAAGCTCTTACTCAAATGAAGATTAGTACAAAAATAACTCTACCCAACAACTAGAATCAAAGGTGATCAAGCTCTGATACCAATTGAAATGAAGCAAGGTATGCATAAAAACTTCCTAACATTGATCTAATGAGGAGAGATGTACAGTTTAAAATTATTTTACCATTACAATATGAGATGCATAATAGATAGATCAATAAAATAACATCACATGGAAGTATAAAATCTCACAACACAAGATATATGTGGGGAAAATATTTTCAACTTTCAGGAGAAAAAATCCACACTCCAAAACCTGTACAATGTATTATTGAATCAATGGTGCATACAACACACTTGCAATTCAAGTTCTTGCAGGAGTATACACAAATATAAAATTTTAGAGAAATTCCAATAGCATGAAAATAATTGAAAATTAACCATACAAAATACTCCAACAAGCACCTTATTTATAGAAAAATACAAGCATAGAGGAAGCTTCATGAGAAAGAAACAAGGGATGGGTGTCCAAATACATGTGGCATACTTTTCTAAAGCATAGTTGACTTCTATGAGACTTTTCCAATGATTCCTTACCCCCTTACATGCCTCCATACTTGGGTGCCCCAAATTTTCCCTAAATAGGTAATGAAAGATTCCTTACAATGTCATAGTATCTATCATATATGGCAACCCTTACAATTGTAAGAGAATTTATCATAACTGACTAATAATAGAAGATGATTCTTACATTCTCTTACAGCCTATTATCATAGATCAAACTTGGGTTCCCACTTTCCCATGCAAAGATGCTAACCAATACTTGTCGAACCCATCATATAATCTGGCTCTTGTACACATCATAAATTCATCATAGAAATCCCTCAAAGATGTTGACACATGAAAAATAATCTCTTCCCAAAGTGGTATGCCTACATTTCCTTACGAGGACTACAAAATCCTTGTCACATTCCATGTCACCTTCCAACATATCAACAACTCATTGTGTCGAGCCACATTAGATAAAAAATAAATATGAGAAAGAAATTACAACATAGGCATAATTAAATTAATAAATTAATAAATTAATGCTAGGAAATTGAAAAGGTTGAGACACCTTAATTCCCAAAACGTTGAATAATATTATATAAATATATCATCGACACCCTCGATTATCTCAAATTCCAACCAACTTAGAGGGATTTTCTTCCCATGTTAGAACCCTCACAAGGTAACACAAATCATTTCAAGAATGGGAAGAATCCAAGAGGCAATAACACTCTATTGGGCTGTCATACAATCAATTGAAAGAATTAGACATAACCAAAGAAAAATTAGTAGAAATTTTTGTTAATCCTAAACCTAGATTACATGATGTACATAAGCCCAAAATTTCAATCAAATGGTGCACACAAGAGGGTATGGAATATTTTTTTGGGATCATTGGTGGATGGTTTTTGATAAACCACCCAACAACAATCTTGATGTCCCTCTATATTTCATCTGTAAACTGTCAAAGTTTATTTTAGGCCATCATGTCAACTATTTTGACTTTAGATATTTCCGAGTAGACAGAGGAATGCCTCAAGATAGACTTGGGGCAATGTGAAAATGCAAGGTATATTTTTTTTCCCTCCTATTCCTTTTCCACCTCCAATAACACACCCAGTTGTTGTAGATGCAACAAATCAAACCCTCCATGCCATACACTTTTTGACTAGTCATTTGATTACACAAACTTTTAAAATTGCATAACTGTATGATATTGGTGGACCCACCTTGTCTGCACATATTTTTGTGCCTCATCATGTCCCTATGTAAAATAATTTGTGTTTAGGTCCTCTTAGAGAGACTAGCGAGCCACCACTAAACACATTTAAATATGATATCCCTTGTATTGAACCTTCACAAGATGAGCTAGAAAGGTCTATAACACAAGTGGAGGAAGCAAAGGCGAGAATGTAAGAATGGTCATTAGGGGTTAGAGAAGTGGAGAAAGGTCAATATTTCTTACAAGTAAAACTTAAAGTTATTTCATAGCATATTTTATTTGAAATTAATATAACAAAGATTATTACTAATGTATATAAGTGGGATAATAGTTGATGATAGAGGAGGAGCTTACATAAGTACATCATGGTACTCTTTTGACCACTAAATTTGGCCTAGACGTGATGGTAAATTATTTTATACATGTCTAACTTTTTATTGTATGCATTTCACTTTTTGTGAGTAATTATATATAAATTATATCTTGATCTTATTTACTTTTGTAGCCTACACCAAATGTGAGTGAGGTGACACCTTAGCCAATATGTTACATTAGAACACCTAATCATCCTAAGGGACCATCATTTAGAGAATGACTCTCAGAGAAACCAAAAAGAGTCAAGGTAATTAAAATGAATTTAATTGAATTGATAGTTTAAAGAACTTATAGTTGATTGTAGTGGTTTATATGTTAATTTCAATTTTATTAGGATTATATGTATACAAATAGTCTTACATTCTTGTAATTTTTTATATGGGAAATTGTAGTTGGATCATCCATGACGAGTCCTCAAAAAATGGAAGAGGCCTCATCAGTGGTATCTATTTTTTTGTAGTAGATAAGTTTATGTTTAGTAATCTAGATTTGTTAATTTACACATCTAATCTCTTTTTATTGTATATATTTCACTTTTTTTCAACATTTTTTTTGTCAAAAGGCTAATAACCTATATAATATATTACTAATAATAGACAGTAATTATAAAAGTGCTTAAGAGGGCCTAATTACAAAACCCTAGATCTCTTATGATTCAAAACAATGATGTGAATCATCAACCAATCATTTTCTGCCACGTGTCATCTCCTTATTCATCCTCATATGCCTCACCATAAGTCTTCAACCTTTTCATCCAAGCCACATGCCGAAATCCTGCTAGCCCACAAGGTCAAACAAAATCAGCACCTCCATTTGGCGGGATGACAGGAAACTTCCATCTTTCCTTTCAAATGTCGGAGATCAAGGATCCCTTGTCGTTCATGCCAAAATGACAAACATAGTGGTGAGTAGTGAAAAGTGAAAAACTTTCACAGGTCGGGCTTAGAGGTTTCTCAATACCTGATACCACAACCTTCACAAGTCAAGGTTATGATGATGCTCCGAATTTTGAAAGCCAAAAGCCTTCAAACCAAAGAGCGGATTCCTTTCACGGGTTAGTGTTCGAGGTTTCTTAATACTCTATACCGTACCCTTCACATGTCTGAATGCCGACAACCTTCAAATTGAAGAGAAAAATCCTTTCGTGGGTTGGGTTTTCTCAATACCTGATATCGTAGAAGAAGCTTCGAAGTTTGAATGCCGACAACCTTTAAACCAAAGAGCGAAATCCTTCTGTGGGTGGTTTCTCAATACTCGATACCACAAAGCAACAAAGAGAAAAATCCTTTTGCGGGTTGGGGTTCGGGGTTTCTCAATACCCGATACCACATACTTCACAAGTAGAAGTTACGATGAAGCTCCGAAGTCAGAATTATGAAAATCTTCAAACTCACTAAGTCTTTTTCAAATGCAATTGGTAAGCAATAAGCCTAACGATCGATGCCTGATTCTCTTCAAATATTCTAAGTGTTTTCAAGGTATTTGATACACGATAAGCCCGAACTGAAAAACCTACTAAGTTAGCACAAATTTGACTAAGTCTTTTACACCTCTTCTATATGAGATTGTACAACAACATCAAACAACCTTCTTGAGTCAGTCCATTGACATCAACCAACACCACATGCTTCCAGAATCAGGTCCACTACTCTCACAATGACGTTTGAGCTCTATGTCATTCAGGCACACTAGTGAGCACACAACTAATGTCCAAAGCACCGAATTCGGAAGCCCAATTTGCCTTTAGATTTATTGGGAAACGTGAGTCTGTGAGTTAAATGAATGCACAATTTCATTTTTTACTATCTCAGCTATAGTTGGAAAAGTTTCAATTGGAGTCTTATCCTTTGATATAGTTACCTCTTACTTTTCACATCCCATATTCACGAGATGATCTACTAACTTATTTCCTTCATGATATATGTGAGAGATTTGATAAGATTGAAAAGTATCTAATAGTCCCCAGACATTTTGCAAAATGTATTTTAAATTCCAATTGTGACAAAATCTCTGATTACAAGCATTGATGATCAATAATGAATCACCTTCCACATGAATTTTTGTTATACCTAGCTGCAAAGCAAGTTTCAAACCATGCAAAACTGCAATGAATTTTGCCACATTATTTGTTCCAATTGGAATATCAATTGATTTAGTTACCTTTAACACCCTACCCCAATCCTATATACATATGCCTGCACCTGAGACACCCAAATTCCCTCTTGTGCTCCATCAAAATTTAATTTAAAATAGCTTGGAATAGGAGGTTGCCACCTAATTGAATTCCTATGCAAACTTGGTTTGCTAGGTTGATGTAGACTTCCTTTGAAGGGTAGACCAATGCCTTTCTAGTTTTTTAGAATTCCATCATCCAAGATGTAAAGAAAAAATTGACACCTTTACGATTCTGTACATATGCATTAACTGCTGTATGCACAAATGAGACAACATTCCTAAAGATCTGCTTGTTTCTTTCCCACCATATTGACCACAAAACTATAGAAGGAATGATACGCCAAATACATGAGAAGAGTGAGGACTTATATAACACTGGCCATGCTAAAAAGAGATCCCAAATTGAGTTTGGAAAATGTGTATGAAATTTTAACTTTTGTAGAATGAACAACCAACAAAGTTGGGCATAAGAACATTGTAAAAACAAGTGATCTACATCCTCCAAGACTTCACCTCATAATACACATTTTAAAAGCTCAGCAAAGCCTAGTTTAACTAGCCTATTACTTGTCAGCACCCTTTTTCTTAATACTAACCATGCAAAGCTTCCCAATTTTGGTAAGACCATGCTATTCCAACAGAAAGAATATGGTCGTTGGGATTCCATTTGAGCTTCTTTTTTGAGTAATTCCCGATACCCCTTTTTGACTGAATAAAATCCATCCTTGGATGGTGCCCATACTATTTAGTTTGGATTTCTTGGTATAATTACTAATCTTTTAGATGAAACACCTTGTAACAACTGTTTCTGAGCATCTGTTATTGAAGGCATAGTGAAATCTTTCCATACAACTCTACCAATTACTCCATCTGTTGCATGGACATAATCTATTAATTTACTGCCCCATAGCTAAGATAAAATTAGCATGGCTGATTGTAATTCTTGTATGTCCTTCAAAGGAGGATAGCCATTCCATGAGTCATTCCAAAATTCAGCTTCTTCTCCTTTATGCACTTCCCAAGAAATGTAAGAAGTGATGAGTTTCCTACATGAAATAATAAAATTCCACATAGCTGAGCCCTCTGGAGGATTGGAAATAGTTAAAATTCTAACTAGATTTTGATTGTCTAAATACTTACTTTGCATTTTAACTTACACCATTTTGAATTTGGTTTAGAAAAAAATCGCCACACCAACTTCCCCCCAAAAGCAATTTCTCATTTTAAGATATTATGTATACCTGTTCCTCGTTTGGATTTATCTGTCAACATGCTATCTAGGGAGATTAAAGGTACCTTTTTCCTATTATTCATGTTACCCTTCCATAGAAAATTCTTGATAAGCTTCTCAATCTTATTAACAACTGATTTTGGGGTGTGAAGAACTGCTAAAAAATAGTTTGGAATTGCTGAAAGAATAGATTTTATCAACATTATCTGACCGGATATAGATAACCATCTAGCTTTCCAAGCTTAAATTATTGCCTTTATTATCTCTATAACATTTGACCAATAAGAGATCTTGTTTGTTCCCATAAAAAAATGGAATGCCTAAATAAGTGCATGACAACTCAGCCAACTGAAATACTAAGATTTTAACAATTTTCCTTCTAATTGTTGGCTTTGTGTTAAAAACACAAATCTTATATTTGTTTGCATTTATCTTTTATCCTGAGACTAAATAATAGTTATCTAAGATTGACTTTATCTGAGTAGCTTCTGAGAGAGTTTCTCTACCAAACAAAAGAGTATCATCAACAAAGAGAGAATGGGTGACTGAAATACCTGTGTGTGGAATCTGAATACCCTGCCAAAGACCCTGGGTATGCCTTTCTATTATTGCTCTACTCAATGCTTCAACCATAATGATGAAAAAAGAAGGGGAAAGTGGATCCACTTGTCTTACCCTTTGTGAAGCACTGAAAAATCCCGATGGCATGTCATTGATTATCACTAAAAATTTAGCTCCTATTAAGCAAGACAAGATCCACTTACACCATTTACCATTGAAGCCAAATTTAGCCAAAAAATTATGTTAGTGTGAAATTAGTATTTACACTACACTTAAGCTCACTTAGGTCAATATGAGGTTAGACAACTTCTTGTCTAAATGAATGTACAACCATTGAGACCTCTAGAGGTTACCAAGTTATTTGGTAAACCTTATGAGCTACCTCTTTGAGGTTGGAAGCATTTCCATCTCACCTCAAAGGTCACTCAACACTTGGCACACAAGGTTGATGAATTGGTCATGGAGGTTGTTGGTTTGCACACTCCAAGTGTTCCACCTATAGGACACTTGTCTACTCCTTTGTGCCACCTTATGGGACACTTGTTAATTCACGTCATAGGTGGATTGCACCATCCTTGCCTATATAAGAAAGACATTGTTCTCATTACAATGGGGTCAACTAAATACAATCTATGCAGTGTTGTTCATGTGCTCATCTCTTATCTCCTAGATCTTCCTAATTCTAATATGGTATCCGAGCATATGGATAGATAGTGCAGGCCTTAGGTGAATGAAAAGTTGTATTTGACTAGTATTGTTGTTGTTTGACAGTGCTTGCAACACCATATAACTCATACTCGACCCCCTGTTTTTGTGTTTGAAGAGCAAAAATAGACCCCTGTTGCCCACGAATTGCAGACTCCTCCAACATATGATAGTGGTGTGAAGATTTAAAAAGGGTGAGATAAACCACTTCAATATGAAGGCCATGTGTGAATTAGGAGGCTCCTCGTGTTTGAGCATAGGCCCATGCCTTTGTTTTTGTAGGTCGTTGAACTTTTGAGCAAGTCATTTACCTTAATCTCGCGGCATAAGGAACAACTTTCTGGGAGCTATCAAAGACTACTCAACCAATTCATAAATGATCAAGAGCTACTTAGAGCTCACTGTTACAAATTGACTGGAACTATCTGCTATTCCTGGCAAACATAGAGAGATTAGGAGCAATCCTGCTCACTGCAAACAGTCTACAAAATGTTCTAAAAACATTCCCTATTGCTACTACAACTTTTCTTCTCGCTGCAAATCACTTGCTTTTGCAAAACTGTCTTCTTCCAATTGTCCAACTGACATAACAAAGCTGCCTTCATTCCATTTGTCTTTCACAAACATTCCCTCTAAAATTTGAAATTACCTACCAACATTAATTGGGAATTCAAAAATTTCTACCTCATTAATATGAAATTCGAAAGTTGCAGGGATGAAGATCCCAAAACTGGCAAAGAGAAAACAACTCCTGATAGGTAGGTGAAGCAACGACAGGCTTAGGGACAATTAATATTTCCAACACTCCCCCTTTGTCCTGAGCCAAAAAGACAAGATCAAACCTAATCCAAATTAAATACGCCCAAACTGCTCCTTAGGAACTCAAAATTATCTTTGCTCAATGGCTTGGTGAATATGTTTGCTAGCTGCTGCTCAGACCTGCGAAACCCCATTTTAATTTCACCATCTTCAACCAATTCATGAATGAAATGATACCTGATTTCAATGTGCTTGCTTCTTCCATGAAACACAAGATTTTTCGTCAAGGCTGTCGATGAAAAATTGTCACAAAAGATCACTTTTCCATCCTCTTGTTCTTCTCTCAAATCTTCCAAGATTCTTCTCAACCAAATAGCTTAACATGCTGCTGCATTTTCTGCTATATACTCAGCTTTAGCTATTGATACAGAAACTACATGTTACTTCTTGGAAGCCCATGAGATAGCACCCAAACCCAAATGAAACACATAGCCCGAAGTGCTCTTCCTATCATCCAAACTTCCTACCCAATCACTGTTAGTGTAACCAACTAGCCCATACTCTTTTGCTGCTGTGTACAACACACCATATCCTTTGGTACCATTCACATACCTCAGGATTCTGTTACCTGCTTTCCAATGGGTGTCTCTTGGAGTCTCCATAAATGTGGAAATAAGACTCACTCCATGCATTATATCCGGCCTAGTTGCTATCAAATACATCAAGCTTCCAACCAAGCTTTTATACATGGTCGGATCCACATTGCTGCTACAATATTCCTTGCTCAACTTTAGACCTATGGCTGTTGGTGTTGGGATAGGATTGCTTTCAAGCATCCTAAATCTCTTCAAGATCTCATTTGCATATTTTTCTTGAAAGATAAAAATACAATCATGCATTTGTTTTACTTCTATGCCTAGAAAATACTTTAAAAGACCTAAATCTGTCATTTCAAATTATCTTTTCATGGCTTCTTTAAAATCAGCAATGAGGAAATCATCATCCATAGTAAAAACAAGATCATCTACATACAAAACAACAATCAAAATATTACCATTTCCTGCCTTGATGTAAAGAGTGGGCTCACCATCGCTTTTTCTAAAGCCATTTCTCATCAAATACGAGTCAATCCTGTTGTACCATGCCCGTGGAGCTTGCTTCAGCCCATAAAGAGCCTTCTTCAGCCTATACACCTTGTGTTCTTCACCTGGAACTTCATATCCAAGTGGCTGCTCCACATAAACTTCCTCTTTCAACACTCCATTTAAGAAGGAAGACTTCACGTCCATTTGAAATACCTTCCATTTGTGTTGGGATGCAATTTCTATGAATGCACACATAGTTTCCATCCTTGCAACAGGGGCATACATCTCATCATAATCTCTCCCAAACTACTGTTTGTACCCCTTGACCACTAATTGTGCCTTGTGCCCCTCTATCCTTCCTTCGACATTGCATTTGGTCTTGTAGACCCATTTCACCCTAATAAATTGCTTGTTGGGAGGAAAATCAGTTAACTCCCATGTGTTGTTCCTTTCTATTGCATCTGTCTCCTCATCCATGGCCTCACACCATTTATCCTCTTTCACAAATTCTTCAAAATAAATCATATCACTATGAGAAAACAATGCAAAAATCATGTTCTCATCAAATTCTTCATCATACCTTTCATCTTGGTAGATCTCCTTTAGAATTTTGGTCTTTCTTGGCATTAGGGAGGTGAGAGTAGGGTCTAAACTCTCAGTGCTGCTACTATTCTACTGAATAAGCTGGTTTCAGAGCGATTGAGAGCGATCAGGAGCGGTCGGGAGTGGTCAGGAGCTCTCTGCGATCGATTCTCTGGCTGTCTGTGCCTGCTTGCCTTTTTGTTTGTTTGGATCAGGAGCGATTATGACCGATCGGGAGCGATTTCTAAAATTTTCAAGAGCTCATCTAGAGTTGTCAAGAGAAAATTTTGACTCCACTAAATCATCATTCTATACTTCCTGTTCCTTTTCTTCAACATCAGGAATGATCAAGAGCAATTTGGAGCGATCGAGAGTGATTTTTCCATCCCATGACCGATCTTCTAAAAACTCCACATCTTTGCTGATAATAATTTTCTTACTGTCTAGGTTATACAACCTGTAGGCTTTTGACTCTGAACAATAACCCATGAAGATGCACTTCTCTCCCTTGTCATCCAATTTTTGCCTCTTTTCTTTAGGCACGTGTGCATAAGCCACACAACCAAACACTCTTAAGTGCTCAACCGTCCATCTACGTTTTGTCCATGCCTCTAGTGGGACTTTATCACATACCACCTTTGTTGGACATATTAATCAAATAAACAGCTGTTGCTACAACCTCTCCCCAATATTCAGTTGGGAGTCCCTTTGCTTTCATCATGCTCCTTGCCATCTCCATGATGGTCCTATTGTTCCTTTCAACCACTACATTTTGCTGCGGAGTATAACTGGCTGTAAGCTCCTTCTTAATGCCATTTTGCCTGCAAAAATTCACAAAATGATTGGAGGTATACTCTCCTCCTCTATCTGACCTTAGGATAAGTGTCCACTCTCCTTTTCAGCCTGGGCCTTAAACAATAAAAACTTATCAAATGCACCAGACTTATGTTGCAAGAAATAAACCCATGTCCTATGACTGAAACCATCAATGAAGGTCATAAAAAATCTGCTATTACCAATAGACGTGATTTACATAGGGCCTACCAAATATGTGTGCACCAACTCCAATGGTGCTCTTTCCATTGTAGAGTTGCCCGATTGAAAGGGCTGCCTATGTTGCTTGCCCAAAATTTAAGCCTCACATCTAACATTAGGCTCTACTATACTTGAAAAACCATCAACCATTCTATTCTTGGACAAAATAATCAGACCAGAAAAGTCTAGTGTCCATACCTGAGATACCATAGATCGAAGGGGTCTTGAATGGTACTCTTGAGGGCTGCTTGCTGTACATTTTCCATCCATGAGAGGTGCATAAATAGACTGAGGTGAGAAACACATCTCAATCTTCAACGAAAACATCCAATTCTTTGTTATTGCAATTGCTGCAAACACCTTCATCCTCTCATTCTTGTCATAAATGACACATTGGCCCTTCTCCATTAGCACTTTGTATCCATTTTGGATCAGCTGTCCTACACTCATGAGGTTATGCTTTAACCCTGGTTCAAAGAACACATTTTGAAGCTCCTTCTCACCTTGCTTGGTGCAGATCATGATAGATACTTTTCCTTTGACTGGAACTATTCCATTGTTCCCCATTCTAGTTTCAGACTTTACATTTTTGTCAATGAAAGAAAATAGACTTTCATTACCACTCATGTGGTTGTTGCAACTGCTGTCCAAATACCAGACTTCGGGGCTACCTTCTTCACCAACATTGCACATGATGAAGGCTGTGGACTGATTGCCTTCAATTACATTTGAATCAACGACATTAACATTCTATTTTTGTTGATTACCGTGCTTTTTCTAGCACTCACTCACATAATGGCCAAACTTATGACAGTAGTAGCATTCAATGTTGCTCTTGTCACTTCTCCCACTCGAACTATTGTTCTTCATGCCTCTTCGAGAGTTGTTTTGAGAGATGCTCACTCCTTCTTGGCTGCTTTCTCATCCCGAGCTTTCTCCTCCAAAATTTCCTTGTCCGGATCTTCCTCTACCTCTTCAGGAGCCATTTCTATCTCTCTCCCTGCCTCTTGTATTTGATTGAGCCTTGAAAGCTTTCTCTTGGGAAGAAGTAGCAGACCTTTTTAGGCGCTGCTCATGGGTTTGAAGAGAACCCATTAACTCTTCCATTTTCAAAGTAGAGAGGTCTTTCACCTCTTCAATAGAAATGACAAGTGCATCATATCTCGTGGGTAGATACCTGAGGATTTTTTCAACAATCTTTTGCTCCTCCATCATTTCTCCATTTTCTCTCAACTGGTTTAACAAACTAGAGAAGCTTGTGTTGAAATTTGAAACAAATTCACTTTCCTTCATTTCAATAACTTCGAACTCTCTTGGAAGTAACTGGAGCTTCACAACTCTAACTTTATCAGTCCCTTTGTATCCGGTTTGGAGAATTTCCCAAGCTTCTTTTGCATACTCAGTTGCTGCTATTCTAGGAAAAATGGCCTTTGTCAAGGCTGCTTCGATCAAACTCAAAGCTTTTGCATCCTTCTTTCTCTACTCCTTCAACTAGGTCTTCTGATTATTTGTGAGAGCTGGAAATGCAGCTGGGTTAGTGATATCCATGAACCCATTTATGAGAAAATCCCACAAACCATTTGCAACTATAATGGTATTCATCTTCTTGGCCCAAACATCATAGTTCTGTCCATTAAAGGACGATGGATGCTGCCAACTCTTTCCTTCATCTCTAGCCATGTCTCCTACAGGAAAAAATTAAATACCCAGACAAAATAACTACCTTAACTCACAAAGAAATGGGGCCTATTGCTCTGATACCATGACACAATTTCAGAAGCTCAAAAGCTCTGATACGATGTAGAAATTTCAGAAGCTCAAAGGCTTTGCTACCATGTAGAGATTTTAAAAATGCACAAAACAAACACAGACACAAAGTTGCTGCTCTGATTTTCAGCCAAGCTGGAAATACCCAAATCTCAAAATGTGGAATAACAAACTAAAACTCAATGGAGACAAACAAAAAACTGGGCATGCAATATTTTCCTTCTTCTATTCAAAATGCTGGAAATGACAATACATAAAACATAAAGCTTCAAACAAACTGTAAACTACCTATTACAACTTTCTGGGAGCTATCAAAGACTGCTCAACCAATTCATAAATGATTAGGAGCTGCTTAGAGCTCACTGTTACAACTCGACTGGAACTATCTGCTGTTCTTGGAAAACATAGAGTGATTAGGAGCAATCCTGCTCATTGCAAACACTCTGCAAAATGTTCTAAGAACATTCCCTGTTGTTGCTGCAACTTTTCTTCTTGCTGCAAATCAATTGCTTCTGCAAAAACTAAATTCTTTTAATTCTCCAACTGACAGAACAAAGTTTCCTTCATTCCTTTTTTCTTTCACAAACATTCCGTCTAAAATTCGAAATTACCTACCAGCATTAATTGAGAATTCAAAAATTTCTACCTCATTCAATTCTGAGCAATTAGAAGTTGCAGGAATGAAGACCCCAAAACTGGCAAAGAGAAAACAACTCTTGACAGGTAGGTGAAGCAATGGTAGGCTTAGGGACAATTAATATTTCCAACAATTTAATAGGCCAGCGCCTAGCATGTCATTATTTGGCATTTGTGAGTCGTGCACATTCTGAAAACCCTATATGGGAATTTTTTTATCTTCATGCCCACTCACACAGCCCGTGCTTGATCATTTGTTGGGAAATATTCTCTCATGCCTAGCGGTTTACTCATCTCCACCCAACCACATATGTCCTCTTTGCGCCATTCTTCACTTGCACATAGATTGTTGAGATTGCACAAAGAGACTCCATCTAGTCTCCTTGTGAACCTCCTCTGCCAAGTCGATTTTGCTGGTTTGTTCATTCATGGTTGCTCTACAGATTGGCATGTGAAGAGGCAAAGGATCAATTTTACTGTAGATATCCATACCATGAATGCATCAACCCATTACCATATCTGGGTGCAGAGGAGGGTTGCGTCCTAAGCAATAGAGGTGCTTGGGTTAAAGAAGCCAATGACAGTTTACTTGTTGTGCGTAGGAGTCTCCTATTTAGACTTGCTTTGTTGCTGCATATAGTGATGAATTCTATTACAAATAGAACTCCTCCTCCACACCCCACATGGGCCTCTACTAACAACAACCAAGTCCAAATTGGACTCTACCTCATTAGGCGACTTCTCCACTAAATCTTGCAAAGACCCAGTCAAATCTCCAACGACAAGAACAATTAGCATTTAAATTATTTGTATTAATTTGTTTGCTAGCTGTCATAAGTTGCTTTTAAGTAATTTTGTTTGATTGACCACTTGGGTAAACATCAAAATTTTCAAAGGAGGGTTGTTATTTTTATCTTAGTTAAAAATTTGTAAAAGAGGAGTACATATTTTCTTTTGCAATGAATTTGACAAAAGGGGGGAGTTTATTTTGCCATTGTTAAAAATTTGTGAAAGAAAACTTAATTTTTTCTGTTACAATGAGTTTGGCAAAAGGGGGGGGTCATACTGGGATTTTTTTTTTCTATTTTCCTCACTCTAACTTCTTAAAATATTTAATTTTTCCAAAAATTGTAAATGCAAATTTTATTGGTGTAAATTGGCAATCGAGTGAATGAAACTCTATTCAATGATGGTGATTTTGCACTAAATATAAAGTGCCTTTTTTCATCATCATTCTTGTATGCAAATATATGCACTAAAATAAAGTTTCGAACAAAGGGAAAATTAAAAATATTAAAAAAGGGGGGTATCAAAGAGTTGTGATTCAAAATCCACTCCAAATTTCTTTCTTTCAATTTTCTAACCGTTGAAGATCACAACTAAGCATGGAGTCAAATCAACAAAAGGAGCCAAATGCAGTTGAAGATAAATAAATACAAGGAGCAACAAAATCACAAAGAGAGGAAAATATGAAAAGGTCTTTTTTTGGAGGATAGCTTTTCCCCATTGGGTTTTTTATCTTTCTCCATCATTTGTAAAAGACTACATTGTAAATGAGTACCTTATCATGCCTTGTTGCTGGGACTCATATCTTTAGTGTTTAGCTTACTCCCTAAGTATCACTTAAGCGAGGGTGTTAGTGTGAAATTACTATTTACACTATACTTAAGCTCACTTAGGTCAATATGAGGTTAGACAACTTTTTGTCTAAATGAATGTACAACCATTGAGACCTCTAGAGGTTACCAAGTTATTTGGTAAACCTTATGAGCTACCTCTTTGAGGTTGGAAGTGTTTCCATCTCACCTCAAAGGTCACTCAACACTTGGCACACAAGGTTGATGAATTGGTCATGGAGGTAGGTCACTCAAAACTTGGCACACAAGGTTGATGACTTGGTCATGGAGGTTATTGGTTTGCACACTCCAAGTGTTCCACCTATAGGACACTTGTCAATTCACCTCATAGGTGGATTGCACCATCATTTCCTATATAAGCAAGGCATTGTTCTCATTACAACGGGGTCAACTAAATACAATCTATGTAGTGTTGTTCATTTGCTTGTCTCTTATCTCCTAGATCTTCCTAATTCTAATACTTTCATTAAGAAATTCCAATCTATCATCATATCCAATTTTACAAAGAAAGAAGATAAATGATTAAAATTGATAGAATGAAGCACTTCATGAGCAACCAAGGCACCTTTAGTTGTTTCCCTTCTAGGTACAAATCCACCTTGCTCTTGTGAAACAATTTTGGGAATGAGATGCTGAAATTTGAGATATATTGCTTTTGTAATGATTTTATAGATTGTGTTACATAAAGAGATTGGTCTAAAATCCACAAAAGTCTCGGGGTCCTTGATTTTTGGCAAGATTGCAATATTTGTATATTAAACTAATTTAAAAATTGTCCCCATTTTCCTTGATTCTTCCAAGGCTAGTAGCAAATCAAATCCCAAGAAATCCCAACACTTCTGAAAAAATAAAGTTGTAAAACCATCAGGCCCTAGAGCCTTATCAGGTGAAAGTGAAAAGACAACCTTTCTCAATTCTTCTAAAGTAAAAGGCTTCATCAAGCTTTCATTTTATTCTTGAGTGACAATCTTTGGTATTGTATCCATTAAAATCTGCTCAACATGATCTGCTTGTAACGACCTATCTCCAGGAGAAGTTAAAATATTTTAATTTTTTTTTACCTCTTCCTCGTGTATTTCTTTTTCATTTGTGACCTAAATTTTTATCAACAATTATGTATTAATTTATATCAAATTTATTTTACCTATTATAGTCTATTCCAAAATTCAACAATTTGGCTCCTTTACCATTATGCTTTGCTAAGACTCTTGATCATCTTAAGAGACCCTCATTTGTAGAGAATCTCTCAAAAAAGACAAAGAGTTGAGGTAATCAAGAATTAAATTTTACTTTAATTGATAGTTTAGAGAAATTATAGTTAAATATAGTGATTTAGGTGTTAATTTAAAATTTCTAAATTATAGTAGATAAGTTTCTATTTAGCGGTCTAATTTATTTACCATTGAGATAATTAATCAAATTTGTGGTTTGAATTGTTATTTTGCAATCAACTTTGCATCCATCAAGTGGCGTGAAGAGGCTACATTTTGATGTTCCACTAAAATTTTAGGATTCACCTGAGACATAGAGTCAATTGGACAATTAGGATTTGATACGTAGTTATTTGGCTTGTACATTGTACATATAGATATTGAGATGACATATGCCACATTTTTGTAAAAATTGTTTTGAGTTGGCATTTGTGTCAAATTTGTATGTGTACATAATTATTCTATATTTTACATATAAAAAATGATATACAATATTATTTGTTCCTTGTGTGCATGTTTTCCTACTTTAAATTTGAATGTATAATCACTTTAGAATGGTTAGTTATGAATAATAACATGTTATAGATTGATTTCTTACAATCTTGGTTGCCATGACGGTAGTCATAGCTAGATATATGATTGTCTTATAATAACATGTGACCATTTCTCTATTTAAATACCCTAATTAGTAAGAGTAATAAAAAATAAGCATGATGAAAATCATATGAAGTATATATTAATCATTTCGTTTTAATTCATACTAGATTATGTCATATCTTTTCAATATTTATTATTTATGCTAAACTATACCAAAATGTTATGGCAATGTTAGGGCATTGAGAGATCAATTTGGAATCATAAATGTTATACCAAAATACTATATCTAATGTTAGGGAATTGAGAGATCAATTTGGAATCATAAATGTTATATAAAAATGTTACCAAGAGTGTTAGTTTGGTGTAGTGTTTGGGTATCAAGTGACCAACACCATAAATTGTATGTGTCACATGGTATAAAATTTATTACACCAACCTGAAGTGCTTTTGAAGCGATGGAAAGCTATCAAAAGTTGCAAAAATCATCAAGTTGGTGGTGTTAGGGCATTCATTGAGCAATTTAAAGAATCACATTTTATGATATGAAACTAAATATACCAACCCATCATCCACACCTACTAGAAGAGGTCTCATTCATCCACTCGTGAGTTCTATACCCTCTAGGATACATTAATTAGACTAGTTCTCTTAAAAGACATGGGATAGAAATGTACCATTTGGAAGTAGCTTGTGAAGGAATTAGCCATTTGGAATTACCTACTTAAAGGACAATCCAAGACCTAATATTATGGAAGGTCAACTTAAGATGATGGACCAAATCTGATAATTAAGTAGTGGATAATAGCATGACCCAATGCATAAGAGAGGCCAATAAATTTTCTTATTTAGCATCTATGAGGCCCAGGTTGTTGTTGCCTAAAGTTAATCACATGATAATTAAACATAAATAAAAATTATTGCTGACCTTAGACCTAATTTGGATGCCTTGTTTCTCTAGGAGACTCATAAGAATGTCACTAAGCCCAATTGTATAATATATAGTGAGGCAAAGACCTATCTAATATGACATATATATGACTAGTTTCCTTGGTATAGATCATGTGGAAGTTGACATCTATAGTGGGGTCAACTCAAAGGTAATTTATGTGTTTTTTATAATGCTTTGAATGCATTGAAGGATATGAATTCTATTACATCTCTGGATATGAGTTTTGTGAGGCTAAATTTTAGTGAGGATCTAGAAGTTTTGTTTGATGTTGTAGAACCCTACCCTATCTATCTCATTTTTCTTATTGGAAGAGAAGCCACAATCTTGACATGCAAATCCACTCACATAGAGGAAAATATAATAGAGAGCATTAATAAACAAAACAAAAAGACATAGTAATGTCTAAAATGAGTTTTTTTCGTGAGTTTAGGGCTATCATAATCCACATAATAGTCCATTGTCATGTTGAGATAATCATAACAACCCATAAGATCACCAAATCTCATGAATACATACTAGAAAAATTTTAAAATATTTTGGTTGTGTAGGGTAATACACACCAAGATCTAGCTAGGGTGTCATTATGTCCAAAAAAATGAGAAAATAAGGTAAATATGATTGTTGTAGAGCCATAAACAGGGCTGTTATAATAAACATCAATAGGACAACCCTAGGACGACCATGAGAAAATAAGAATAAAGGCGTTGTGAGGGATTATGTAACATAAACTATGTATCCTAATGTTGTCCAAGAATAATAGGATTGTAATATTGAAGAACCAAAGATAAAAAATGAGAAAATGATTTTTGAAACAAACGTTACTAAATTTCAAAATTGTTAGTATCTTTGAAAAAATAACTGCACTAGCACATCCGAGTTGGTGTATGAGTGGTAGTGGAGGTGTCTATTCATTCCCTAGGTCACTTGAGAATGAGACCTAAGTGCAAAAAACCACACAAAATCTTATAAAACTATGAAGAAATGATCACTTACCTTTAGGTTTTCATTGACTTGCTATTCGTTAATGCAAGAATGCCTGTAGTTGCAAGTAACTTGTAAATTGCCTATGATCAAGGTGCCAAGTCCAACTTTATAATCAAGAGCTCACAAGTTCATAACTGAACAAAATGTGTAAGAATAAATAAAAAATTGGATAGTATTTATATCAACCCATATTTGCGAATTCCATAGGATTTTTAAATTGTAGAGTAAAAATTTGGCAAATCCCGTGTGATTGTACAATGATACATTTAAATGTTGGATGAATCAAACCTTGGCGAAATACATACATTGTAATTTTCAAGGTGGTTATGGCCCTATGATTAGCATGGAGTTACATAGTATTGGCGAAATGGGTCCTCATACGCGATTATCTTTTAAGGTAATTGGCGAAATGTTTCCTCAAACGTAATTGTTTTTTAATTTTATTGGTGAAATGGGTCCTCATAAGCAATTATTTATAATTTTTTTGGCGACGTGGATCCTTACGTGCAATGAATATTTAATGATGTTGGTGAAATGTGTCTTGATACACAATGTCGTTTTAGTAGTATTGGCAAATATGTAGGTTATTTAATACATGCTTTTGAGATTCCAAGTGAAAATATTAATTAGTCCATTTGAAACACATAGTTTGTTATGACAAAAATATTAATTACATTTGCCACAAAAATATTAATTAGTCTGTTTGAAACACATAATTTGTTATGGCAAAAATATTAACTACATTTGCCTCATAAAATCAATCGATAAAAAATTGAAATGTATTGGATCAATAATTCAAAAAATCTAGGCGATTTGACCACCCCATTGGTTGCAATATATTTGCCAATTTTAACTTGGTCGATATGAACTATTTGCCAATTGACGAAAATTCACCACTAAAAAAGTCCTTAAAGCTTAGGCCCATGATATGAATTTTTTTGAGGAAGCTGATAGAATATTGAAAAACTTAGAGGATATGAGAAAAGATATCGATGATGACATCACAATTTCAAAATCTCAAGAGATAAACTGGCTCAAGGGGGATAAAAATTTGAAGGAAATCATAGATTTGGGAGTGGATAAGTTGGTGGCTGAGTAAATCATAACTCATGCCAATGACAACAGATACATCATCTGAAACAAGTGCATTGGATCGAAAATAATCTCTCTAAGATAAAACGTTCAAGAGTAGACTAAACTGTTGAGAGAATATGAATAAATTAAATCAAGGATACAAAATTACTTTTTGTTTGTCAATTTGGGGGATCAGTCAAGTCTGTAAATTATAAAATTTCAAGCTATTATCGACAAGCTCAAGGAAAATATTAAGGAACTTCTCAACCCGCCATCTACCTGTATCGACAACATGGAAAAATTGAGCACCATCAACATGGGTTTAATGTAGGGGATTGTCCCTCTCACAACTCATCAAACTAAGCTGGAGCAAATAGGAGGCATCAAGGCTTTGTGGAGACTAAGAACCAATAACGTCATCATTCCGAAGCATAATGAGTTGGGCCCAGTCATCAAAGTGTCTCACACGTTTAAGTCCAAGAGTGCTACTCTAACGCCTTAGTCTCGTCAAAAGAGCAAAGATGCCACAGATGTTGATGATGTCCCTTCTTAGCCAGATGTTTAGTTTTCTTGATTTATTGTTTAGGCATTAGAAAACCCCCAAAATTTTGGGGGGTCTCTCTGTGTTCCCAAGAATTATATCTTTTTAGTGATATATATATGTTATGAAAAGACATTATAGGAGGATTTTTTTTCCCTATAAGAATGGTTGTAAGTTTATGAGCTTTACTATTTTTGAACATCTTAAAATAAAGAATCTTGGAAGTCTATATGCTGCTATTGATTTGTGTTGTCATTTCTTGTGTGAATGGTAACTATTTTAGGGTTATGATATACTTGCAATAGTAATTATCATTCTCAAACAGTTGTGAGTATGATTTTAAAATAGTGAATTGGTCTGTTCACTATTAGATATTTTTGAAATTAAAACCTTTGATAATACACATGTGTATTTCAGTTTTGAATGCCATTACATGTTGGTGGTTAGATTGCTTTATCAAAATAATATTTTCTTTAGTTTACCTTTCCTATTTTTTGGCTAAAATTATACCCCTAAAAATATAATTTTATCATATAAGGGAGGTATACCTCTAAAATTCAGATGAAAGTTATTTAAGAGAGGGAAACTTATCCAAATATCAGTATATTTTTACTAAAATAAGGGTTTTGCAAAGTAATTACATAATATATTTTGATGGTAACAAATCTGTTAACTAAGAATTTCCTTGAATTTTTTAGGTTGAAATACAAAATTAAAAATGGTAAAGCATACACAATCTGAAATCTAAGCTCAACCAAAAGTGAATACACCAACTGCACCCACAAGAAATGTTGAAAAAATCCAAGTCCCCCCTTGTTCTATGAAGGTACACAAATGTAAAATGGTGCTTCTCATGCAATGAATCATCTATGAGCGAGAAGCTAGCTCGAGATGACAAATTCTTCCTCAATTTCCTCCAACCTCCAATCAGACCCTTTAGATAGTAATTACCAAATAAAACATTAATGGCTCTGCATGCATCATTAGTAAATGCATAAAAATGTGTGTACATAGAGATGTTGAATTCAACCGATGATGCATCCATTACAATAAAAAAAATTAATGTCAAATGAGTAACTCCTATATAAGCCTAATTCTCCTTTCTTTTCTTTGCATGGAATCATTCTTCTAACTGTTCTCCTTATTTCAAAAAATCCCACTACACCCTTATTTATTCAATTAAAAAATAATTATCATTATCATCTATTTGTTTTTCTAAAGAAATGAAAACTTCACCCAACAAGTAAGTAATCACTTATGTATACCCTCAACTTTGTTGCATTCCATACTCTTTGTAAAGAATAAGAGATCATAAAGGCAATTGAAAACTTATACCTCCATACCTTACACCAGTATAGCAATAGATAAATTTCTAATATCAATCAACAGACTTATGAACGCAATAGGGAATATCATGATTCTTTTATGCTTGCACGAAAACCCTTATATTGACTAACCCATTTTATCCAAAACATATCATTTTCCATCATTTGACCTAACTAATTCGTCTTTAATATTTAATTAATAATTCCATTATTAGATTAAATTAATAATCATTTCATTTTATCATGATAATCAATTGATTTTAATAATTATTTAATTATTTTTAAAATTCGAATTTCTTCTTACTTCCACATTAATTAAATAATTTTGAATTATTTAATTAAATTATCTATTTGAACACTATTAATCTATATTAATTAAATAATTAACGTTATTTAATTAATTTACTATTTTTTTTTTAATAAATAAGTGCTACTCGAAAAATATTTACATCCGTTGTGCTATGCTTATGTGTTGCATTCAAGAGCTATGAGATTTAAGAGAGCATAGGCCCTCTGCAAGCTCAACAACCCGGATAGACAGATTGGGACCCAATAGGTCCCTGTAATGGCTCGGAAGGAAGAAAAAAGTCTCCATGTTCTTTTTGCCGATTCCTTCTCTGCAATGCTTGAGGGCCTCCACGGTGACCACCTCTTTCTTGGCAGCATTTGCATCAAAGAGGCTAGCCACCCGACCACCTTTTGGCGCGGTCTCAATGTAATCGATGTCACTCATTGCACATGGAACATCTTCCTCTTTTAGAAGCACGACCACCGAAACCTCAACAAGTTCTTGGAAGCCAGACCCTTGGATAAGATTGGTAAGGAAGCAATTATAGACTTCCACATCATGAATATGTCCTGTGTTCCAACATTCCATCCCCACAATATTGCCGATTGCAATGGTCATGTCCTATGAGCATTTCGAGAAGTCGCCTGATCTGGGTACGCGTATCTTTGGGGGCACATTTTGGTTTGCGCTAGCTGCTCTATAAGCGCATACAACCTCCATTATTTTATGATTGAAAGTAAAGGGGTGAAGAAAATTTATTTACCACCGCTGCCCATGTTTGATTAGCAAGTTATGAGACAATCTCATGGGAGATTTGGCAAGGATACGCTCATGATATGATGTATATGATAAGTCCCGCTTTAGCAGGCATTTCTCAATTAAGACTGGATGAAAGGTAGTGTAGCCACATGAATATGTCCGTTTGGCACTTCTTCCATGTAAGTATCTTGTCCAGATTTTTCCATGAGTCACATGTGGAGCTCGTTATGACAGGGGCTGATTGTTGTACACCGTGGTTTGCTAGTAGGTCCACCACTGAGTTTGCTTCCCTATACATGTGGGAAATTGTGAAGTTCTAAATCTTTGTGAGGAGATGAAGAATGTTGGGAAGATAGAGCTGGAGCTTCTAGTTAGCCATTCGGTTATGCTTGACCACCTCGATATAGATCATCGAACCTCCTTCAATGTCGATATTATGTAGATTCTACTGACAACAGTGTCAGAGACCTATGATAAGACCTTCAAACTCTGTAATGTTGTTTGTGCCCCATGGAATTTTATTTGACAATGCCCAAATAAGTTTCCCTTCCTCATTTCTGATTAGACAACCCACCCCCAAGGCACCTGGGTTGCCTTTCAAGGCCCCGTCAAAGTTAAGCTTGAGTCGGCTGGTTGGTAGAGCCAACCATTTGGCCTCTTTTCACTTATTTCTCCTATCTTGTGGGGCCGCATAGCCAGTTGGAACTTTCAAAAGAGGCATTTGTTTTATGAGGGAATCATCCAAACTAGAAAAGGGACCTTCTGTTTTCTTTTGGTTGCCACCATCATACATTCACATAGGCCATGTTCTATGTCTGCTACGATTTTCTCTCTTGTTGAAGCCAACTCTCTGAAAATAATTCGGTTCCTCTCTTTCCAAAGATGCCATATTACCATTAAGGGAACGATGAACCAAATACTGCTCCATAATGAGATGTGTTTTGGGGCAAGCCAAGAATCAAACTATGCTATCAAGTCGTTTGGTCTTGGGGTAGATCACTACAGCTTACTTTGGAGCCAGTCCCAATAAGACAAAGAAAAGGGGCAATTTAGAAGCAAGTGATCAACATTCTCAATGTTAGACTTACATAGTATACATCTCGAAGGTCCGTGCATATCAATTGCCATTAGTCAGTCATTTGTTAGTCATCTCTTATGCATAGCTGTCCAAGCGAAAGCACCAACTTTTGGCAGGATTTCCTTTCCCCAACATAGTCTTACTGACAAATTTCCTTCTTGCCTATGATACTGCAACATATATCCCATCTTAGTGGTGTACTGTCTAGAATTGGAGGCACACCATATAATATGATCCCTTGCATTGTTTGGATAGATTGAGACAGTGCAGGCAACATCCTTGAGCTTTATTTTTTCGTCCTCAACTGGAAGGGATTTGAAGCAGACCCAACTATATTCCCCATTGTCTTTTATTATAAATTAGTCTACCACCTTGCCACCGATTGTGGCCCTCAGGCCAGTTGGTATCCGTGGGCACATCACATTATCATTTTCTAGCGGTTTATTGCCGTTCTAGGATTTGAGCCAAAAGTTAGCAAAATGACCATAGTTAATCTGCCATATGAGGTGATTTGTGATAATTTTCCTGCATTCCAACATAAATCTCTATACATGTGAGCCCGTCGGTGGATTGGCCATAGTTAGGATTTGGATCGGTTCTATGGAATCCAAATATTTACTTTGAATTATCCTGCACCACAGTTTGTCAGGTGTTGACTACATCTTCCATATGAGCTTTGCACCTAAAGCATAGTTTTGAAATTTGATGCCTATTCCCCAATCTACATGGCTATTTCTTATCGTGTCCCAATTGAAAAGTGGTATTTTCATTGGCTTGTTCGATCCCTCCTATAAGAATTTTTTCAGAATACTGTTGAGATCGGCGGTACCCTTTCTTGTGAGTTGTTTGTAGCTCATCATGTAAATTGGAATGGCTATTAGGATGAATTTTATCATTGTTATATGCTCTGCCAGTGTAAGCCATTTACCTTTCCATGAGGAGGCACGACATCGAAAATTTTCTACCATCTCATTTCATAGGCATGATTTAATTATTCCATTGATAAAGAGGACCCCTAGGTATTTACATGGGATGGAATCGATACTCATCCCTAGTAATGTCGTAATTTTCCTTTGGATTGGTTTCTTCGTAAAGAAGTATATCTTGGACTTTTGTTTATTCACCTTTTGACCCATCATAACCACGTATCTTTCAAGTATTTTTTTTGATGACAGACGCTTCAAACACTATTCCTTCCCTGTAAAAAATGGTATCATTTGTAAATTGGAGATGGGTAATCGGTTCGATGTTCCTAGCAATTTGCAAGCCATTCTAACTTCCTTTCGACTTCTGGACGTAAATCATACGGCTCAATACCTCAACCATTATCACAAAGAGGAAGGGGGAGAGGGGGTTCCCCCGCCTCAGACCATTGGAACTTTCAAAGAACCCACAAGAGGTGCCATTGACCTCCGAACTTTCAAAGAACCCACGAGAGGTGCCATTGACCAGTATAGAGAAGTGAACTTAAGAGATATAGTAGAAAATCATTTCCCTCCAACTATCACAAAAGTCCAACTTTTCTAACACCTTCATTAAGAATCGCCATTTCACCCTATCATAAACTTTTCTTATGTCAAGTTTAATCATAATGCACTGTTGCCTACCCCAATTGATCGAATTCAAAGTGTTCATTTGGCACAATGATGTTAGTAGTAATTTACTTGCTAGGGGTAAACCTACCTTGTGTTTCATATAAGTATCCGTTCTAGTCTAGATGCTAATGTTTTTTCTATTATTTTGTACACTATGTTGTAGAATGAGATAGGGAAAAAGTTGTCAAATGCTTTGCACTCCTCCTTTTTTGGGACAAGAGAAATTATCGTTTTGTTCATTTCCTTAACACATATCTTGCTCTTTTTGAAGTATTTTGCAATTCCCAATATTTCTCTTCCTAAAAAGTTCCGGTAATTTTGATAGAATGGAGGCAAGAATCTGTCCAGGCTTGGAGCTTTGTCCGAGTGCATCTTAAAAGGTGCTTGCTTGAACTCTTCCTTAATAAAAGGAATTGTAAGAGTGCAATTTTGTTCTTCCATGATTAGTGTTGAGATGACAACCTCCTGTAGATCTAACAAATTAAGGTCAACTGATGCAAGCAAGTTTTGAAAGTAGTCGGTGGATGCCTTTTGAATATCCAACATGTTTGAATAGACATTTCCTTCCATGTCCTCAATCATCGTAATATTATTGCATAATTTCCTAATTTGTGTTGAGTTATGGAAGAATTTAGTATTTAGGTGACCCCTTTCCTCTAGCCAGATCTCTCCTGATTTGGCCCTCCAAAATTCTTCCTCTCTTGCTAGTACTTCCATAAGTTCTGCAATCAATGTCTGCTCCTTTGTGTAATCAACCTGATATATACCGTTGCTGATTATTTTCTCATTTAATTTAGTTAGTTTCTTTTCAATCTTTGTTTTCCTCTATGAATATCTTCCCCAAAGAGTGCTTGTTCCAATCCTTCAGTTTATCCTTTATATGTTGTAGCTTGCACCTAAATTTGTAAATTTTTGTGTTGATTCTCTTCAACATATTTTCCCACCAATTCTCCATTAGTGACATTAGATCCGCCCTTCACAACAATTTTTTTCTAATTTGAACAGGTTCCTCAATGACCCAACATCCAATCTTATGTTTAGTTCCATTAGGTAGTGGTTAAAGCTCGAAATTGGTAGAATGCCTACAGATAAAGCTGATGATACTAAAAGCTAGGGATCATTATAGAAGAGCCTATCCAATTTCTTTGTGATGTTAGTAAAACCATTATGGTGATTAGCCCATGTATAGGAGCCATTCTTTATTGGGACTTTGTTTAGTCTTGTGGATTCGATAAATTCATGGAAGCCTTGGGCGGGTGCAAAAAGATGGGTAGCCAATTTGTGGCAAACTTTTCAAAAAAGTTTTAAAAGTTCATAACACGAGAGTGTTATGAAACGCTCACGTTATGGATTGGTGTATCGAGCCTGAGGCTTGAACACAATGAGCCCATAACACGAGTGCGTTATGACCTATTAAAAAAAAATTAAAAAAATTGAATTCATTTTAACTTGTCACTGTGTTTTTTTTCTTGCCCACAACCAAAACCCCAATTTTCCACGCTCGCATTCTAGGAGGAGCTATTTTGCAAAATTCTTTATCAATGGTTGCTGTTTCATCACCAGGATGCTGCCACGTCGATGAGGAGGTCTGAGAGGGAAGGATTATTTGTTTTTTGTTTTGAATTTGTTAGCTTTAGGTTGTTTTTGATATTTATTTTTGAATTTGTAGGATATGTTAAACAACCTGCAAACCCTCCTCAAAATCCTCAACAAGCACAACAATAACAAGAGGAACAAAATCCTCAACAAGAACATCAAGAACAACAACAACAACAAGAGAAACAAAACCCTCAACAAGCACATCAAGAAAAACAACAACAAAATCCTCAAGTTAATCAACCACAACCTCAATCTCCTCCACCAATCCCTCAACATCCTCTTGGCACTCAACAAGACTTAATGAGTGAAATTGAGAACAATAAAAAGCAAATTGAGGATTTAATCAGGAGGTTGAACGATCCAAATGGTTCAACCGTGGAAAGAATGACCCTGGCAACTTCACTGAAAGAAATGTTAAAACATGTAGATTCAATCAGCAAATAGTTAACTGGTTGGTAGGATAGGAGGTAGGCGGCTAGGGCTTATTACCAAGATAAATTATCATATAAAGATGTAGAAGATTTAAAAATTACAAAAGGTGATTTGTGCTCATTATTCACTGACCCACGGTCAAATGCAAATCTTACCCTCAATGCAGAGAGGTTTCCTATTCATTGGTACCACCACCAACAGATTAGGAATTTTTTTTTGGGATAGGTGGTACATGGGTTTTGATTACCCACCATGCAACAATTGTGAAGTCTCGCAGTATGTCCTTAGGAAACTATACTATGTGTTCATCTTAAACAAAATCCCAAATTATTTTGATATGAGGGACTTCCAGGGGAGAGGTGGGGGGTCGGCTCAAGATAGAATTGGTGCACAACAAGATCCTACGCAACAAGGGAGATGACCTCTCGCTAGGCCACCTCATGAGAAAATCATTATCCCTTCCATCATGAAGGAGAGTGTTGACGTAGAGAATTTGCACGCTATCAACTCTTTGACCCAAAGTGTCATCCAACATGCCAACCCTATTCTACAATTCCATCTAGGGGAGTCTTTGAGTGGTGGGCTTTGATCCCATTTGTGTCAATCTTGCGACACAACTTGTTCATATGACCCCATCGACACTCAGGAGGCTGCTACACATGATCCGGCTGTAGTTATGGAGATGGAAAGGGAAATTGACATTTTGCATGAGGCCCATGACATTGATACTTAGGTAAAAGTTAGCATTTTCATTAAATTTAATTTATTAAATTTTAATTTTGAAATGCAAGATTAACTAATTTAGTTTTATGATTTTAATAAAATTGCAGGGTCATAGTGTTGATACTGGATACATCGGCCCTACACCTGATTATTTATCCATTGTACCTATCGTTGAGGTATGTAACTAGTAAACAATTATAAATTTATTACATGTTAATAACATTGTTTTATGAATGATATTTTAATATGTGATTTTGGATGTTGAATAGGCTAATATTGGAGGTTTCGAGGGAACACCTCCTAGTGCTAGTGGATTTAGTCAAACCTACACACAGGTTATAGAATAAAAAGTTTAACTAATGAATTGTACTTAATAGATTTGTGTAGTTTATATTCATAGCGTTGATTATGTTGCATTGCACATCTTTCAAACTCAAAGCATTACTTCACATTCCATAACTAATAACTAGATGTTGATAGATGACAAAATTTCAACTACAATATAGTTGTTTAGAAAATCAACATAAGCAGTGATGCAATTACTTCAAATAACATAAGTAATAAGTAGGAGCAGCTTCCAATTGCATTTGCTTGTCATGGCATTCCATGAGACCACTTTTTACTGAGGCATATTTTCAAACAGTTCACTGCCTTGTCTATGCTATGCATGCTTGGAAGGAATATATGAAAGAATAATGGTAAGCAATAGCATAGAAAAGGAAATGAGTTTTTTGAAAAAAATGCCTCAAAGAAATGCGGTCTGATGGTGATGTCCATCACCATGAGACCCAATTTCTTTGAGGCACTTTTTCAAATAGCTCACCGCTTTTTCTTTGCTACCACATTTTCCATACATTTGTACCAAAGCATTTTATCAAACAGTTCATTTCGTCACTGCTATGGCTAAAAGCTTAAAAAAGGTGCTTTCCAACAAACTATGGATGCTTGGAAAAAATCTATCAAAGCATAATAGTAAGCAATAGCATAGACAAGGTAGTTAATAGTTTGAAAAAATGTCTCGAAGAAATGCAGTCTCATGGTGATGGAATGCCATTCCATCACCATGAGACCACGTTTCTTTGAGGCATTTCTTCAAACAACTCACCACCTTTTCTATGATACCACATTTTCCATACATGTGTACCAAAGAATTTTATCAAACTAATCACTTCCTTGCTACTATGGCTAAAAGCCTAAAATAGGTGCTTTCCAACAAACTATGGGTGCTTGGAAAAATTTGTATCAAAGCATAATAGTAAGCAATAATACCATAGAGAAGGAAATGACCTGTTTGAAAAAATGCCTGAAAGAAATGCAGTCTTATGGTGATGGAATTCCATGACGTGCATTTGTTTGTAATGGAATTCCATCACCATGAGACCCCATTTCTTTGAGACATTTTTTCAAACAGTTCACTGCCTTCTCTATGCCACCACAGTTACTGTACATGTCTATGAAAGTATTTTATCAAATGGTTCACCAAATTGCTGCTATGGGTAAAATCCTAAAAACATGTGCTTTTGAACAAGATATGGATAGGGAAAATAGTAAGCATGATAGTAAGAAATATATAGTTTAATAAGTACTCAAAATTTTGTTCATTATCTCATACATTATAAGTCATGATGTGGATCACTATTGTAGTTTATTGAATAATTTTTTGTTTTATTTTTAGATGTTGCAAGTGGAAACACCTCTAAATGTTCAGATGACAATGGACATCGATGTTTCATTTACTATAGAATCCTTGATGGCTTTGACAGGGGAGGTATGAGGCAAATTACTAAATTTCAATTTACATTCATTGTTATAGATGTTAGTTAGTGAAAAATCAAACCATTATTGATTTGTAGTTTAATTTTTATTTGAGTGGTTTATACAGGACTTCAACACACCTCAACATGGGCATTTGAATATTTCCCTCATGGAGAGTGATCATCAGATGGCAGTAAGTGATTATTTTATTAAATATATCATTTTTTAAATTTAATTTCTATATATTAATGTCTTTACTTCTTATTGTAACAGATAAGACTTCACCAAGAACTAAACACTAGGAGGAGCACTAGGAGCACTCCTTGACTGCAACATAAATGAGTGATAGACATATCACCATCCGATCGACAAGCAAAGGGCAAGAGTTTATTTTGAGAGCATGGAGAGCGATGAATTTTGATTCTAGAGCCCTTTGTTGTATGCCTATATAGCATTTTTGTACATATTTTGTATTGGATATATTTGACATGATATGCCTATATGGCATTATCGTAAGCCTATATGGATATTTTGTACCTATATTTTATACTTATATCGACATATATTGATGTATGCCTACATGGATATTTGGTTAATACAAATATTTCTTATCGATGGTGTCAATATTTGCATTATAAATCCATGGTTCAATAGATATGAGTTACGTGTATTCGATTGTATATTTTACAACTTACGTGTATACTTTGTGACTTACATGTATTCCAATGTATACTTTGTGACTTACGTGTTTTCATGCGTATATCTTGTATTCATGCATATACTTTTTATTAATTTGCGTATACTATGTATTCATGTGTATACTTCAAGGCTTACGTGTTTTTGAGTACTTGTGCTTCCCTTATTCACATGTATACTTATTAATTGGTTACCCCTTGCATTGATCATTGTTGTCCTTCATGGTTTGTCTTGAATATTAATTGATTGATGCTAAAAAATTTATTAGTCGATGCTAAAAAACTTCAATATTTTTAGGACTACTAGTAGAGTTACAAATTCCAAAATTGCACAAATTGAAAATAAAAGATTTTGTAAATAAGTGCACTGATTATTAATAGAAAAGATACAAAACTTCAATGAAAATAGGAGCTTTATTATTCAATCTTTCAGAAAAAATATAACAACCTTCATCCATCGAGTTTCCAACATATTTTAAACCTTAACCAACCTATTACAACTATTCTAACTACCCTTTGAATGCCCATGACCATTGGGCTTCCTCAATTTTACATTTTTTTTGCACTTTTACAACTTTTCAATGTTGCACTTTTGACAATTTTGCGAAAATGTGACAATATAAACTCAATGACTCCTAATTACCTATTAGATGGTCTATTAGGACCTTATTGAATTGAAAAAAACTCAAACACACCTAAAACTATCAAAATACCTCATTTGACAACATTAACACAAAATGCATTTGGTGCCCCTACACCAAGAAGGCTTATTTAAGATCCTTGAGCAATGTATTTCCTAATGCTCCCTTGTTCTTACATATCTCAATTCAGTTTAATCCAAAGAGTTCCATGAAATGATTTATCTAAAAAAAAAAAACATGTTTTCAATTGATATTCCATGAAATGATTCATAAAAAGATTCCAATATATTTAATCCTTTGATTGAAACAACTCAATTAAGCAAAGGAAACATAATATTCACAACACTTGCAAAACATAATATTCATAGTAGATGAAGTAGTGTTTCGGTGCGAAAGAGGACCATGCCTAGCATAAACGTACCTATCAGGATGTGTTGGAGTAGTTTGTTTGGTCACACGAATTGCAAAACAAAAGTTGCACCACTTTGCAACTTTACACTGCTTGCATTTGATACTTTTTCCATCAAGTGAAAAATGGACACCACGATAAAATAACTTTGAGATAACAAAAATTGAGAAAGGTTATTGTAGAGGGTCCCATCTGGATCTCATAGGCTCACATGTAGAGTTCGTAAGCATCATGGTTTTCAAGTAATAGCTTGTCAAAGATTGCTTCCCTTTTGCACTTTGAGCCCTTAAGGGGTCGGGCCGGTTGAATGTAGCTCAGAGCGATTCTGTGTGTTTAGGTGTGAAAGAAGACCATTCCTAATGTAAATGTACTCATATGGATGCATTGGAACAGTTCGTTTGGTCACACGAGTTGCAAAACAAAAGTTGCACCACTTTGCAACTTTCAACTACTTGCATTTGACAACTTTTTCCCCAAGTGAAAATTCGCCACCATGGGAAAATGCCTCCAAGATAGCAAAAAAAGAGAGAGGTTATTGTAGAGGGGCACAAAAAAATCCCATAGGATAAGACGAGAAGTTTCTAAGCATCACAATATCCGAGTAACAACATGTTGAAGTTTGCAGCCATTTTGCACTTTGGACTCTTAACGGATTGATCCGATTGAACGTAGTTCAAAGTGATTCCGCGTGTTTGGGTGTGAAATAGGACCATTCCTAGCATAAAAATACTTATTCAAATGCGTTGGAACAGTCTATTTGGTCACACGAGTTGCAAAACGAAAGTTGCACCACTTTGCAACTTTCAACTACTTGCATTTGAAAACTTTTTCCCCAAGTGAAAATTCACCACCACAGAAAAATGCCTCCAAGATAGAGAAAACTAAGAGAGGTTATTGTAGAGGGTCCCAATGCAATCCAATAGGATCAGATGATATGTTTCTAAGCGTCACAGTATCTAAATTACAACACGCTGAAGTTTGCAACCATTTTACACTTTGGACTCTTAAGGGATCAATATGATTGAACGTAGCTCTGAGCGATTCCACGTGTTTGGGTGTGAAAGAGGACCATTACTAGAATAAAAATACCTATTCAGACATGTTGGAATAGTATATTTGGTCACACAATTTGCAAAATGAAATTTGCACCACTTTGCAACTTTACATTGTTGCAATTGACATTTTTTCCATCAAGTCAAAATTGGACACCATGGAAAAATGACTCTAAGAAATAAAAAATAAGAGAGGTTATTGTAGAGGTGCCCTACATGATCTCGATGCCTCAAATGAAATTCCCATAACCAACACAGTATCTAGGTAACAGGTCATCAAAGATTGTTGCCCTTTTGCATTTTGGACTGTTAAGGGATTATGTTGCTTGAATTACAAATGTTTGAGGGAAGCAATAAATTTTGATGTAGAATAGGGAGGCAATCATAATTCAATCCTTTAGAAACAACTTTGCAACCCTTTTAAACCTATCTCTCCAACTCTTCACAAATTCACTCAAATTCTCTTGTAGGTCTGCAGACCTAGTTTCTGGACCAAAACTCTAAGATCCAATCTCAAACCCACTAACCAATTATATTTTCAGACACCCTTTAACATCTTAAAAATCATATCTGAAAAGAAACATAGGTCACTTTGGACCAACTTCTCCAAAATCATGCAACTACGCTATCCTAGACCTCAATTAGGTCACTTTAACAAACCATCACCCACTCAAATTCCTTGCCAACCCTAAATATTCATGGACAGTCACTTACTAGTCTACAAAACTTCCAAATCCATAACTTTTGATCAAAGAATCACTTCCTATGACACCAAAACATGAAACCCTCACTTTATGCCATTCCAAAGGGGTTTATTGAAAAACACTATTCTAAGCTTCTACACAGTCAACCAAGGCCTCAAATACCTTTAATTATTATGTCTTCACATGCTTGAATGTTCATCAAAATCTACTGCCCCCAAGCATTTCTACAACTTCCCTTCTCTAACCATCAAATTTCACTCAAAATACACAGTTTGACAATTAGGGCATCATGCCCAGGCACTCAACTCACCTTCCTTGCCCTTCCAAAACTTCAAACACTTCAATATATGCCTTCTAATTCCAAATCAATCATCTCCCAATATTTCCTATTACAATTTCGCCAAAACCCAACATTGAAACTCCATTTTAAAGCCAAAATTCACCCAATTTCCTCTAGGACAACGACCAAAAACACTCCTCAACATTTTACCTACTCCTAAATCTTATTCATAGATCTAATCCTACCATTTTGGACTCATTCCAACAAGCCATAGAGAGAAAAAATAGGTGGAATGAGTCATTTATTCATTTTTAGTCTTTAAACCCTTATGGCTGGCTGTATAGACCCACAATCAGTAATTTGACAATAAAAATCTTAAAACTCAATGAATTTCCTTCACTCCAAATCCAAAACATAGCTAACACCTATCTCTACCAATTGGAAAATATTTCGAGACATAATACTTATGTACGTCCAAGTATAATAGTCTACAACAGAAAAATCAATGAAACACACAAAATTACAAGAGAAATTAGGGGATTTTTATTGTTTTTCCTTCACAAAAACCTTCAAAAACCTCTTCCTTTGAGTTCCCAAAATATTTAAACCTTAACCAGCCTATGAGAATGGCTCTAATTGACCTTTTAATTCCCATGACCGTTGGGCTTCTTCAAGTTTACAGTTTTTTGCACTTTTTTCACATTGACAACTTTTCAATTTTTGCTATTTTACATCATTTTGACAAATATGCAACATGAACTCCAAAATGACCCCAAAACCAAATAACACGACTTATTACATTATAAATTGGTCTAATATGAACTTATTCAATTGAAAAAACTCAAAACACAAAACTAACTTAAGACTTCCATGAACCAAATTTGCTCAATAACCTTGGTGCCCCTACACCAAATTTCAATATTTGAGTAAATCTCATTACAATCCCTTAGGTACTCCATTTTCACAGAGCTTTTAAAATGTCACTCATACATTCGATATTATCTTATAATTTCTACATCATAGGTGCTCATGATGAGGTTAACTTCAAATGAGTAACTTGAGACTCCCTCGCTAAGCTTCACACACTCTTTTATAATGGTTTCAAATCAGAATTAAGATTTGTCAAGATCATCAAAATAAGGATGTTGCATTGATTTTTTGGTTGAGATTCTCTTTGATGGCTCATAAATCAACATTTTATGCAAGGAGAGACCAATCAATTTTTAGTAGTTTACTTACAAATACATGAAGTAAAAGAAGAAAAAGAAAGAGCATCCAAAATAGAAATGAAATGAAAATAGATGGAAGGCACTTACAGACAAAAAATATACACTATTTGGTTCCAACTCAGGAACAAAAAGGCATAAATATTGATGCTTCCATTGAGGATAGGCATGCCAGTCTCTCAACTTAGTCACTCCTAGTCATACATCTTCATTGGGAGTTCCAAGATACCTATTGCACACAACACCTCTCATGAATATAATAACTTGAAATTCGAGATGCTCTTATAATGTCTACATGATAGGTGCTCATGATAAAGTTAACTTCAAATGAATAACTTGAAATTACCTCACCAAGCTTCACACACACTTTTGTAATGGCTTAAAATCATAATTGAGATTTGTCAAGATCATCAAAATAAGGATGTTGCATTTATTTTTTGGTTGAATTCTATTGGATGGCTCGTAAATCCACATTTTTCTGCAAGGGGACACCAATCAATTTTTAGCAGGTTACTTAAAAATAGGCAAAGTAAAATAATATGATAACATTGGAATCAAACAAATTAATGTGCATACAAGTATAAATTTATAAGAACCAATGTGTATACTTACAAATTAATCCAACGAACCATTCGGGTATGCTCTACTCTTTATTGTGTCAAGTATTGCCTCATGGTCAAACTCACGGACCTTCCACAAGGTATTGTTCAAAGGTCTACCCCCATATTTTATCCAACGAACATTGGATTCCACAACAAGGTTCGAGTAATGAAGAATCTTACGATGCATGTCAAAGACTTGAAACAACCAATGTTTAATACTCTTATGTGGGTACCTTCTAATCCACGTTCCAGTAACAACAAATGAGCCTGTAGGGTATTCGATGTTTTCTCCATCTATAATTGGGGCCTCCAGTTTCTTTTTGGCCTCAACACAACAACACAAGTAATAGTTCATTCCCTCTTCGTTATCTTCATCTACAATAACTGCATATTCATGCCCTGCATTGATATGTGCAACAAATCTCTTGAAATTAGTCAACGCTATGAATACACTACAAAGTAAGCAATAGGAATTTCAAAAAATAAGAAAGTAGATATACTATTTGGTTGAACTAGATTTGATACGTGGTCAAAGTCGACCGATGATTCCATCTATGTTAGTTCCAATGTCGTCGGAGGGTGATATGTGTGAAGTGGGCAAAGATAACTTGTCAACCATTTGTCAACCCACTCCCCTGACTCACAATCATTCTAGGCTTGCATTATACATGAAGAACAAAAGAATTCCATCTTCTGTGTATTGATACTCCATGAACCTGCATCTGAGCTAAGGAAAGAGTGTAGCTCACTTGATCCTGTTAGTGTACAAAAATCCTCATATGGTGAAATGTTAGTATCATCCATCAACCAAAAACTCTATGAACTGAAGACATACCTTCATTACCTGGACCCATCAAAGCATTGCACCACTTGATGATTGATCTTGCATCTATCAAATTTGCACTGTCTTTATACTTTAACTCTTCTTGTGCTAATGCTCTTTTCATGCATGCTATTGCACCATCATGCTCCCCCTTTCCATGCCCGACCTCACAAAAGTTCCACATATGCTGAACACTTGTAATGACACACATTCTTCTCAACCAGTAGAACATGCATGAGTTCTTGAACTGTGCTGCACAATTATTTGACCATATTATAAACTGACCATATGCTATGTCCCTCTGAGCCAAATCACTATAGAACATCTGGAAGCAACCTTGCACAAACTCTGGAGAATGTGTGTGATCATCACTAATATAAAAGTGATACTCCCTCAATACCTTCCTTTGGTCCTCTGTACTATCAGTGCATGAATGAATGCTATGTGCACAAATATCGAAACCTATGTGGAGTTGTAATATTGTGATTGCACCTCACATTGTGGCTGTAGAGTGTAGTT
Source organism: Sequoiadendron giganteum (assembly GCA_007115665.2). NCBI lineage: Eukaryota > Viridiplantae > Streptophyta > Pinopsida > Cupressales > Cupressaceae > Sequoiadendron > Sequoiadendron giganteum. The sequence continues at coordinate 404,435,480 of CM021101.1, forward strand.
CTCTACAAATTCAACCACTAATACTATGCTGCCAACTGGAAAGGTGTCCTTGCATAGCTTGAATTGCATGTCCAACCATCGAGCTCTATGGGCATTCCTTGCATACTCATACACTATATTGTCACAAAACATGGACATAAACTGATACACTAGAATATTTTGAATAACCAAATCACACCTTTTTGCTTGAGACCCATCTTTTGTAACGTATGCCACTTTTTTATACTTCCCAAACTCTACTAGTTTCCATCCCACCTCATTTGTGCTTTCCATATGTTGACATACTGGCATACGCTGCAAGCCACCACAACACTCGCATGAACCATCCAAGCATGCTGTTCTCTAGAAGATTTGGCCATCCTCTATTTCACATAATTTTTTTGATAAGAACTCTCTTGAAGATGTTGGTATAACTGTTTGAAAAAATACCTCAATGAAAGCTTTGGAGAGTGGTATGCACATCCATAATAAAGGATTGAGAAATGATGTTTTTTTTACTTCCTTAAAACTTATGTCATATATATGTGTATACAAAATGTGGAAGAATACACAAGGTAAGTCAATTGTTAAATAAAAAAATTCCTCAAAGAGATGTGGTTTAAAAATGTAATTGTCAAGTTTATAAAATTGTGTAATTTAAAATGTGCATTGACAACCTAAGGTTATAATGACAAACAAACAATGATCAACATGGAATATGCAAAATAAAAAAAATAAAAGCAATCCATAATAGAATGAAATAAAATATGTAAAGACTTCACATACCTAAAAAACTAGAGTTTCAAATGGAGGAGTTCTACCCAATTATGTAGCTTTTGCTTCTTCTTTCTTCAAACTCCTCAATAATTTGACTTTTCAAAAGCTTGTTTCCCTCCAAACTTCAATTGTATATCACTTTTGAATGGAATTCAGACTTGAATTGATATTATATGCCTTTGAACGTGAAAATTATGCTATTTCATGCAAAGGTGGTGGAAAGATTGTGAAAAGGGTGGTGGAATGTGAAAAACATGCATGCACACTTCACAACATCATCAAAACGCTATTTTTTGTCGGAGCATGAACATAACCAAGAGAATATATAGAATGTGGGCTCTAAGATCATGGGTATATTGAGTTTTTTACCATTTTTAGAGCAAAACAAAATGCACTCACGTTATAACGCGAGTGCATTATTTCTTGCTAAAAAAAGGCACATCTCTACTTCAAAACACGCTCACATTATGAGAAAGTTGGTTTTTAATATATTTCTTTTCTCTCTTTGTCTATACCCTCTATACCCTAATTATATATCTCTCCCCTATACCCTTATACCCTAATTCTTTCTCTCTCCCCTCTCCCCTCTACCCTTAACCCTTATACCCTCAACCCTTATACCCTAATTTTATCTCTCTCCCCTCTATCCCTCTCCCACTCCCTCTGTGTCACTCTCACAAGTCTCTCCCTCCTACCCCCCCTCCCTCTCTCAACTCTCTCTCTCTCTCACTCACTCCTATCTCTCTCCCCTCTACCCTCTACGCTTAACCCTTATACCCTCAACCCCTATACTCTAATTCTATCTCTCTCCCCTCTATCCTCTACCCTCTATCTCTCTCCCCACTCCCTCTGTCTCTCTGTCTCTCTCAGTATCTCCCTCCTACCCCCTCTCCCTCTCTAAACCATATCTCTCTCTCACTCACTCCTTCT